>CM035409.1:63040109-63122609 GCA_020310875.1 Ceratopteris richardii
GCGTGTGTGTGTGTGTGCATGTGCCTGTGCAAGTGTGTGTGCATGTGCGTGTGTATGTGCGTGTGCATGTGTATGTTCCTGTGCATGTGCATGTGCATGTGCATGTATGTGTGCGTGTGCATGTGCGTGTGGGTGTGCGTGTGCATGTGCGTGTGCATGTGCCTGTGCCTGTGCGTATGCATGTGCCTGTGCCTGTGCAAGTGCGTGTGCGTGTGTGTGTGGGTGTGCGTGTGCGTGTGGGTGTGCATGTGCATGTGAATGTGCATGTGCGTGTGCATGTGCATGTGCGTGTGTATGCATGTGCATGCATGTGCATTTGTGTGTGCATGCATGTGTGTGTGTATGTATATGCGTATGTGTATGCGTATGCGTATGCGTATGCGTATGCGTATGCATATGCGTATGCGTATGCGTATGCGTATGCGTATGCGTATGCGTATGCGTATGCGTATGTGTATGCGTATGCGTATGCGTATGCGTATGCGTATGCGTATGCGTATGCGTATGCGTATGCGTATGCGTATGGCGTATGCATGTGCATGTGCATGTGCATGTGCATGTGCATGTGCATGTGCATGTGCATGTGCATGTGCATGTGCATGTGCATGTGCATGTGCATGTGCATGTGCATGTGCATGTGCATGTGCATGTGCATGTGCATGTGCATGTGCATGTGCATGTGCATGTGCATGTGCATGTGCATGTGCATGTGCATGTGCAGGTGCATGTGCATGTGCAGGTGCATGTGCATGTGCATGTGCAGGTGCATGTGCATGTGCATGTGCAGGTGCATGTGCATGTGCATGTGCATGTGCATGTGCATGTGCATGTGCATGTGCATGTGCATGTGCATGTGCATGTGCATGTGCATGTGCATGTGCATGTGCATGTGCATGTGCATGTGCATGTGCATGTGCATGTGCATGTGCATGTGCATGTGCATGTGCATGTGCATGTGCATGTGCATGTGCATGTGCATGTGCATGTGCATGTGCATGTGCATGTGCATGTGCATGTGCATGTGCATGTGCATGTGCATGTGCATGTGCATGTGCATGTGCATGTGCATGTGCATGTGCATGTGCATGTGCATGTGCATGTGCATGTGCATGTGCATGTGCATGTGCATGTGCATGTGCATGTGCATGTGCATGTGCATGTGCATGTGCATGTGCATGTGCATGTGCATGTTCATGTGCATGTGCATGTGCATGTGCATGTTCATGTGTATGTGCTGTGCATGTGTATGTGCTGTGTATGTGTATGTGTATGTGTATGTGTATGTGTATGTGTGTGTATGTGTTATGTGTATGTTGTATGTGTATGTGTATGTGTATGTGTATGTGTATGTGTATGTGTATGTGTATGTGTATGTGTATGTGTATGTGTATGTGTATGTGTATGTGTATGTGTATGTGTATGTGTATGTGTATGTGTATGTGTATGTGTATGTGTATGTGTATGTGTATGTGTATGTGTATGTGTATGTGTATGTGTATGTGTATGTGTATGTGTATGTGTATGTGTATGTGTATGTGTATGTGTATGTGTATGTGTATGTGTATGTGTATGTGTATGTGTATGTGTGTGTGTGTGTGTATGTGTACGTGTACGTGTACGTGTACGTGTACGTGTACGTGTACGTGTACGTGTACGTGTACGTGTACGTGTACGTGTATGTGTATGTGTATGTGTGTGTGTATGTGTATGTGTATGTGTATGTGTATGTGTACGTGTACGTGTACGTGTACATGTACGTGTACGTGTACGTGTATGTGTATGTGTATGTGTATGTGTCTGTGTCTGTGTGTGTGTCTGTGTGTGTCTGTGTGTGTGTATGTGTATGTGTATGTGTATGTGTATGTGTATGTGTATGTGTATGTGTATGTGTATGTGTATGTGTATGTGTATGTGTATGTGTATGTGTATGTGTATGTGTATGTGTATGTGTATGTGTATGTGTATGTGTATGTGTATGTGTATGTGTATGTGTATGTGTATGTGTATGTGTATGTGTATGTGTATGTGTATGTGTATGTGTATGTGTATGTGTATGTGTATGTGTATGTGTATGTGTATGTGTATGTGTATGTTGTTAGAGGGCCGCCGAACCAGGACAAATGAACCCGGACAGGTGCCTTAAATGTAAAGTGCTGACGGCCGCCGAACAAGGACAAAAGTACGAGGACAGGGAGTTTAAATGAAAAAAGAATCTTTCAGGAAATGCGCAGGTAACTACAGAAGTGCGCACCCTTGTAAAAAAATCCTCTATTTAAGGCAATGAGAAAAAGAGAGCGAGAGCAGCCCGTTTGTGGGAATTGTATTGTGCTGTTTGATTAAGTCTCATTGAGAATGCTGTAACGCCTTGTATGTGCGTGTATGCTGTTGAAAAGAGAAGTTCTGCCTGTTTTGTTCCGTCTGTACTCTGGCTAGCCGATTATCCTCACCTTAGTACAGTTACGAATCAGTTGTATTGTGTTGCGAGCCTGTTCGGTGATGATTGAGTGTGTCTCTGAACGTGATCAAGTGCGGTGTGTATTAGCAGTTCTTCAGCGAAGTAGGTAGCGCGAAGAGTAATCCCGCACTAACTGTCCGTAGCGTTTCTGTAAGGGACCGAATTCGATACTGTAACCTATATTTGTTGTTTATTCCAACTACGAGTAGACTAGTAGTTGTAAGGTTCTGAATGCGAGTACGATATCATTGGTTTATGGTTAACTGTTTATTATGAGAAGATTGATTGTTCGAGTCCGCGTAACTTTAAGATATAATGTCTGGTTGGTACACCTATCTGCCCTAACGAAGTACGGATGAGGTGACATTGTTATTGAAGTATATTTTGCGCATAAATTAAGTAACCGAATTGCTACCCTCAGTCCTGAAGTTCTAATTCCAATACACTGAACAGTCTTCCGTTGTTCAGGGATGGATATCGAGCTAAGATTAGGATGACATTAAGATTGTGTGTTAAATTGGGAAAATAGTACAGGGCCTCTATCTAACAGACCCCTACCACTCCCAAGAACCCACGTGGCTAAGAAAACGATTGCTGTTAGGACGATTAGGAATCGGTTGAACTTGAAGTGTTGAGTTGGAAGTAGAGTAACGATTAAACAATAAACCGTTTAACATTTGGCGCCGTCTGTGGGAAAGTGGCACCAGGTTGCCAGTTATCTGTAAAAAGTGGCAGTAGCGTGCCGACTGTTTTGCAGAATCAAACACTACGTTTATCGTTCGATTGACTGACGGTAGCAACAGAGCCAGATTGTTGCCAACTGCTCAGATAGTACTACTAAGCAATGATACATGCCGGTTACTCGGTCTGGCGAAACGTATCCTAGGAACCATACGACTGGAACACGAAAAGTACTAAAGACAACCCCAGGAGAAGAAGGTATAACGCAATCTGACCCAGTGGTCAGGCAAATTGAGAACGTCACGATTGATTTCGGTCATATTCCGGTGGAACGATCAACGCCTTTGGTACATTCTAGTGCTACTTCGACCCAGCCTATCGAAGATATAGCAATTTCAGAATCTACCAACACGCCATTAGAAACCAGTCTAAACTCAGAGTTATATACGATTAGAAACACCTTAGGAGAAGAGATCGGTAAAAGCGGAAAAACGCTGCAGTCTGGCAGAATTTCGGCTCATTCCGGTGATATTCCCGTGATAGAGTAACCAACTGTAGGCAAAGACTTTGCATTTTTCGCGGAATCTTCAGCCCAACCAGCGTGCTTGGAAGAAAGATTTCGGATATTGGATATCCAGAAGGAAGGAAAACTCTTTGAAGCAGAAGTGCGGCGCATTCTAAGTGAAAATAGCATAACGGAAGGCACGCCATCCGGCGACAAAAGTTTCGATAGTTCATCCAACCAACCTCAAAATACAGAAGAAGGACCGGAGACACTCACGATGAACGGGCAACAACAGCAACAACAGCAACAACAGTTAGGTCAACCAAGGCCGCCTCCAACAGGAGTAACATATACGAAATTCGGGGGATTCCCAGGAGATGATCCGGATGCTCACGTACGTACCTTCGAGATAAGTTATACAGTTCTTAACCATCCACCGGATCAGGCATATAAGGCCATTGTTTTTCAATCAACACTGGTAAATGAAGCAGCTAGATGGCTTACGGAACACGATATTAATCATTTCGGCACCTATGACGCAGTTCGAGAAGCTTTTTTACAACGATTCAGGTTAAAGAAGAATCCCGCCGAAATATTTGATTATTTACAGAACAACCGACAGAAGGCGAATCAGACTGTTCAAGAGTATGCTACACTCTTTAGAACACACTTGCGACAGATACCACAGGCCCACGCTAACTTACCGGATGATGTCATCACTCAGTGGTTTATCAATGGTTTAACTCCGCAATTGAAGCAGATCATGATCATAAGATGTGTGGGAGCTATGACGCTGGATGCAGTCATCGCCATGGCGCTGCAATTAGAATCCAAGGTCGGTGGATTTACAGAAGATCTGGAGTGGTTAAAAACAAACAAAACTATGAATGAAGATATAACTAGACAAGTGTACTGTATCACATGCAAAAATTCAGGTCATACTAGTGCCAATTGTGCGCTAAATCAAACGTTCTGCGCTATCTGCAACACTGCCGGACACACCACCGGAAATTGTGTTTACAATGCGAGAATACAGGGAACAGCAACAGTCAATGCTGTTATTCAAGAACATGGACAGGCAGCGAATCACTATGTACCTCCGCAACTGAGAAACAATCAACCGCAAGGATATCGAAACTACCGAGGAAAGAGAAACAATAACTATAATGCAAACCGCTGGCAGAACGAACCACCACCGGAAAATCCCAATTTACCACCGCCACGCTGTCATTTTTGTGGTGAATACGGACACATCAGAAGATTTTGCAAAGATGCAGCTGAATATGATCAAAGGAAGAAGGAACGGCAAAACCCAATGGCCAACATGGTACAAATTACACCAGTAGAAACGCAAGCTGCTACAGTACAGACCCGATCAGGAAAACAGCTGCAGGCAGCAACAGAAGTATTTGAACCAGGGATACGAGAACAACATCGGATGTATAATAAAGCTAGCCACTGGACCGCCACAGAACCACCAGTGTTCCCAGAACCCACTCCGGTGACTCAGACCCCGTCGACAAAGGAAGGAATACAACAAAAGGAAGCAGCAGCGGAACCACCATTAGCAGTAGATATAACAGCAGATACTTCGACTTCAGCAGAGACCTCAAGTTCAAAAGAGCAGGATAACCAATCTCAGCAGGCCTGGGAAATTTTATCCAAGGTATCTATCACTCTGCCTCTCGGCCAACTATTGGCATTAGTACCTGGTGTTCGACAACAGTTCCAGCAACAGTTCAGTCCGGTGCCTTCTTGTATTCCGGCAACAGCAGCGGTTCAACCAGAGCCTGATTCTACTGTTGATCATTCGGTTCCCTTGATTACAGTATGGTACAAGAATCATAAAATTACGCAGGTATTGATTGATGGAGGATCTGGTGTGAACATTGCAACAGCATCTTTATGCAAAAGGTTAGGATGGACCGAAATTGAACCAGTGCAATTTTTTGTTAGAATGGCAGATCAATCTAGAGTCCATCCTGTAGGACTTGTGCGAAATGTACCCATCACTTTACAAGGTACGACCTTTAGAATGACCTTTGTTATACTAGATTTTCCAGAATCTACTTTGGACTACAACCTTCTTTTCGGTCGTCCTTGGCTGAAGCATGCGAAGGTAATACAGGACTGGTCCGCACAAGAGCTTACGTTCAAGGATTCCAACCGTAGATATGTAGTAAAATTGGATGCTATACAACCATGCGAGCTTCACACTAGACCATATTTTGCTGAACCAGTCAACATGTTAGATGGACTATCAGATGATGAGGAAGAGGAATTTCTGAAGAGTAATGCTGATTTAATTTCTGTAGGGACTGTTGATCTACAGTCTGTGATAGATAATTGGAACACCTCGGTATGTACAATCACACCTATCACTAATACAATTAAGCATGAAGGTAGTGTCCCCACACATGATGATGAATTACAATCACTGTTCAAGTCAACGGACGATGCAGGGAAACCGCAACAGTTTTATGTCCCAGAAGACCAGTTGACCACGTACGATCTAGGAGACGAAGAGCATCCACGACCTGTAAAGATAAGGCAAAACTTACCGGAATCATTTAAAACCGACTTAATTTGACTTCTTCGCGAATTCTCAGACGTTTTTGCATGGGATTATAAAGATATGAAGGGGTTAGATCCGCGCATCTATCAGCACAGAGTCATGCTGAAGCCTGAAGCTAAACCAAATAGGCAACCCAGCTATCGGATGAATCCCAATTATGCATCACAGGTAAAAGCCGAACTTGATAGATTATTAAAAGTTGGATTCATAGTACCAATAGAACATGCTGAATGGATTTCACCAATTGTGATCGTGCCAAAGAAAAATAAGCAATTACGAATCTGTGTAGACTACCGTAAATTGAACGCAGCAACAGTACCAGATCCTTTCCCGATCCCCTTTCTGGATACCATGCTTGATAAGGTAGCCGGTCACGAAATGTATTCCTTCTTAAACGGATACAGTGGTTACAATCAGGTTAGAATGGCCGAAGCAGATATACCAAAAACCGCATTCATTACCAATTGGGGTGTTTTTGCTTGTACGGTGATGTGGTTTGGCTTGAGAAACGCACCAAGTACATTTCAAAGATGCATGCAGGAAATATTTTCTCCTTATCTTACTTCGTTTATGCAAGTATACCTCGACGATTTTTCAATTTTCGGTAAGATGATAGCACATCTCTTTCATTTACGGTGCTGCTTTCAGAAATGCAGAGAGTATAGACTCTGTTTGAATCCAAACAAATCAGTGTTTGCGGTCTCATGTGGCAAGTTACTTGGCCACATTGTATCTGCACAAGGTATCCAAGTCGATCCAGATAAGATTTCGGCAATATTAGAAGCTCCGGTGCCAGTTTCTCCAAAAGGAGTTATGCGCTTTATGGGCCAAGTGCGGTGGCATGGAAGACACTTACGGTGGCTTGCTCATCTGGCAATACCACTAAACAAGCTAATCAGTAAAACACCTCGACAATTTGAATGGACCCAGGAATGCCAGATAGCCTTTGATCGTTTAAAGCATTTATTAACACAAGTTCCAATCCTACAACCACCGGACTGGGACAATCCGTTCCATGTTTTTGTCGACGCCTCAGATATTGCGATCGGCAGTATTCTGATGCAGCAAACACATAAGTGGTTTCGCCCTGTCTATTACGCCAGCAGAAGGCTTGCACCGGCAGAAAGGAACTATTCTACCACTGAAAGAGAATGTCTAGGATTAATTTACTCCATCAAAAAGTTCAGACATTATTTATTAGGCCGGAAATTTACCTTTCATGTCGATCATGCTGCCCTTGTCTATCTAGTTAGACAACAACATCTAGGCGGACGATTAGCCCGATGGGTGCTACTCTTGCAGGAATTTGATTATGAAGTCATTCACCGACTCGGAAATGCACATGCCTTAGCAGATTTCTTATCTCGCCTAGATTCTGGTGAAGCTCCGACAGGTATAGATGACACAACACCCGCAATTTATGTATCAGAACCAATTACCGAAGAATCTGCAGACTCGCCTATTCCATTTTCATATTATGATCAGATCTTGACCTTTCTCACTGATGGTTGCCTTCCATCTCAAGTTTCAAGACCAGTACGCAGAAAAATTGCAGTCTTTAGCCGCCGATTTCGGTTAGTTGCTGGAGAACTATATTATGTAGACCACACCGGAATCTTGCTTCGCTGTGTTCCTCTGCATGAAATTAACTCAGTGATCACAATGGCTCACTCGACACCTGCTGGTGGTCACTTTGCCACAGATTTGACTCACCGGAAAATTCTGCAGAGTGCTCTCTGGTGGTCCACTATGTACAGAGACATGGCCCAATTTGTCAAACACTGCGATAACTGTCAAAGGTCTGGACAACCGCTACAACGGCACTTCTTTCCCTTACAGCCAATTATGCCATTAGAACCATTTCAGAAATGGGGATTAGATTTTATAGGTCCAATTACACCTCCATCAGTCTTCAGTAACAACAGATATATCCTAACCTGTACAGACTACGCGACAAGATGGGTCAAAGCATGGGCTTTACGGTCGGCCACAGCGGTGGCAGTAGCAAAATGTCTGTTGAATGATGTCTTTCCACGTTTCGGCCTACCACTGGAAATTGTCTCAGATCAAGGAACTCACTTTGTAAATCAATTAATGAAGGTACTCACCCAATCCTTCCAGGTGACACACAAACTCAGCTCACCGTACTACCCCCGCGCCAATGGTTTGGCCGAAAGTACAAACAAATCACTACTGAATATCCTCCGGAAACTAATCATGGAAGCACCGGAAAGATGGGATCAATTACTACCTGCAGTCTTATGGGCATACCGAACTACATATAAGGTAACAACAGGTTTGACACCTTTCAAACTAGCTTATGGTTTAGAAGCAATAGCACCCATGGAAATAGTTATCCCAAGCCTGCGTGTAGCAATCACCCAGAAAATGCTACCAGAAGAGTCGCTGACAGCACGAATGGATGCACTCAGGGAACTTGATGAGCATCGATGGCTCAGCTTTTTAACCATACGCGAAGTACAACTAAGGCAAGCCAAGACGCACGATCGATATTTGAAGACCCCAATCTTTTCGGTAGGTCAGCTTGTACTCTTCTATAACGCAAAATCCGATAGAGCAGCAGGAAAGTTCAAACTACGCTGGTTCGGTCCCTTTAAGATCTCAGAACAAGTCGGTCCGGCAACTTTTTGGTTGACTACGTTGACTGGAAATCCACTCCCCAAGGTAATTAATGGGTCGAAGTTGCGATCATATCATCACACCACTAGCCCGCATTAAGTTTTCGACGATGGACTGCGTTTTGTTTAAACTTTTCCTTCTCTTTTTTTGCTTTTTTAGCCGCGTTTTGTACGATTTTGATATAACCAGCCGCCCTCTTAAACAGTCACTCGAGTATGCACACCTGCATGAAAACCAGTACTATTCCCGCACCGCACAATGATATTCCACCTCCACTGTAGTGTTTCTATTTAAACTCTGTCGACGACGCCGAAATAAGCTATTGTATTGCATGCTAGTATTCTGAGCCCTCGTACATTCTGCATCCGTGCTCATCATCTACCTCAGTAACCGCCATGGAAGCAATAGCCAACTATGCAGCCTTCCGCGATGGTATCCCTACCGAGGTAGGAGAATACCTGCGTTGCAGAGGGTTGGCTAACTTCGCTGAGTTACCCTGGCACTCGGTGGAAGCCCATCCTTTCTTCACACAGATCATCACCGCCATTGCTCAGTCCCCCAGCACCGAACGCCAATGGGTTTTTCTCTCACTCCCTTCGCGAACAGTCATCACCTTCCAAGCCTTCGCTGAAGCCTATCGCCTCAACCCGCAAGGCCGTGAAAATGGCCCGAGTATTCCCATTGCCCGCATGAATGAACTATTCCCCCGCTCCTCCTCCAACGAATACGCCATTCTCTGCCGCCCAGAACCCGAACGATCCGCTCTGCAATTCTTAGTCGCCATACTTAACCTGCAAAAACGCACTTACGGCATCTCACGACCATTTTATTCCGCTTTAGAATTAGCTGCCCAGGAACCCGTCAACTTTGCATCATACTTCTTCCTCAGAATCCATAAAGAATGTGTAGCCATCGTGAAGCAACTCCAAAAGGGTACCACCCCGCGCTCTCGTCTTCCCCACATCATCTCATTCCTGTTCCCAGCCATCCTTGCCGCACAACCACCACCCCAAGGTCCCATTCTTAGACACGAAGAATCAGTTCAACCTCTCGACGAAGAAGAAGAAGAAGATGAGGAGATCAACCAACTTTTCCGCAATAAGAGAATTCGGATCAGCTCCTCAGAAAGCGAAGCACAAAGATCCGCCGGACAGAATCAGAACACCCGAAACGCCGACCAAGAAGAGACCT
This sequence comes from Ceratopteris richardii, assembly GCA_020310875.1. NCBI lineage: Eukaryota > Viridiplantae > Streptophyta > Polypodiopsida > Polypodiales > Pteridaceae > Ceratopteris > Ceratopteris richardii. The sequence goes on from CM035409.1 coordinate 63,050,157, forward strand.
TCCACGACACCGCCACTTCCATACACAACGAATCTTCGGCCGACCACCACGACCAGCAGAAGCACACAGAAACAGAACCCGTCTCAACCGAAGAAGCATCAGCACGACGAGAAGATGAACAACACGTGATCGACAGTGCGCTCAACACCCTACTCAAGGCCATAGAATCCACCATCGCCCACATTACGGGTGAAAGCCAACCCACGCATCAGGTAACCCACCCTACATCCCCTTGCCCTCAATCCCCACCAGTCAACCCTCTCCCGCCACCAATTTCCGAATCTTCTTCATCCTCCCCCAATTATTCACCCCCGACATCCCCCCAATTCCATACCCAAACCTCTACACCACCACCACACCCACTCCTCCTTTCCTCTACTCCGATCTTTTCCGAACTGGCCAACATGGGCCAACTACTCATCGCCCTCTCACAACAACTTCCGGTACAAATGACTGAGGTTGCAAATACCATTCGGCATGACCTGCAGCACAAGGTAGACCTCCTGCAAGCCGAAAATGAAATTTATCAGTCACGAATACAGGTTTTGCAGGAATTCGAAAGGCAGATATTAAAAGATGAGGGCGTAGAACTGAATGCCACATTAATGAAAAATGTGGACATAGACTTATTAAAACAGCAATTGGATAGTCGTGTTCAAAGTATTTGGACACTTTTTCGCAGGAGATGGCTGGCTATACTTGTTCCTCCACTTGAATAAGTACGCTCAGAAATGATTCGGGAGTCAAACTCTGGAATAGGCCTACAAGCAACGCAAAAGGATGTTGAAGTCAGTAATGCACCTGCGGGTTCGAGTCCACCGTGCGTGCCAGTGTTAGAGGGCCGCCGAACCAGGACAAATGAACCCGGACAGGTGCCTTAAATGTAAAGTGCTGACGGCCGCCGAACAAGGACAAAAGTACGAGGATAGGGAGTTTAAATGAAAAAAGAATCTTTCAGGAAATGCGCAGGTAACTACAGAAGTGCGCACCCTTGTAAAAAAATCCTCTATTTAAGGCAATGAGAAAAAGAGAGCGAGAGCAGCCCGTTTGTGGGAATTGTAGTGTGCTGTTTGATTAAGTCTCATTGAGAATGCTGTAACGCCTTGTATGTGCGTGTATGCTGTTGAAAAGAGAAGTTCTGCCTGTTTTGTTCCATCTGTACTCTGGCTAGCCGATTATCCTCACCTTAGTACAGAGTTACGAATCAGTTGTATTGTGTTGCAAGCCTGTTCGGTGATGATTGAGTGTGTCTCTGAACGTGATCAAGTGCGGTGTGTATTAGCAGTTCTTCAGCGAAGTAGGTAGCGCGAAGAGTAATCCCGCACTAACTGTCCGTAGCGTTTCTGTAAACGACCGAATTCGATACTGTAACCTATATTTGCTGTTTATTCCAACTACGAGTAGACTAGTAGTTGTAAGGTTCTGAATGCGAGTACGATATCATTGGTTTATGGTTAACTGTTTATTATGAGAAGATTGATTGTTCGAGTCCGCGTAACTTTAAGATATAATGTCTGGTTGGTACACCTATCTGCCCTAACGAAGTACGGATGAGGTGACATTGTTATTGAAGTATATTTTGCGCATAAATTAAGTAACCGGATTGCTACCCTCAGTCTTGAAGTTCTAATTCCAATACACTGAACAGTCTTCCGTTGTTCAGGGATGGATATCGAGCTAAGACTAGGATGACATTAAGATTGTGTGTTAAATTGGGAAAATAGTACAGGGCCTCTGTCTAACAGACCCCTACCACTCCCAAGAACCCACGTGGCTAAGAAAACGATTGCTGTTAGGACGATTAGGAATCGGTTGAACTTGAAGTGTTGAGTTGGAAGTAGAGTAACGATTAAACAATAAACCGTTTAACATTTGGCGCCGTCTGTGGGAAAGTGGCACCAGGTTGCCAGTTATCTGTAAAAAGTGGCAGTAGCGTGCCGACTGTTTTGCAGAATCAAACACTACGTTTATCGTTCGATTGACTGACGGTAGCAACAGAGCCAGATTGTTGCCAACTGCTCAGATAGTACTACTAAGCAATGATACATGCCGGTTACTCGGTCTGGCGAAACGTATCCTAGGAACCATACGACTGGAACACGAAAAGTACTAAAGACAACCCCAGGAGAAGAAGGTATAACGCAATCTGACCCAGTGGTCAGGCAAATTGAGAACGTCACGATTGATTTCGGTCATATTCCGGTGGAACGATCAACGCCTTTGGTACATTCTAGTGCTACTTCGACCCAGCCTATCGAAGATATAGCAATTTCAGAATCTACCAACACGCCATTAGAAACCAGTCTAAACTCAGAGTTATATACGATTAGAAACACCTTAGGAGAAGAGATCGGTAAAAGCGGAAAAACGCTGCAGTCTGGCAGAATTTCGGCTCATTCCGGTGATATTCCGGTGATAGAGTCACCAACTGTAGGCAAAGACTTTGCATTTTTCGCGGAATCTTCAGCCCAACCAGCGTGCTTGGAAGAAAGATTTCGGATATTGGATATCCAGAAGGAAGGAAAACTCTTTGAAGCAGAAGTGCGGCGCATTCTAAGTGAAAATAGCATAACGGAAGGCACGCCATCCGGCGACAAAAGTTTCGATAGTTCATCCAACCAACCTCAAAATACAGAAGAAGGACCGGAGACACTCACGATGAACGGGCAACAACAGCAACAACAGCAACAACAGTTAGGTCAACCAAGGCCGCCTCCAATAGGAGTAACATATACGAAATTTGGGGGATTCCCAGGAGATGATCCGGATGCTCACGTACGTACCTTCAAGATAAGTTATGCAGTTCTTAACCATCCACCGGATCAGGCGTATAAGGCCATTGTTTTTCAATCAACACTGGTAAATGAAGCAGTTAGATGGCTTACGGAATACGATATTAATCATTTCGGCACCTATGACGCAGTTCGAGAAGCTTTTTTACAACGATTCAGGTTAAAGAAGAATCCCGCCGAAATATTTGATTATTTACAGAACAACCGACAGAAGGCGAATCAGACTGTGTATGTGTATGTGTATGTGTATGTATATGTGTATGTGTATGTGTAGGTGTCCATGTATGTGTATATGTATGTGTGTGTATGTGTATGTGCATGTGCATGTGCATGTGCATGTGCATGTGCATGTGCATGTGCATGTGTGTGTGTGCATGTGCATGTGCATGTGCGTGTGCATGTGCGTGGGCGTGGGCGTGGGCGTGGGCGTGGGCGTGGGCGTGGGCGTGGGCGTGGGCATGGGCGTGGGCGTGGGCGTGGGCGTGGGCGTGGGCGTGGGCGTGGGCGTGGGCGTGGGCGTGGGCGTGGGCGTGGGCGTGGGCGTGGGCGTGGGCGTGGGCGTGGGCGTGGGCGTGGGCGTGGGCGTGGGCGTGGGCGTGGGCGTGGGCGTGGGCGTGGGCGTGGGCGTGGGCGTGGGCGTGGGCGTGGGCGTGGGCGTGGGCGTGGGCGTGGGCGTGGGCGTGTGCGTGTGCGTGTGCGTGTGCGTGTGCGTGTGCGTGTGCGTGTGCGTGTGCGTGTGCGTGTGCGTGTGCGTGTGCGTGTGCGTGTGCGTGTGCGTGTGCGTGTGCGTGTGCGTGTGCGTGTGCGTGTGCGTGTGCGTGTGCGTGTGCGTGTGCGTGTGCGTGTGCGTGTGCGTGTGCGTGTGCGTGTGCATGTGCATGTGCATGTGCATGTGTATGTGTATCTTTATGTATATGTGTATGTGTATGTGTGTCATGAGGAAGAAGATAAGGAAAAGATCTCACACGCACACACTCACAATCAAAGAGAAGCACACACATAGATTGAGGCAAGGAAGAATGATCTTCTTCTTCTTCTATTACATAAAAGGAATGTACAAGAATGGCCTAAAAAACAACAATACAAGTGTAATATATAAAGAACAATACATAAAGGAAAATCCTAATGTCCACGAATGAGTGAGCTTGCAAGAAAATACATGTGCCATCACTTTAGGTGGATAATTCTACTAAAGCTCAATGAAGTATCCCTCACATGTACTGGAGAGTTCACTATACATGTGAGAGAAATGAAAAAGTGATATGTTTCATCTTGGATCATCACATGTTGAGCTTGATCCCTCAACACTCCCCCTCAAGCTCAACGTCATGTCCTCTAATCCAAGCATCTTCCAAAAATTCTTCAGCTTCTATGCTCCAAGTGCTTTAGTGAGAATATCAACAACCTGCTCATCTATTCTCACATAAACAAGATCAATATCATCTGCTAATATCTTCTCTCTGATGAAGTGATCATGTACCTCGATATGCTTTGTTCTAACATGAAAAACAAGACTCCATGCTAACTGTATGTTGCTAAGATTATTACAATAGATAATTATAGGCTTTTGCATTTCCACACCTAAATGTGCAAGTAGCATCTCTAGCCATGATGCCTCACATGGTGAGGCCATTGTAGCACCTCTATACTCAGCCTCTCTACTCGACAAAGCAACAGTGGGTTGCTTTTTGCTGCTCCATGTAATAGTTTCACTCCCAAGTGAGAATAGAAAGCAACTAGTAGATCTTCTATCTGGAATACTACCAACCCAATCTGCATCCTTGTATCCATAAACCTGCAAATATACACCACCTTCATAAATCAATGCATAATCCAAAGTAGCACTCACATAATGTAGAGTGCACCTCAGAGCATCTAAATGTGGCTTCTTGGGAACTTGCATAAATTAACTTTCAAGTCCAACAGTGTAGCTTAGATAAGGCCTTGTAATTGTGAGATATATCAAACTTCCAACAATTTTCCTGTACATAGTAGCATTTTCTAATGCTTCGCCTAATGTAGTGTCAACTTCAAATTTTGATCTAATGCCATAAAAATTGGCTTACAATCAATCATATCATACTTTTGTAGCATATTCAAGGCATATTTCCTTTGCGACATCCATATACCTGATTTTGTATGTATAAACTTAGTGCCCAAGAAATAGTGCACCACACCAAGATCTTTCATGTCAAATTCCTGCATAAGGAGTTGCTTTACCTCTTTAATGCTTGCTTCATTGTCACCTCCTACAATCAAAACATCAACATAAATAGCCATAATTGTGATGCCATCATCACCCTTCCTTGCATATAGTGAATGATCTGCTCACACATACAAGACCCAATGGTGGTTAAGTAGTCAACAATCCTTGCATGCCAAGCACGAGGGGCTTGTTTAAGTCCATACAAGGCCTTTTGCAACCTGCAAACATATTCTGGGTGCTTTGAATCTTTGTACCCTTGTGGCTGGTCCATGTATACTTCTTCCTATAACTCACCATGTAGGAAAGCATTCTTTACATCCATGTGATGTAAAGTCCATCCTTTTGTTATAGCTAATGCAACAAGTGTTCTAATAGTAGACATCTTAGCTATAGGGCTGAATGTATCCTCATAATCAATGCGATATGTCTGCGCATATCCTTTTGCTACCAATCGTTCTTTGTACCTTCTTATGCTACCATCAGCATTATGATTTACCTTGTAAACCCACTTGCAGCCTATGGATTTCTTTCCTTGCGATGATGGAACCATCTTCCATGTATCGTTTCCATAAAGGGAAACCATCTCCTCATCCATAGCTTTTTCCCAATCTGCATTTCCAATTGCATCTTCAAAACAAGAAGGTTGAGCATCTTGTATTACCTTGGCCATGTAGGCACAATGACGAGCCATATAACTCGCATACGTCAATCGTTGGACAAAATTTTGCATCCTCCTGGATCTTCTTGGTCTTGGGTCACTTCTCCTTGTATCATCTACATGTGCCTTTCTAACTATTGGAGTCTTCACAAAGGGCAATCCAAGTTTCTCATCAAGGCTTTTCTCTAAACTGCTTTAATCTCCATCAATATCTTCAAAACCTGTAGATGTTTTCCTACCAACAAAAAGCTTTTCTTTACCTTTCTTTGATGTAGTTGATAAATTTGTTGGATGCAATCTTCCACTCCATGGATTTGAGTTGGAACTATTTCTTGGTGACGCATCTGGTCCACTCAAAACTTGAGATTCTACACTTGATTTTTCAACATTTTCTTTATCATTTGGTTCAAGATCAAGTCCATCTTTGTTATCTACATAGAAGCTTGACATTTCATCAACACCACATCTCTACTTACCTTCACTTGTCATGTGAGTGGGTTATAACATTTGTACTCCTTTTGCTCAAGAGAGTATCCAATGAAGATACATTTTTTTGCGTTTGGATCAAGCTTCATCCTCAACTCGTCTGGAATATGCACATATGCAATACAGCCAAATACTTTCATATGTGATAAGTTTGGCTTTTTACTTGTAAACTTCTCTTCAGGTGTAACTTGATGTACAGCAGTAATCGGAGTCTTATTCATGATGTTTACAGCAGTATGCACAAGTTCTGCCCAATAACAATGAGGCATTTTCTTCTCAGCCATCAAGGCTCTTGCTATTTCTGCAACATGTCTATTTTTGTGTTCAACAACGCCATTTTGTTGCGGTGTTTACCTACATGAAAACTAATGTCGAATTCCATGAATTTTAAGAAAGTTGTTGAACTCATTGGACATGTATTCACCTCCCATCAAACCTTATTATCTGAATATACTTTTTTATCTGCTTTTCCACCATAGCCTTAAAATTCTAGAAGTGAGTGAACACCTCACTCTTCTCTTTCATGAAATATACCCATACTTTTCGTGTATGGTCATCAATGAAAGTAATATAAAACCTGCAACCGCCCATAGATGTGGTCTTTGCATGATTCCAAATATTTGTATGTATTATTTCTATTACATTCTCACGAACATGCTTGTCATACAAAAATGATGCTCTTGACCATTTACCAAATTGACATGTTGCACATACCTTTTGCATTTCTACAACTTTGAAATTTGGAAGCCCATTGACAATCTCCTTGGACTGCATCAATTTCAACCTCTACAAATTTGCATGTCCAATTCGTTTATGTCGGATCTCTATATCAATGACTCTTGCAATAACTCCTACACCTTTTGCAAACATGACTTCATTCATTTCAGGAATTCTCACATTTAAGGTGAACATCCTACCCACTTTGTTTCCTTTGGCAATCAATCATCCACCCTGTTTGTACTCTTCTAGATATAACCCATCAACATTGAACCTAACTTGTAATCCCTGGTCAACCATTTGTCCAATAGTAACCAGATTCTTTGTTATATTTGGAACATGCAGCACATCAACAAGATGTTTTACCTTCCCATCCTCCATAGACAATGCTATGTTTCATGTATGCTTGATAAGATGTGAGGTGTCATCACCTATTTCAACATATCCAAGAACTAGCAATTTTTGCAAACTACTAAACCATTTTGCATGACTGCTCATGTGATTTGAAGCACTTGAATCAATATACTAGACATTACCATTCGATTTTCCATGACCATCTTCTTCGAATCATCTTCACTTGTGGATGCATAGTTGTTTTGCTACCTTCTATTATTTTGATTCTTCAACCTACAATCACGTTCAAAGTGTCCAAGTTTACCACAATTCTAGCATCCTTTACTATCATCACTTGAATCATTTCTTTGGAAATTTCTACAGCCTCTTTGGCCTTCCCTGCCTCGAAATTATCCTTTACATCCTGCATGATTTTGCTATTGACCTTGGTCTTGGTTACTGTTTCCTCTTCCACTTCTGAAACCTCTACCTCTGCCTCTTCCTCATCTAGAGTAGAATTCTTGCTCATAACTAGATTTTCCTTGGGAGTTTGAGTCCTCACCAAGATTCTTTTCTTCACTAATCAACATGGATACCAGATCGACAAAATTTGGAATATGTTCTCTGATCTGTGTAGAAGTTCTGAACTGCTTAAAAGCAGCTCCTAAACCACGAAGGCACACTTCCACCTTATCATCATCATCATCTACATTCATGCCAATAGAGGCAAGTGACTCATATATGCTTTTGATTTCTAGGGTGTAGTCACTTATCAACATGGCCTTTTTCTCTAGTGTATGGAGCTCGTTCTTGAGTTGCAATTTTCATGATTTTGTATTGGTTTCATACAATGTGACTAGACTGTTCCAAGACTCTTTCAGAGTCTTGGCATCCTGTATGTGCTCAATCATGCTATCCTGTATGCTAACAGATCGCCAATACATTACCTTTCATGCTCCTTGATTCCATTCTTCATATGCTCTTAACTTTCTGGAGTCCGATTCCTCTCTGGTAACTGCGAAGCGTTTTTGTTCTCTCCTTTGATGTACTTCCAGTAGCCTTTTCCCATTAGGAAATTCGTCATCCTAAATCTCCAAGCATGGAAGTTGTTCTTGTCAAGCTTATTGCTCATAAGCTAACTCATTCCATCTGCGTCTTCCATTTCTGCAACAATTCACAACATTGCAAAACACTACAAATAGCACTTTTGCTTGAACACTATTGCACTATGACGTGACAGTTCGATCTTAGAAAAACACAGTTATCATGTATCAATAGTACACATTCTCGATCTGGAATATACGAGTGTTGCCGAACAAGATGCAAGTTACAATTTTGCGAATTGACCTAGTTTTTTTTGTGGGCCCCACCTTCTGGGCTCGAAGCAAAGGTCGAGATGGCTTCGAAATAGAAATCAGATAAAAACAAGTGACCCTAAAGGAATAACTCCCAAAAATATTTTGAGGCCTTCTATCTTCATGCCAATTTTCGTAGCAATCTGAAGTCGTTTGTGAATCACGCTTTCTCCACGCCTTCTCGCATACTCCTCATCGTCGGCCCTCTCCACAAGCTCTCTACAACCACATCGGCTCTGATACCATGTCATGAGGAAGAAGATAATGAAGAGAGCTCACACGCACACACTCACAATCAAAGAGAAGCACACACACAGATTGAGGCAAGGAAGAATTATCTTCTTCTTTTTCTTCTTCTTCTTCTTCTTCTTCTTCTATTACATAAAAGAAATGTATAACAATGACCTAAAAAGCAACAATACAAAAAGTGCAATATATAAAGAACAATACATAAGGGAAAATCCTAATGTCCGGGAATGAGTGACCTGGCAAGAAAATAAATGTGTCATCCCTCTTGATAGATAAATCTAATAAAGCTCAATGAAGTATCCCTCACATATACTGGCAGGGCCACTATACATGTTAGAGAAATGAAAAAGTGATGTGTCCTCGATCATCACATGTTGAGCTTGATATCTCAACAATGTGTACATGTGTGTATGTATATGTGTGTGTGTATGTGTATGTGTGTGTGTATATGTGTATGTGTATGTGTATGTGTATGTGTGTATGCATGTGCATGTGCGAGTGCGTGTGTGTGTATGAGCGTGTATGTGCGTGTGCACGTGTATGAGCGTGTATGTGCGTGTGTGCAAATGCGCATCCACATCCGTATGCGGATGCAAGTGTATGCAGATCTAGGTGTATGTGTATGCGGGTGTATGCATATGCGGGTGTATGCATATGCGGGTGTATGCGTGTGCGGGTGTATGCAAATGTAGATGCAGATGCACAAGTGTATGTGGATGTGGATGTGGTTGTGGTTGTGGATGTGGATGCATATGCACATGCACATGCATGAGCTTATGTATGCATGTATATGTGCACACGTATGTGTACATGTATGAATATGCGTATGTGTACATGTGCATGCCTATGCATAATTTCATGTGTAATAATTTGTGCACGTGTGGGGGGTTGTATGTGTACTTCAAAATGTGTGTCAATGTGTATTGAGATTTTGTTTGTTTGCATTTGCATGTGCATTTGTATGCACACTCCTATGCATCTGTATGTAAATGTATGTGTAAGTGGCGATGGATGTATACATTCAAGTATGTTCGTACACGTGTGCATGGATGATTGCAGGTATGTGTGTAGGTATAAATGTGTCCATTCTCTAGTTTCATTGTTGGATTGATAACATGGTACATAGTACACTTCCCAACCATACGTGTGTGTGTTTGACGAATGAAGCATCATCCAATTCTTGAAGTTTGTGTATGTATATAGATGTTTATCTACTTTATTCTTCTCAAAATATGTTCACACTGCCAAGAAATACAAAAAGCAAGATTTGTTAGTTCGTTGTAGACATGCATATGTTTGCAATGATAGACATTGGTTTGAAATGATAAAGTACATTGACCAACTCCCATGGTTGTTTTGACTCCCTCATTTCCTTGATAATACCCAAACAAAATTCAACTTGATTTATCTAAGATTTATTAAGCTATTAACAGGATATAGAGCAAAATAATAGTAGGATAAGTTTTCAAGATTTGAGTTCATTTCCGTTGCCTAGTCATTGCAGATTTCTATTGATACTTTTCAGATGCAATAATCATTTGAGAGACATTTGCCACGTGCATATCTGCTCATCAACACTGCTAAGCAAGATGGGCCTAACCTGCTCATCAACCAATGGCATCCTGTGCAGGATTTCATCTGTGGAAGCAACCAGCTTCATAGTCAGTTGAAGATGAAAAGAGACGGTGATAGGAGTGGTACACACCGCATGGAAATGCTGCTTATAATATTGAGGCTCAGTTGGACATATGCTTTGTAGCTTAAGCGGAAGATGAAAAAAGAAGGTAATGGAAGAGTGATCCAGAGAAACCCTCTTTATAATATTAACATTGAATTGAACAAATATGAGCTTCCATGATAAGATCATGGCTCTCTTAGTCCCCATGTGGTAGTTTCATGCATCTCTGCAGGGAGAACTTATGATAGAGGTGGGATTTATCCCTAACAGATGTTAACATCTTTCCCATGGCTTTTATGACCTACAAATCTTCGTAAGGATCTACTTTTCAATCTCTGAATGACGCTTTATGAGTCCCCAAAAAAAAAGTTGCTTGATAGTTCTCCAATAATCATACAGCATCGAAAGATGATTCCAGAATAAACTAGAGAAGTGCAAATATTCTGTACCTACATATGCCACTGGAAGCAATCGAGGATGTAGAAGCATTTATCTAGCTTTTCTCTATCAACATGGAAATGGTTAAAGATGTTGGGTTTGATACAAATAACCTTCCAAGTTTCTCATTTCCAGCATTTTCATATTCTGTAACTGACAAAACATGGAATTGCTTCTGAACCATGTATTGCCCATAGCTGTAGATCCACTGCAACAACTTCAAACATGAACTTTAAAATTCATGTATTATATACACGTTTGACTATCTATTTCAAAAACGAGTAAGAATTAGAAAATGGAATTCACTGCTTTGAAGGTACAATCTCACTAACTTTCAGGTACTCGAAGAGTAATGTTACTTTTGTAGTTGATGGAGAGGAAGCTCTGTATGGAAACAAAAATAATGCATTGACCTGCAAAAATCGGAAGCCAAAACAAGGACCATGTCCGATATCATATGCTTACCAACAAATTCCACAGTTTGAGCTAGGCAAGATCCTTAGGGATGAAGCTTAATTGCTCAGTTTGCACTTCAGTTGTTATGGAGGGAAAGGAACGAAAAGGCTTGAAGGAACTCCCACAATGACAGGATACAAAATATGCATGTCAAACCTAAATTAGACATGCTATCAGATGAAGAACGGTTTTTACTTGTTTATATATATCCCGACATGAATACAGCTACGTAATATCATCTGAGTATGTCTGAATATGAATTACATCAGTTTCATTCTTGTATTAGTCTGAAACAAACTAGCTTCAGCAGCTACTCTAAGAGCTTAGAGTCTTATTTCAAATATAGCAATGCAGGACGACTCTATGCACAAATTATCCTGAGCATATTTCATCTGAGGCTGACATACCGTATTCACTAAATACTCCCAAGAATATGAGTAGCTGTGCACTCACTTAATTAAGAAACATGAAGGGTTCCTCCCAAGAATATGAGTAGCTGTGCACTCCCTTGATTAAGAAACATGAAGGGTTCCTTCACTGATTCCTTCTTAGAATCTTATGAAGATTGAGACCTCTTTATCCCAATTATCAATGCATTTATGAGGTGGAGACCAATAGCAGCTTTTAATGCCTCTTGTGCTTGATGAGCTTGTCAATTTCCTCCAGAACCTGAAGAGATTAAAAAAAAAATTCTCCACTTAGTCAGCAAAAGCACCAAATATTGAGTCACTTTAAGATGATCTTTTAAATAAATAGGACAAGTGTGTGTGCGTGACGTGTGTGTGACACACACACACACACACACACACACACATATATATATATATATATATATATATATATATATATATATATATATATATATATATATATATATATATATATATATATATATATATATATATATATATATATATATATACACACACACACATATGCATATATTGGAAGTGCAACTATAAGCTCATGATAGTCAACCACAAGACTATATAGCATATCAGCTCCACTATGCATAGTATTGACTCAATACTATGACATCCCCACTAATGTCATCAATGCCCAATAGTGGGTATAGAACTACAAATGAAATTGCTTAAGACAGCAATTAATGATAAGGGGGGAGGTGTTACGTCCCCAAATCCAAAGGACATATAGATGGGCGGTTGTAGTTAAGTATATGACTGAGTGAGAAAGAGCCGTGTAGTGTGAACTCAGCCCCCTCTTTCAAGTGACTCTATAAATAGGACCCATGTGCTCATTTGTGAGACATTCCTTGTATGAGACACTTGGACTCTTGACCCTTGACAGCCTCGTCACCCATGTTGTTCGGAGGGGGGGCTGGTGGCATGGGACACCAGTCCTTTGGAGGTGGCTGCCTGCTCTGCTATGTGACCCATGTGCTCATTTGCGAGACATTCCTTGTATGAGACACTTGGACTCTCAAAAGTGAGTATGATGTCTTCCCTTTTTGTTGATTGTGAATATGGCTTGTATCTTCACTTGTCAAGCACAGAGGATCCTGGAGGGCCTAACAATGCCTCCCATCTACATCCACTCACATGAGGCACGTACTTGCTTAGAATCTAATGGGTCCATGAATGGCATGAACTTTTTGGCTCCTCCCTCCACATGATCTTCGTCTGAGGCCCATAATTCTCGCATCTAGAGCACATATGAATCTTTCTTGTTTCTTTTCAAGTATGATGACCACTCAAAGTCAAAAGCCTGGGGTCCCAAGCATTTATAACCCAACCTCGAGCAGCAGAACCCTTTCAACCAACTCCATGTCTTCACTCATACATTCTTATGCATTGAAATTTGAAGTCTGACACCTAGTACTATGAAGTACACGCGATGGAAATTGCATGGGAAATTGTACCTCAAGAGCAAGCATAGTAGGGGTCAAGCTGTCCACGCCATCTAGCCCTGTTTGAGAAACTAATTCTGCAATAGCCAAAGTTAAATGAACAACCAAAAAGGCTTACTATGCACAAATAACAGCAAGCCATGAATTACAAAAATGACCATACTTTGAAAAGAGACAGTAGCATCGGAATCTGCATAAAAAGACTCTCTATGCTTAAGAATGTCAGTAAGCATTTCAACAGCCTGCGAACCAAAAACAAATAGAATAATTTTACAGTATTAAAAAAAACAGTTTCATTTACTTATTGCTTCTCCCACCTGATCATAAGGTGAACTACTAGTGGTTGATCCCGACAATGACCAGCACTGTTCGCCTGCATTAATGACTCTGTTTGCCAGAGCTTCGACAGGTACGTCAAGCCAGACAGTGACACCATGCCTTAAGTAGCTCCTGCATCCAATAAATTATATGAAATACAATCTGGCCCAGAAGAGATGTTTCAAGAATCGAACTTCTGTAAATAACACAAAATACAAGCAATTTACCAATTCATTGGCCGAAGTACTATGCCATCACCAGTAGCAACTACTAAACGCCCCATGCATGAGAGTTGTTTCAGAACTTCAGTCTGTTATTGTGTGTGATACATATAAATTGACTGTAATGGAATGCAAGTCTACTTCAAAGCCATACACAATGCATGAAACTTTTAAATATGTTTGTTGTGCATACCTCAACATCTCTAAAGGCTTTTTCATCTTCTTCTTCTTCCAGCATTTGAAATACAGTTCGTCCATCACCAGCAGCTTTCTCAATAAGTTTGTCACTATAACACCCACAAGAATGAATTGTTACCAAAATAATAGAAAATCACATACTATGAAACTGAACTGACTAAAAGAGAAAGCCCATTGTGACTCATCATACTGGAATTTTTTTAAATATGACTTCACAAAGAGATATATCTGGGGGCAGAAACACCTCAGAGGTTTGGTATTGTTGGAGTTTGAGGTGTGCAGAAGCACATGAACAGCACAAGGAGGAAGAAGATGCTTGGACCACAACACAAAATTGAACGAATTGCCAAGTGAATGTACAAGAAATGAGTAACCCATTTGAGTTATAGGCGTATATACAAGCTCGGAAAAAAAAAATCCTAAAGAGGGAAAAAAGTGCCTCTGTAGTCCCAAGTGTGTTCACACACATCACTACCAAAATATATCAACAAATCCCCCCTCAGAGTGATGCAGTGAACAAGGAGCTCACACTCATGTCTAAGGAAGTGCCAAGCTATGTGGAAAGAGATAAATCCACAAAAGGAAATAAGCCTGGAGCTTTGAGGAAAGCTTCAAACTTCTCCCTAGGTAGAGCCTATGTGAAAAGGTATGCAATATGATCCTATGTGGGCACATATGCCAAACCGATCTCTCCAACAGAGAAACTCTCCCTGACATAATGATAGTGCATCTCAATGTGCTTTGTACGAGCATGGAACACACGTGACAAATCAGCCAAAAGGCGTTTGAGCCACACACACTCAACCATCGTTGTGAAAGCTTCCCTATACTCAACCTCACAACTAGAAGCGGCCACAGTTGGCCACAGTAGGCTGCTTCGTGCTCAACCAAATATGCATGAGCTACCAAGCTTCATATGCATTAGCTATCAAGCATGAAGCTAAAACCATTGGTGGACACATGAGTGTCAAAACTCCCAGCCCCGACAGAGTAAAAAAAAGCATGTAAATCTGGTGGTAATGATCCCCCCTTGGGATGAAACAATCCAAGTAGACGGGTACCACTCAAATAGCAAAAGATGCGCTTAGCGGCCTGCCAATGCTTGACACTCGGGCAATGCATAAACCAGCACATATGTGAGACAGCAAATTGAATATCAATCAAAGTTAAGCATAAGTAAATGAAGCATCCTACATCGTGCTCATAGAGAACAACATCAAATGCATCTCAAGCATCAAGAGGAGTCAACCGTTAACCTGTTTCCATAGGAGTGGCAATAGGTTTGCAATCTTCAAGGCCAAAACATTGCAATAATATTTCAATATATTTTGTTTGACACAAAGATATTCCCCCATCAACTTGCACAAATTGAATGCCTAAATAATGATGCAAATGCCCTAAATCTAACATCTCAAAAGAGGCATGCAATCAGCCTTAAATTCAGCAATATGCTTCTCATTAGGATCACTATGCATCATGTCATCAACGTACACAATAATGATCAGAAGTACATCATCTGCATGCTTAACATATAAGGTACTCTCAGTTGGACTTTTCTCAAAACCATGTGCAATCAAATAGGCATTATATCTTTTCATACGAAGCGCCTCGTGCTCAAACCATATAATTCCTTTTTCAACATGCACGTTTTGTTTTCATGCCCTTTCTACATAACCAAGGGGCTGAAATACATACACACTGACAAATGCTACGAGTAGTGACCATTCGGCATGTGGGTGCAAAGGTCTCATCGAAATCAATGCCTCTCTCTTGAGCTTAACCTTCTGCAACAAGTCTAGCCTTTATACCTGTCAACTATTCCACCAAGCTTACGTTTCAACTTGTATACCCATTTAGTGCCAATGACCTTTTTGCTTGGAGGCAAATCACATAAAGAAAAGGTACCATTCTTCATAATAGCATCATATACATCTTCATAAGTTCACAGTTATCCAAACTTACGAACTCAGGATAGAGAACACAAACACATACACATTGGAAAAAATAACAAACAAAAGCAAGAGACTTAAGACCAATATAAGACATGAATACAAATAAGAAAGAAAACCGATACAAAAAGAGACTCACACACACTCACGCGAACATACACACACGCACACCCCCAAAAAAACACACACACACAAAAAAAAAAAAACAAAAAATAAATAAATAATAAAAATAAAATAAAAAATAATAATAAAAATAAATAGTTAAATAATAATAAAATAATAATAATAAATTAAAAAAGAAACAAATTAAAATAAAAAATATAAATATATAAAAATAGAAAAATAAATAAAAAATAATAATTCCATAAATAAATAAATAATAAAAATTAAAAATTAAAAAATTATTATTATTATTATTATTATTATTATTATTATTATTATTATTATTATTATTATATATAAAAGCAAATTAAACAAAAACAAAACGAAACAAAAAGTGCATCGTCAACTTCTATGTCTGTCCTAAACAAGAAGTATCAGAATTAAACTTTATCATGCATAGCTTGGACAAATAGCTATGACATCCCTACTCACGTCATCAATGCCCTAGAGTAGGCGCAGACTTTAATAAAGAGTCTTTCTAAATCAAGATCTCTAACAAAGTCAACGAACTGAGTTTCTATCACTTCCAGAAGTGAAGGGCAAATAGCATCATAATAGCATCATATTCCAGAAGTTTCTATCATAATTGCATCATATTCTGATTGCATTGTAGCCATCCAATTTTCTAATTTTGTGCTTCATCAAAAGAAACAGGCTCATTCTCATCACAAAGGCTAGAGGCAGCCATTGCATAGCAATCTTGTGCAAAGAAGGCATTATGAAAACATGAACCACAAAGGTGCATCTAATTTGCTATCTCTCAAAGTCTGCACGAGCCATTTAGGCATAATTCTTGCCTAAATTACATCAAAAATGGGATGAGTTGCATCATCATGTCAAACCTGTAAAGACTGAGAAATTCCCTCATTCGAACCAGTACTTGAATTTTCCACTTATAAAAAGAGATGGCAAAGTATTATACACATCTCTAGAGCTAACTGAAGTCTCCTTGGTACATGAAAGTGATGGCTGAATTGCATCTTCCGCAAAAACAACATCATGACTAACCAAAATGCGTTTAATCTCTGGATGATACAAAAAATGGCCTTTGCTTCAGAACTTTACCCAACAAAAATACATTTCACTGCTTTATCATCCAATTTCCTCCGTTGTTCAGGCACTAATGCATATGCTAGACAACCAAAGACATGCAGATGAGTAATAGATGGTTTACGACCATGCCAAGCCTCATACCGAGTGACAGATTGTCGTGCTTTGGTGGGACGCTAGTTAAGTACATATGTCGCACACATTACAGCGTAAAGTCAGAAGCTATGTGGTAAAGCTTGACTTTTGACCATACACCTCTCCATCTCCATAAATGATAAGAGACCTGTTCTTTCTTTCTACAACTCCATTTTGTTTAGGACCTAGGTGTATATGGCACTATACACTGATGTTTTATCCCATGCTCACCTAGAAATGCATTAAAATCAGAAGACGAGCATTCCCCCCTTGATAAGAACGGAGGGTGCCCAATTCACATGCTGACAGATTTTCAACCGTAACCAAAAACTACTTGAAGCACATAAACACTTTGGACTTTGCTTTCAATGGATACACCCATGCATGCTTGGAGAGATCATCAATAAAAGTCATGAAGTAAAGGTATCTCCCGAAAGAAGATGTCTTCGTAGGACCACAAACATCACTATGATCACTATGAATAAGCTGCAATTTATGAATAGCTCGAATTGAACCATCTTTTGGGAAGGATGAACACTTCATTTTGCCCAAAATACAATTTTCACAACGTTTACAAGGTTCCTCAAGTTTGAGCAAGAAGGATACCATTTTAGATTTTTGCAAACGTAGCAAACTAGAAAAGTTCAAATGACCAAAGTGTTCATGCCAAAGCTTTGCATTTAAGATAGCCTGAGAATCTCTAACTTGAATTGTTGAATCGTTCACATATTTTGCATAGTCTATAAGCTTATACAACCCACTACATAAAATGCAAAAAGCAATAATAACATCGCCATTTGAGAGATCATGAATTGTACATCTTTCATCAACAAATTTGAAAACCAAGCCAATCTTGGCTACTGCTAAAACCAACAATAGATTTTTCTTGATCCCTTGGCACATACAAAGCCTCTGACAATGTGAAATAACTACCATCAATAGTAGTCAGAATGATCTTACCAACTCCTATTAAAGGATAAGAGGAGTTGTTAGCACATGTGTAAGCATTCCTTGTAGGGCCAAGCTCAAGTGAACCAAAGAAACTACGCTGCAAGGTAATGTGTTTGGTTGCTCCACTATCAAGGTACCAAACATATGGAACGTGAGGGATAATGGCATGTTTGACAGACGAAGCTAGTGATGCATGTTTGTGGGCATCTCTTCCCTCCCAATGAGGTTTCTCTTCAGCAAGTGCAGCAAGAACGGAAGTACGAACAGGAATCTGAAGATCATCATCTTCAACACTATCTCCATCACCTTCAATAACTGTATTCGAAGGTGTAGTAGGGCATTTGTCAATACCTTGCACAATGTTCCACAGCCCTTTCACTACCAATACATGATGCATCATATGTGCCCATGACACGTAATTAGTACCATCCAACTTGTCCTCAACACCCAACATACGAAATACATCATTGCTTTCAAACATGGCCAGTGAATAAATATCCTCAATGATTTTATCTCAAACAATTGAACATAACTACCTTGTTGAGCTTTGCTAAATGTGATGCAGACGTCGAGGCGCTTATGCTGGTGAACCAAAACTTGTATATATGTTGGCACAAAAGGACGAAATTGTCGTCAAAGACGCTGCAATAATGTGTCCAGAGCAAAGCTTTTTTGAAATCCTTATCGCCTTGAGCATGCTAACCAATTTTTGTGCAATTCTGAGACTATGCTCGGAGGAGTGTTGACGACACCCAAGATGAAGTGACGACATGCTCTGATGCCAATTGTTGGAGTTTGAGGTCTTTGAAAGCACACACAGGACAAGGAAGAAGAAGAAGCTTGGAGCACAACACAACACTGAATGAATTACCAACTGAATGTACAAGAAATGAGTAACCAATAAGGGTTATACGCATATATACAAGCCGGGGGGGAAAACCCCTAAACAGGGAAAAAAGTGCCTCGGGAGTCCTAAGTGTGTTCACACTCATCACTACTGAAATATATCAACAGGTTTGACACCAAGTCTGTCTGCAAGAAAAGCCAGTCAGGTTGTATTTCACATAAATATTTACCTTCATGGGATGAGCAATAACAACAGACTACTAGTATATCTTATAGTCTTCATGTATGAAAAGGAAAAACAAACTGATCATTATAAAACTCTACACAATGGTTAGGAATGGAGAAATGATCTAAACGAAGTAATGTACAACAGTAGACAAACAAGAGATTTTTGACCTTTTTATCAATAACAAGGGGAAAGAGTTTTATTGCTTCGAAAACTCACAAACATTGTCGTCCACAAGCATATTATTATAATCATTGACAAGGCCAAAATTGTCTATTTCAATGCCAAGAGTAACCCATCACATCTACATGGATTTTATAAAAGTACTCCCCATATGAAATTGAAAAACTTAGCCTCCGAATGAAGCTCACTTAACAAAATGGCTGAATTAAGTCTGTCAGTGTCCCAAACTGATGAGGCAAAACCAGCATGATAAACCCTAATACTTCGTCAAAATATAAGAATGTGGTGCATCCAGAAATGTGAGCCTCAATGTGAATCTACCATAATCTAGATTAAGATTGTCGAAGAAACAATCTTCAACAATCAGGTTTTTCTTAAACAGGTCTTTCATTTTCATCATGTCAAAAGCCTTCAACGTGTATGAACTGAATTCAAAGGGAACTGCATTGAGTCGCACTTTTCATAAACAAGAGTCCTGTGATTGAAACCTCACCTATCGAAAAAATGATAGCCAACAGCTTCAGCCAATGTTTGACCAATTGCACTTTTTCCACTTCCCATCATACCTGAATCCAATCAGTAACACCATTCATGAGCCATCATCTGACAACCAAGAAGGCCTAAACTGTAGGTACACAAGTTCTCATCCATGACTTCTGCCAGGGAGCTTACCAACAAGATAAATGCAAGTTCCCCTTAAATTGTGTGCGATTTCTGTGCCCCTTTTCTGCAGAATTTTCTTGTAGAGTTTAGGTAGAGAATTAGGTTTCCACACAATATAAAGTAGCCAATTCAAATTTACAGCTTGACAAATCCATGAGTTCGAATGATGTACCTTGAGCAAGATCTTTGACTCATCTTCCTGCTTTACTTCAACTGCTCTACAAATCAGACTTCCTGGTGTCATAGGGAATGTTTAGAAAAAACATGTACACTCATAAGATCCAAAAATCTGACCTCATTAAGAAACGTGAAAGATATTTTGTCGTGCGAACAAGGAAGTAGATGAGACGAGAATTATAACAAAACAATTTAAGCTATACTTGTTTTGTATGCCTTGCCTCCTGTACTCCATCCAGAATATTGCAAACCTGCTCAGGACATGTGACAGTCAGCGTACAAAACAGATAGACACTCCTATATGCTAACGAGTATCATTGTTAGAACTTAGACCATAAATGCCCTCAAAGGTAAGCAGCTTAGGCTTCATGAATCATGAAGGATCCGAGTGGAGCCAGAGTTCGTATGTTTGTTATGTATTCAGGAAGATCGTGAACCACAAAGATGAATGAATCCTTACCAAGGGAAAAACCCACCGATGACCCACCTTAAACTCTGAAACTGTCATGGTGCTGGATGATAAACATGCTTCAGAAAGTGACAGATGGATAAAACTTCGTACTGCACAAACAACGGTTTGGGGAGGCAGGAGGCTATCTGATCATAAAGAAGTGCAGAGTGAGCACTCCATATATGGAATTTTAATTGCATGATGTTCAGAGGTGTGAAGGTCCTCCAATGCATACCATTGTATTAATCCAGAAGCTAGGTACACATTTCAAATATAATTGCACTCAAAAACTTGATACTCTTCAAAATAGCACGAGGAAGGAGATGTAGGGTGACATCGAATAGTTATGTTCAGGGATTGAGCCATTATGCCATCGCATTACATCTCCATTTCCAAATCCTAGCACCCCTTGTAATTATGAACGACCCCACGTACTGAAGCAACGCGCGTAAGCATCCAACCGCCCAAGGCCTACACTGGCTTGAAGCATCGAAGGAGAGATTTTCAAGCACACATGGACCACAGCTTCAATGGTTGTATCCCATACTAACCTCATAGAAAGATCACGAAGATCTAAACACACGAGCAGATTACGGAGGCCAAAACTGCTCAGATGCAACCTAAAGCCAAACTGATCCTCATAAAACTCTTCACTACAACGTCCCTCATACGCGGTGCACAGCACCCAACTACTCCTGACGTTATTTCGTCACTTTGAATAGTTACTATTGGACTCCAATAGTACCGAGGTTGCACGATTCTAGCCTCCATCCAATATCGCACTGAGCACAAACGTTTTAGTTTGCTTACTTGCGAAATCGTAAATCATTTCTCTATGTATTCCTATTATAGTTTGACCCCATATTGATTCATACCAATTTATTTGACGCATGGGAATCTTACACTTTGGCAACTCAGGACCTTTGGCAAAGCTCTCTCTCTCTCTCTCTCTCTCTCTCTCTCTCTCTCTCTCTCTCTCTCTCTCTCTCTCTCTCTCTCTCTCTCTCTCTCTCTCTCTCTCTCTCTCTCTCTCTCTCTCTCTCTCTCTCTCTCTCTCTCTCTGTGTCTGTCGTGTCTTAGGAAGCGAACCTTCACGATACAGCGACGGAGAAGGTAAAAAATGGCGAGGAAGCCCTGTCTTCGTCCACTGCCCTGCCAAATAGGGGCTTGTGGCACAACCAAGCCTAGTGAAAGACATTTCTGTGCTGCTGGACGTTCTCTGAAGAACGAAGTGCGCAAGCTCACATGATATTTTACGTGGAGCAGCAGAGAACAAAATATCGCATTAGGATAACATTGGTTTCTAAAAGTACTTTTGTTTTTCCTACATGATATGGTTAGGCATGAGACATGAGAAAACCAAGATCGTTAAGTGCTTTTGTACTACCCCTCATGTTTCCAAAGTGGGGGATCAGGTCTTTGTTCATTCTTTCATTGATCTAGATCCATGTATGAATGTTAATCCACATTAGTATTGATGTCTTATTCTCAATGAACGAGTGGAATTAGCCATCGAATATGGGCTTTGATTAGAGAAAGCTTTATTGAGCTATTACACAGATCCATCTTCTTGTGAGAGGAGGGAAAATCCAAGGAGCATACATTGTTTCTTCTTGAATGATCAATTGATTCTTAAAAGACTCATATTTTCACTATGTAGCTTTGGTTACATACATACGTGTGTGTATGAATCTATGTATGTGTACACAAATGCATGTGTACATGTACATATATGCACATACATGCATATGCACACATTATAAACAAACCAATAGTCTCATACATACTTACACAAAGAGTAGATACGTACATGCATTCATGTATGCCACTCCACATGAGTTAATTAAAGCTAATTAAAGTTAATGGTAGTTAATTCAAGTTGCATGCTTCTAGAATCTTTGAGGACTAATGGAAAAACATACCTCCCATGCACCCCATGGGACTTTAAGCCTCACACTTCATTCTTAGCTATCAACAACTTAACCATTATGCAAGATATCTTGCTTTCCTAGACTCTTAATAGTTTTCCTTTTCACTTGAGCTTTAGGCAAGCCCAAGTTTATCACATTATCCCCCCACCCCCCAAAGAACATCTTCACCATCAAAAATGTGTTTTGGCATATGAGCTATGTAAGGGCATTCCCATGAGCCCCATGACCTATCATGTACGCACAATCATAACCTCTCTATCAAATAATCCTTTGATTTTGGATAGGTATCATATCCCTTACTTACACTAAAAGAAGCAGAATGTCTTTGGAAGGGCATTACCTCACTCCCAAGTGGTGTTTTCCCCTATCCCGTTGTTGTAAAGTTAAGCATTTTCTAAGTATTGCGAGGACTTAAATGCAATAATATGCATTTAATATTAAGAGACAAGCTTTAGACACCAAGAATGGTATCTCTAACAAGAGGTCTTGAGCTCAAGCCCTGCAAGGAAGTAAAAGGATTTTACTCTATCCCAAGATATAGCTTCAAGAAGGTTCATTCGAATTAACTGGGACACTTAGAGCTCATACAATTACATGCTTGACATTTGGATGGCTAGCATGGACTTGATTGTCTTGGAGAGAGTTAAATATAGAGGTACTTGTTTGGGAAGAGAATCATCCACACATCTCTAGGTGGTCATATATTCTTCTCTTGTTCATGTCATTGGTATCCAAGCCAAGGCATTTTCTAGCATTTCTTTGGAATTTCGGCAAGGTCGTGATGTTTCTTGCTTCATGGAGTAAACGTTTTGCAGAGTATCACCCCTCATTGAGGTGGGAATCCCCCTCCTACATGAATCATTGCATGGAGGAGAGTGCTCCAAGGCATCAAGCCCCCCCCCCCCCCCCCTATGGCTCTTTTCCCATGTGAAGCACCCACGCACTCAATCGAGCACTCATAGGAGCCTATTCAATGGTAGATGCCCCCCTAAGGGGAGAGAGAGAGAGAGAGAGAGAGAGAGAGAGT
Source organism: Ceratopteris richardii (assembly GCA_020310875.1). Taxonomy (NCBI): domain Eukaryota; kingdom Viridiplantae; phylum Streptophyta; class Polypodiopsida; order Polypodiales; family Pteridaceae; genus Ceratopteris; species Ceratopteris richardii. The sequence continues at coordinate 63,073,880 of CM035409.1, forward strand.
TTCCTTCTTCATCTCTCCTGAGTGCCACTCTTCTTTATATGGGCTTCCTTGAATCGATTTTCACTACATGTGAGATTAATTCAACTCAATTTTGATCTCTCTAGTGCATTCGCATGAGCACACATCCCTCTCTCTTCTATATTGGGTAGTCTCTTCATGCATACTCGAGAGCTTTGATCTCTACAACACTCAAACTTGAGAGCTTTTCACGCTCTTCTCACCTTCTTTTATCATAAAACCCGAGAAGATTTGAAGCAAAAGCATCTTCCATTAAGAAAAGCTTGAGCTGTAGTTCTTTTCTCAAGGCTTTCTCAATCCTTAAAGCTCATTCTTGCATCGTCTTTTCAAGCCTTTCCAAGGTTGAAGTTTTCCATCCTTCAAAACTTTCTAAGGACGTAATGGAGCATTTACTTTGCTTCAAAGGGTGGATTTAAGATTCCATCAACATTGGCTAGAACCAAGTCGATGTCAAGTAAAATATAGAAGGGAAGTGATCTTGTGTAAATACTTCTCTCTTTTTGGTTTCAAAGGCACGCACTCCACATTTTTTGAATTCCAAATTTCATTAGATAAACAAAAATGGAGAGTTCGTTGTCTAGGCTTATGGATGTAGAGTATGTGCATGGTGGTGTTAGTCATGATGCATTGCATGAACATTCTATGCATGATGTTATGCATGACCATGCCTCTTTAATGTCTTTAAATAAAGTGGAGATTGGGTTGAAAGGGGGTGAAAATACTCAAGTTGGACTTAACAAATGAGTGAGGAAACTAATGTTTTGGGATCTTATGAACATGCATACATATAGAGTACAAAATCTAAAAACACACAAAAACATAGACATGTAGTAGACAAGACAATACATAGTATTGGATGCAATCTCCCCCCACACACTCTGTCAAATGATTCTCCAAAGTACATGTATTTATAGTTGTTTATTACATCCAAATATAGAGGTTACAATGAGGGCAGCGACTTTGAAGAGAAGGCATGTGAATCAAACATTGCTCTCTTTTACGGAGAGCCTTGGCTTTTATTTACGAAAGTCATGTTCTACAATGATCCTTATTTCAATCACTATTTTTATGAATTTCTAGAAAGAACCCTCTACATGGGCTTTTATTTGCAAAATATATAGAAAATATAATGTTATAAATGAAGTGTATGACATGGGGGTGCGACAAGTTCAAATGGATCTGAGATCGAACATCCTTTGGTCATTCAACTATAGGGAAGAAGTCTCGAGATAGACTTAAGTGAAGGTGTGTATGCTATCTAGACAAGGAAATGAGCTTGGCCTAGTGGCTAAGTCATATGGATGAGAAAGAATAAGTCCTAAGTTCAAGACTTATGACAAACATAGGAGAGAATTTTGCCCAAAGAGCTTTAGAGCCTTCTAGAAGCATCCACTTGAGTTGACTAGAGTTAACTAGGAAACTTGGTGCACATGTAGTTACATGGTTGACCCTTGGATGGTTAGTATCCACCTGCTATAGTGGGTAGTCCCTTGGAGAGAGCTATATAGAGGCATATGGTTGGGGAGGAAAAAGAGACCCCTATTACGTCTACCCCCTATTAGTTGATTCTCTCCTAATTGGAGTCACATGGGTGGCATCTCACATGGATGCCACATGGCACTCATGTGTGTGCCCTTCTAATGAAGCCTAAGAGAGGTTCATACCATCTCTTCTATAGTGACTCTCCTCATAACATTTCCTTCCCCTTAACTCCATTTTTGTCCTCAAAAATGGTATTGGAAGGTTTGATAGAAAGAGGGAATCAATAGGAAGGTACTCCCACTATATCCCCATGTACAACAATACATGGTCATATCTCTGTGTTGTTTCCCCATATCCTTCCCCGTAAGGAGACCCTTGGGAAGGTAATGTAAACTTGGGAAACCATCTCTGAAGGGTGCTAACCCGCTCCCATGTGGCACTATCTTCTAAACTATCTTTCCACTTTACTAGACACTCTTTATATAGGTGACTTCTCGTCCGTTTCTCTCGAGTGCATAGTATGCTCTCAGGCTCATGTGGAATAGATTGAACAGAAATAGGCTCTACTATCTCACTATCTGGAATGAGGTTGTCAGATTCACCCAGCCTTTTCTTAAGCCGGCTAACATGAAAAACTGGATGGATTTGACTATTCTCTGGAAGTTGGAGCTGGTAAGCCAGCTTTCCTATTCTCTTAAGTATTTGGAAAGGTCCACAATACCTAGGAGATAGTTTTGGACAAGGTCATGTCTTCGTGGTTTCAGATATAGATGGAACTCTAAGATAAACCTACTCTCCTACCTCAAAGTTGATGTCTCTTCTTTGAGGGTCAGCATAGGCTCTAGCTCTATCCTGAGCTCTCCTAATGTTGTCCTTAGCAAGCCTAAGCATATCGTTCATCTCTTCCAAGAATTCCTTTGCAGCTTGAACTTTCTCATTCTGCAAGCCTACTGCATAAGGAGCTCTTGGTTGAAACCCGTACATAAGCATAAATGGACTATGCCCAGTGGAAGAGTGCTTGGCACTGTTATATGCAAACTCTACTATAGGTAAGTACTCTTCCCGATTAGTTTGCCTTTCATTCACATATGCTCGAAGCATATCCTCTAGGATTTGGTTAACCCTCTCTGTTTGCCCGTCCGACTGTGGGTGCTCGGTCGTACTCATGCTAAGTTTCGTGTCCAACCTTTTGAAGACTGCTCTCCAAAAGTGGCTAGTAAATCGCCTATCCCGATCAGAGACTATGTCTTCACTGTAGTACATGTCAGAATAAACCTAGCCATTTTGGTTAATCTATCCACAATTACCGAGACTGAGTTGTGCCCTCTCTGTGTCTTAGGTAATCCGACTATAAAGTCCATGGAGATACTCTCCCACTTCCCATTAGGAATATCCAATGGGTGGAGTAGTCCTCCAATCCTCAACCTCTCAGCTTTATTGACTTGGCATTTGGTGCACTTAAGCACATACTCTAGGACGTCCTTATGAAGTCTAGGCCAATAAAATTGCCTCTTAACAAGATCATAAGTCTTGTTAACTCTTGTGTGTCCCGCACTAGGTGTGTCATGACACTCATACAAAATATGCCGTCTCATCTCACGATCTCTAGGGACACACACCTTACCTTTACATAACAGATATCCATCAGGGACACTGTAATTCTTCCACTTGAATCCTTCTTGAGTACCCGTCGATACTCCATCCTCACTGGAAACTCGTATGTCACGATCCCCATTCTCTATGGCTTCCTAAATCTCAGAATATGCAGGATCAAGCCTACATTTCCCTCTAATGGACTCAAGTAGCTCACTGGTGATCTGAGTAAAACTCAGGAGCATAGGCATACGGCTAAGTGAATCAGCCACTACATTAATCTTTCCCTTCCTACACCTAAGCTCATAATCAAACTCTTGAAGGGTCTCTACCCATTCGGCCTTAAGACCTTTAAGGTCTGTTTGATTAGAAAGCCACTTAAAGCTCTCTTGATCAAACACTATCGTGACTTTGGCACCATATAGATAATGACGCCACTTCTTCAAAGCATGGATAATTGCATATAAATCCTTCTCATAGACTAAGCAATTCTTCTGGGCCGGTTCTAGTTTCTTACTCTCAAAAGCTACTAGTCGACCATCTTGAACTAAAACCGCTCCTATGGCAAAATCACTCACGTCAGTCTCAACCACAAAGGGTTTATTGGGATCTGCTATATGTAAAAGTGGAGCTGTAGCAATTGCTACTTTCAATCTCTCCATACTTTGATTCTGTGTGTCTTCCCAATGAAAGGCTTTCCCTTTCCCTTTAAGCTGTTTTGTCATCGAGACATCAATTTTGGCATAATTCTTAATGAATCTTCGATAGAAACCTGATAAACCTAGGAAGATTTGCAGCTCTTCCAGGTTCCTTGGATGTGGCCATTACATAATAGCCCTTACTTTTTCAGGATCCATCTGGATTCCATTCTAGGAGACTATATGCCCAAGGTATGTAACCTCTGTTTTGAAAAATTCACACTTTCACTCCTTAGCAAAGAGTGAATTTTCCCTTGGCACTTGAAATACCTTTCTTAAGTGTTCCAAGTGCTCCTCTTCTGATGCACTATAGTTCAGAATGTCATCCAAGAAGCCTACTACAAAATGTCCTAGATAAGGCCGTGATACACTATTCATGAGCTTCATGAAAGTGGCAGGAGCATTGGTGAGACCAAAAGGCATCAAAAAAAACTCATAGTGCCCATATCTAGTCCTAAATGCAGTCTTAGGGACATCCTCTGCCCTAATCCTAATCTGATGATATCTTGATCTAAGGTCAAGCTTGGTAAAGTACCTAGTTTGATGTAACTACTCAAACAGGTCTTCCAATCTAGGCATAAGAAACCTATTTTTTATAGTTACCTTATACATAATCTCATAGAGCCGTCTTTCTTCTTAACTAGGAGCATTGGTGATGCCCAAGGTGAGTTGCTAGGTCTAATGAAGCCCTTATCTAAATAATCATGTAATTTCCTCTCAACCTCCTCCTGCTAAGAAAAACTAAGCCTATAAGGTGGCTTACAAATAGGGTTGGTGTTAGTAACTACCTCAATGGCATGGTCAATGTCCCCTCTCTCAGGTGGCAGCCCTCTAGGTAAGTCAGTGGGAAAAACATCTCTATACTCAAACATAAGATCTTTAAAACTTTTAACCACACACTCTTGCAAGAAAGAATAATAGAAAGTGATGTCCATATTTACATTCCTAGCATGAAAATATACATCAGATGAACTGTCTATAGAATGCTCAATATACTGACTATAAAATAAAAAGATCTCCTATACGTGCTGAAAATGACAAAGACTATACAACTCTAAAGATGAAATGAGAGGTGCACTAGGCACATCTCTCTCTCTCTCCCTGTATACAAAATTTACTTCCATTTCTTTCAAACTCAAGTGTTTTGATAGCTGTGTTTAAGCATGTCTCCCAACCCCCATAGCCACTCTCTTCCTAACACAAGATCTTCCCTCTCCATATTCATAATTTGGAAGTCCATGTGCTCTGTATAACCCTGCACCTTGACTTCCAAATTGGATACCATAGTATCCCATATCCTCTTCTCTTCCCCTTGCATCATAGATACTATGTATCTATGTGCACTGGGCTGTTAGGGAATCTTAAGTTTCTTGACCAGAGCATAGTTTATAAAGCTATGAGTGGTAGAGTCATCGATCATGACTCGCACTCTGGTCCCGTATACACTACCATGAAGTTTAACTAAGTCATGTGGTCCAAACTATGGTGACCACAATGATTGAGTCAAACAACAGGTGTGCTCTATATCCTCGTGCATCACCTCCACTTCCTTACAACTAGAGCTGCCATGAATAGGAAGTGTCTGCACTAGGTGGACTGCCTTTTTGCCCTTTTCAGGGGCCGTACTCCCTCTCTTCTTTTCTTCCCCCTTCTTGAGTGGATAGTTCCACTATGAGTGGCTAGGAGACAAACACCTAAAGCACAGGTTCTCTCTTTTGGCCCTCTCAAACTGATCTGTAGGTAACCTAGGCCCTTGTGATCTTTGTTTCTTAATGAAAACTTTGTTTTTTCCCAATGGAAACTTCTTCTTGAATTTAGTCGTGCTAAGAGGCTTAAGGGGTTGATCCGTCTCCATAGGATTATATTGAGGATGGTAATGTTCCTCATAGATATGTGCATATTTGATCGCCTCCTCAAACTTCTTAGGTGCATTCCTTCTTATCTCTCTCTTGATGGCTTTATCTAAGCCTCTAACAAACCCTCTAGTTTTTTGGAAATCATCTAAGCCCTTAAGTTTCAAAATGATCTCCCTGTAGTGGGATATGTAGACCATCAAAGGCCTACCTCTCTGGGTAATCCTATCCCACTCATCCCAGTTCCTCTCCTCCTCATTCTCAGGAAGAAATTCATTTGGGAAAAGAGTTTCAAACTGAGTCCAATCTGTAGGGATAGAGTTCGCCTCCTTGAGACTCATCCACCACTTATAAGCCCGCCGGCCAAGCAAGAGACTCGCCTCTAGCACACGGTACTTTGGTGGGGTGCCCTTCAGTTGATGCAAATCATGCCACTTTTGTAAAAAAGTGTAGATTGCATCCTTGTTTTTATCTCGGTCATCCCCCATAAAGGTAGGTGGCTTTACATCTTTCAGGAGGGGAGCTTCCCTAGAGCTCTCTCCTTTGTGTTTACTAGGAAAAGAAGGATCTTTCCTAGTCATCTCTAGAGGAAGAGTAGGAGCTTCTCTTTCCTTCCTAGCTAGGAAAGAGATGATGTGAGTCTCAAGTGAGATCATTTGAGACCTAAGCTACTAAATGAGAGATGTAATGCTACCTATATATCTCTCTAGCCTAAGGGTCTATTCTTTTAAGTCTACAAATTATTCATGAGTAATAAACTCATCCAAAAGTTCCTCATAGGTATATTCTTCTTATTGAGGCTCTTTTTCTTCTAAGTTTTCCTACACTTCATGCCCCATTTCTACTTCTTCCATCCTAAAATCGGGATCCTATAGTTGTTCTTTAGATGGAGAAGTGTGTTCAATTATTTGTTTCCCTTTAGACTCCATGTTTCACTCCCCCCCCCCCCCGGTTTGCTAACTAGAGTATATGAGAAGAAATGGAAGTGAACCTTGAATACGCAAGAAGAAGAGAAATATATCACAAGAGCACTTCCTTGGTACAAAATGAAGCTGCAGAAGCGAAATTCAAGTGATCTTTGAAGCTTTAGGTCGTTGATCTTCAATCCTCGCCATGCCCAAAAAAAAATTTGAAATTTCTAATTGGTCCAAGGAGGTTCTAATCACCAAAACCCAACAAGAACAATGCCAAAACAATGTAGCAATAGCCCCAATTGGGCAAACTAAGTGAAATTGGAGCACTTTTGAAATTTGACAATCCTCACCAGTCCAAAAAATATGTTATTGCACCTGTACTTCAAGGATATAAAGCTATCCCAGGTGAAAAAAGTAGATTTGGACACCAAATGATGAAAAACTAGGCCCGAAAGTGACTGCATTGTTCATATGATGCACTACAGAGAGATTTTGGTTGACCAAATCTTGTCCAAATCAAGAATTGTTGCTTTTCAAGCAAAGCTTAAGAGCTTAGCTTCGTAATGTGACAAAGATTTCTGAAATCGGATGTCATATGACCAACCTATGGTGCGGAGAAGATAGGTATGTCACGGGTAGGAAGTGGAAAAGCTAATCTTCATGAAGTAGGGACTTTGGAAGTTCACCACTGAGAAACTGAAGCCTTTATGAACAAGCTAATGACCCATACCCAAACTCCACAGCCCATATTACATGGTGTATCATTGTTTTCCCAAAATCTTGATCCAAATCATGGATTTTTCCCCTCCAAAGTTGAGAAAAATTCGGCAAATAACTCTTCTACCTTACCTCCTTATAGTCACTTGAGTGAAATTGGTGTGAAGCAGCAGAAACGATGGCGACTTACGCCATTTAGCGAGTGCTGAGCACCAAAAATGAGCTATAAAAGGAGGTCTCTCACCATGTAATCTTCACCCAAGAGGGAGGGTGGAGAGAGAGGCTTGTGGCTACTCCTCTGTGTGTGCACCTCTGTGGGCTCTGGTATGGACCATCAGTGGCCGTCTTCTTCAGCACGTTCGCACATCGTCAGCTCTGATGCCAGTGTCATGGTACTCTCAGTGAAGCCCTCTACTTTTGGGCTTGAAATAGCACATTGTTGGAGGCTGAGGAAGGAGACTCGTCGGCTAAATTCCAGGAATGCGCACGAACATGGAGATTGATCATCATATATCCACCCAACCGCATACCTCCTATTAGTTGATTCTATCCTTAATTGGAGTCACATGGGTGGCATCTCACATGGGTGCCACATGGCACTCATGTGTGTGCCCTTCTAATGAAGCCTAAGAGATGGTTCATACCATCTCTTCTATAGTGGCTCCCCTCATAATAGAATGATATGCAAAAATTAAGTGATCATAATAAGGGTACAATGAATTCTTATGGATCCACTGACGTTCTTCAATAGAATGATTTTAGAACCTCCATAGCACTTTTTTCCCTCTTTAGGAGTTTTTTTTTCTCGGCTTGTATATATTCCTATAACCCTAATGGGTGAATTATATTTTGTACATTCACTTGGTAATACATTCAGTATTGTGCATTGTGCTCCAAGCTTCTTCTTCTTCTTCTTCCTTGTGTTGTTCATCTGCTTCTGTAGACCTCAAACTCCAACTGTTGGTATCACAGCAGGTCATCACTTCATCTAGGGCATTGTTGACACCCTTCTGGACACAATCTTAGAAACTCATGAAAATTGGTGTGCATACTTAGGGTGATTAAGAGTTCAAAATTGCTTCGCTTTATGGCATCAAAATTTTGATGTGAGCTCATTTTGGCCTTCGAACGCACTATTGCAGTGCCTATGTAGGCAATTTGTCCTTTTGTGCCGAACATATATGCAGGTTTTGGTTAGCCAATACAAGCACCTCAAAGTTTGCTATAGGTTTAGTAGAGCTCAATAGGGTAGTTATGTTCAACTTTTGAGATAGGTTATTTTAGTCAGTGGCCATGGCTGAAAGCAATAATGTATACTATATGTTGGCTATTGAGGACATGTTGGATGGCATTAATTACTCGTTATGGGTATATATGATGCGACAACTATGGAATATTGTGCAGGGTGCTGAAAAAAAATCCTACTACATATGTGAATACAATTATTGAAGGTGATTTAGAAAGCATTAAAGATGAAAATCTTCAAATTTTTGCTTGTGTTATGGTTCCTACTACACCTATCGCATAGCAACTTTGTTGGGATGGTAGAGATGCTCAAGCACATGCTTTCATATGTTTGCCTATCAAACATGCCATTATCCCTCACATTGGTTGTTGCAAAATAGCAAAGGATGCTTAGGATACACTTATCACTTTATATCAAGTAAGAAATGAGGTTCATGTTGCTTACCTCTAAAAATAGTTAGAGAGTGAGCATATGAATGAAGGAGATTCTATGGATAATTTTTTGAAAAAGATCAAAGATTTAAAAGAGCATTTGATTTCTGTAGATGAAGTCTTGCCAGATAGTTCACTTATGCAGACCATTCTTAATGGTCTTCCATATTCATATCGGATTTTTTGCTTCTACTCTTTGGTTGATGATGAAAGGCAATCCAAATGCCTTAACATTTGAGGAGTTAGTCTCTATTTTATTGAAGGAAGATCACTCTCAGCAGAACATGTCCATTATGCATATTGCAGATCAAGCTTTCTTAGCTAGTTAGAAGGGCAAATGTAAATGGAGCTCATCTACTAGTAAGCAAAAATCTGCAAATGTTGCACAATCGAAGAAGGAAAACAAAGACAAGAAGAAAATAGAAAAGCAAAAAAAGTTCAACACATATTTTAAAAGAAATGATCATGTCATAAAGAGTTTTCTAAAATCGGCTGCAACAGAGGCAAAGGAAAAGGAGGTTGGAATGGTTGTTGCAAAGGCCTCTACACCTAAAATAGAGTCTACTAACCTCGTGTAGAATGAAGAATGGGAATTCACTATTGTTTGCGGCTATGAACCATCTTCTCATGAACAGTGTATCTCTATAGTAGACTCAGATGTTTGGTACTTTGATAGTAGGGCAAACAAACATATTACCTTGAAGCATTGTTTTTTTAGTTCACTTGAGCCTATTGTTAAAAAATAAAGAAGTGATGTCGTATATATTTTTGCAAAAAGGATTTTCTTCAAATAGAAGGAAAATACAAAAATGAAAAATAGAAGCATCTACTTCAGCAAGTAGTGGAGGCCAAAAGAGAATCAAATCCAAAAACTGAACTGTAAGAGGAGTGGTTGTCCAAAGTAGTGGAGAAATGATGGAGAAGAGCTCTCAAACTCATCATGAGAGTTTTTGGTCACTTGGCTATAAAAGAGGCAAGGGAGGACACTCAAGAATAGAGGAAGAAGGCGTGGAAGTACCCTTGTAGCTAGTTCATTTGGTTTGAGTCATTTCATTCAGTTCACTCTCATAGAGTATGTCTAGCCGCACACCCATTTCTGGGTAGTCTACTTGTGAGAGTCATATGTCTCAATATATGTATCCAATTTTAGTCTTTAAACATTTGTTGGAAAGCCTATCTTGAGTACTTCCTTTGTCTAAAACAGTTTTATGAAATTCTTTATGCTCTGTGAGTTATTCAGTTTTTAGTGAAGTCCAATTTTTAGCTTAACTGAGTGGATAGGTAGCCTGTCTTGTATCAAAGAGTTTCCAACCCAAATCTACTCCAAATTGAGTGTTTGTATAGCTCATTTGAAAGCTGTAGGTGTCTAGTTTGAGTGACCAAAGTTTCAAGTTCATTGCATTTTTCAGTTGCTACCAGTTTTCATTTGAAGGTTCAACTGTTGGCAAAAGTCTTGATCTTGAGAAGGTCTTCTACACTTTCCGCTGCGATTAGGAGAGAAATTCTCCAACAATTGGTATCAGAGCATTGGATTTTGAAGAGGGCAAAGCATTGGAACTGAAGTGAAGCAAAGGAGAAGCTATAAATCAAGGGGGAGCTTCGTAAAGTCAAGGAAGAGTGCCACACAATACTTGAGGTAAACTTCAATCTTGGAAGTTTTCAATGGCTAATTTAGGACAACAAGTTGAGAAGTTAGATGAAGATAATTTTCAGTCTTGGAGGTATAGAATGATAAATTACCTTAAAGGTAAAGGTTTATGGAGTCTAGTTAGTGGAGACGATCCACAACCGGTGGACCTTGAAGATCCCAACATTACTCCGGCACAAAGGAGACAATTTGCTGATTGGGAAGAGAGGAATCGAAGGGTGATGTTCCTCATCTCACAAGTTATTTCTAACACTATGATTGGTCATGTGCAAAGCTTAGAAACAGCTAAGGAGGTTTGGGAAGCGTTGGAGAAGGTGTATGCTACCTCAACAAGGTCTCGGAGGATGCAACTCAAGAACGAGATCACCAACATGAAGAAAAGCTCAAACCAAAGCATTAGTGAGTATACATTGAGGATCAAGGAGCTTTGAGATCAGCTAGCATCAGTTGGATGCAAGATAGAAGAGGAAGACATCGTCCAAACAGCCCTCAATGGCTTGAGGAGTGAAGAAAAGTGGAAGCCCCTCATCACAAACATTCTTTATAGAGATCCTCTCCCAACATTCGACGAGATTATACCCAATCTTGTGGCTGAAGAGGTAGCTCAACAAGGAGAAGGCAACAAAGGTAAGGACAACCATAGTCAAATGTTATATGCAGGACAAGGTAGAGGAAGGAACTCAAGAGGAGGCTCGAGAGGAAGAGGAAGAAGCTACAACAACACAAATTTCAGCCAACACAACTCGGCAGACAACAAGGACAACTCAATTGACAACACACATGGAAGAGGTCGAGGAAGAAATAGAGGAAGATCCCTCAAGAACTAAGAACAAAGATGGAGGCAAAGTCAAAAAAATGTATTTTCATTGGATATTCATCGGAGCAAAAGGGATACAGGTGCTAGAATCCGGTGACAAAGGAGGTACGAGTCTCACGAGATGCAATATTTGATGAGCTAAGACCATGGTTTGGAGACAAAGGGAAAGAGAAGACTCTTGAAGAAGATTGCGAAGATGATGGAGGTGCTGTCCAAGAAGAATTTCAGCAAACAAGCACTCAAATGTCAGGTCCAGAAGCTTCTACATCACTTGGAGAAAGCTCAACATGGAAGGGGAGGCTAAGGAGTCATTCCTCATCACCAACATCAGTTTATGAAAGATCTAAAGCTGAAAGTGCTGCCCAAAATAGTGATTTAAATGCAAGTGAAGAAGAGTATGAAGAGGTGATCACACCAAAGGTAAAGTTGAACCGGTTGAAGAAGCAATGTTCAAAAGGAAATGAAAGGAGGTCTTCAAGAGCAAGGTATCCAATTGAAAGGCTGAGCTATGATATTTTTATTGCAAAGAATTTTGCATATATGACACAGGTGGTCAAAGACAAAGAACCGGATGCATATGAAGAAGCATGTACACAAAAAGAATGGCAAGAAGCTATGCAAGAAGAGATAAAAGCTCTCAAGGACAATCACACATGGGAGCTAGTTCCAAAGACTGAAGGTATGAAGATTGTTCCAAATAAATGGGTGTTTAAAATAAAGAGAAATGTTGATGGCTCTCTAGCTAGGCATAAAGCTAGACTAGTAGCAAAAGCATTCAACCAAACTCATGGCATCGACTATGAAGAGAGCTCAAATGATGGAGAGAAGCTACATGATGTAACTACATACAGGAGTATTATAGGTTCGTTGATCTATGCTACGATCACAAGACCAGATTTGTGTTATATTGTTGGAGTTCTTTCTCAATTTATGCAAGCTCCAACAAGTGAACATTTAAATTCAGCCAAACGAGTGCTAAGATATGTGAAGCACACAGTCAATCATGCCTTGATTTATAGATATGATGAAGAATTGCAGGTAAAGGGCTTCAGTGATGCTGATTGGGCTGGTTCGAAGGAAGATAGAAGATCCACTTCAGGTTATGTGTTCATGATAGGTAGCAAACCTATCACATGGAGCTCGAAGAAGCAACCTACTGTTGCACTATCATCTACAGAAGCTGAATATAGAGTTTTAGCCTTTGCAACTTGTGAAGCTATGTGGATTAAGAAGCTCTTGGCTGATCTTGATGTGCAGGTGGAGGCCATTCCAATTTATGGTGATAACATGTCAAGCATTCACTTGACAAACAACCCAATGTTTCATGCACGAAGCAAGCACATAGAACAGCATTATCATTATGTTCGAGAAAAGGTTTTGAGCAAAGATGTGGATATAACGTTCGTTGGAACTAATGACCAAGTTGCAGACATGTTTACAAAGTCCTTAGATGCTTCTAAGCTAAAGAGGTTCAAGGATGACATCAACTTGTAGGATATGGCTGAAGGTGCAAGCTCACATGTGAGCTTGAGGGGGAGTGTTAAAAAATAAATATCGTATATATTTTTGCAAAAAGGATTTTCTTCAAATAGAAGGAAAATACAAAAATGAAAAATAGAAGCATTTACTTGAGCAAGTAGTGGAGGCCAAAAGAGAATCATTCAAAAGAGAATCAAATCCAAAAACTGAACTGTAAGAGGAGTGGCTGTCCAAATGAGCAAGTAATGGAGGCCAAAAGAGAATCATTCAAAAGAGAATCAAATCCAAAAACTGAACTGTAAGAGGAGTGGCTGTCCAAAGTAGTGGAGAAATGATGGAGAAGAGCTCTCAAACTCATCATGAGAGTTTTTGGTCACTTGGCTATAAAAGAGGCAAGGGAGGACACTCAAGAATAGAGGAAGAAGGCGTGGAAGTCCCCTTGTAGCTAGTTCATTTGGTTTGAGTTATTTCATTCAGTTCACTCTCATAGAGTATGTCTAGCCTCACACCCATTTCTGGGTAGTCTACTTGTGAGAGTCATATCTCTCAATATATGTACTCAATTTTAGTCTTTAAACATTCTTTGGAAAGCTTATCTTGAGTACTTCCTCTGTCTAAAACAGTTTTATGAAATTCTTTATGTTCTGTGAGTTATTCAGTTTTTAGTGAAGTCCAGTTTTCAGCCTAACTGAGTGGATAGGTAGCCTGTTTTGTATCAAAGAGTTTCCAACCCAAATCTACTCCAAATTGAGTGTTTGATAGCTCATTGGAAAGCTGTAGGTGTCTAGTTTGAGTGACCAAAGTTTCAAGTTCATTGCATTTTTCAGTTGCTACCAGTTTTCATTTGAAGGTTCAGCTGTTGGCAAAAGTCTTGATCCTGAGAAGGTCTTCTACACTTCGTGCTGCGATTAGGAGAGGAATTCTCCAACACCTATCCCTATAGGGAATGTTGTCACATGCATTAACAACTCCTCTTATCCTATCATGGGATTTGGTAAGATCATTTTGACTACTTTTGATTGTAATTCTTTCACACCTTTAGATGCTTTGTTTGTGCCAGGGATTAAGAAAAATATGTTTTCAATTTAAGCATTAACCAAGATTGGCTTGGTTGTCAAATTTATTGATGACAAATGTACAGTTCATGATCTGTCAAATGGCGATGTTATTATTGCTTCGAGCACATCATGTCATGGGTTGTATAAGCTCATAGATTATGAAAAATATGTGAATGATTCAGCATGTGCAGTACAAGATTCTCAGGCTCTCTTAGATGTAAAGCTTTGGCATGCATGCTTTGGTCATCTGAATTTTGATAGTTTACTATGTGTGCACCTTTCCAATGGATATTTAAAATTTAATAATGGATACATACACTGAGAGTTATGACTCTTGCAATCAGGCTATCTAGAAATAGTGAGCTGCTAGAAACAATCTCTAAACCTGTAGAAAACGAAATGACTGAAACTAAATGAACTAGCTACAAGGGGACTTCAATGCCTTCTTCCTCTCATCTTGAGAATATTCCCTTGCCTCTTTTGTATCCAAGTGATGATGAGCTCTCATGATGACTTCGTGAACTCTTCTGCATAACTTCTCCATTACTTTGAGCAGCCACTCTTCTCGTCCGATTTATTTTTGGATTGATTCTCTGTTGGACACCACTACCTGCTGAAGTAAATGCTTCCATTTTTCATTTTTGTCTTTATCTTTTTTAGAAGAAAATTGTTGGGGGATTCTTTAGCTGAAAGGGACTTGAGTGTTTATAGTAGAAGAATGGAGAAAAAGAAGAGATACAAATGCACCAGAAGCTTTAGTGTCTTGATTAACAATAAGAAATACAATATCCTTTTCTAAAATGAGACAAAATTGTCCCTTGTGCATATCATATAAGCCCAAGAACACACACAAGTATACAAAACTACCACAATTTCTTGTGTGGTCAACCTCCTATGTGTTAGTCCTCCACCTTGTCTAGTAGCTTGTCCTTGTGCATACCTTGCACTCAAGCTTCCAATAAGGGTGAAGGAAGGATCACTCTTTGTTGTCGATGTGCAACACTTCTTTGATAGTACTTGTTCCACCTTAGGAGCTCTCTTACTTGCTCTCTTCGTACCCACTGTTCAAGTCTCTTGCTCACCCTTACTTCTTAGTGTAACTCTCTTGTCCAAGAAATTGCTAATACCTTCCTTGTGTGTCGATATGTTGCTTCAACTACTATTGTATCTTGGTGCTCACTTTGATATCCCAAGAGTCACTTTATGTGTAAGGCTAATGACTCCCTATTTTTTCCTTCAATGACTTTAGGAGAAACAAAATTTGAAATGGGGGGCCACACATAAACTTGTGCGTACCACTTTCTTTTCATATCTTTTCCACTTTTGACTTCATTTATTCAAAATGTCCGCATAATGGGGGGTTCATTTGAACCTTCCAAAATACTTGAAAACCTTTCAAAAAGAACATTCTACAACCTACATTCAACTTTTCTTGCAAAAACATTGTGAACAAACTATTTGTGCACTACCTATGCACCCTTGTTCTCCGCCACTTGTGCACCACTTTGCACTTTTGCAGACATGTGCATCACTTGCAAAGTCACCACTTTGACCTTTGATCGACTCTACAATTGACCACTTTGACCTTTTACTAGTTCAACAAAAATCCTCTTTGTGAAATATATATGACCTTGCTTCTTTATTTTTTAACACTCCCGCTCAAGCTCACATGTGAGCTTGCACCTTCAACCATATCTTGCAAATTATCCACATCCTTGCTCAAAATTTTTTCTCGAACATAATGATAATGCACTTCTATGTGCTTACTTGTTTGTCAAGTGAATGCTTTACATGTTATCACCATAAATTGGAATGGTCTCTATCTGCACATAAAGATCAAACAGGAGCTTATTAATCCACATATCTTCACATGTTGCAAAGGCTAATCCTCTATATTTAGCTTATGTAGATGATTGTGCAATAGTGGGTTGCTTCTTCGAGCTCCATATGACAGGCTTGCTGCCTATCATGAACACGTAACTTGAAGTGGATCTTTTTTCTTCTTTTGAACCAGTGTAGTTAACATCACTAAAGCCTTTTATATGAAATCCTTCATCATATATGTAAAACAAGACATGATTGACTGTGTGCCTCACATATGTTAACACTCGTTTGGCTGAATTTAAATGTTCACTTATTGGAATTTGTATAAATTGAGAAACTAATCCAATGACATAATACAAATCTGGTCTTGTGATCGTAGCATATATCAATGAGCCTATAATACTCCCTATTTGTAGTTACATCATGTAATGCCTCTCCATCATTTGAGCATAGCTTCATATTTGTGTCCATAGGTTGAGTGAGTGGTTTGTATTCACTCATTCCAAATCTCAAAAGGACATCCAACAAGTACTTTCTTTGCATCAAGTAGATTCCATCTTTCCCATCGACCAACTCAATGCCTAAAAATTATTTCAACTCACCAAGATCTAAAATTTTAATCTCCTAACTGAGTTTCCTTTTGATCTCTTTTATTCCTGCAACATTACTTCTTGTTATGATGAGACCATTAACATATATACAAATGTATACGTGCTTCCCTTATTCTTTCTTCATCTAGAGAGAATGATCTGTACTACTTTGGCTATACCCACACCTTGTGAGATACTCAACCAATCTTTGGTTCCAAGCACATGATGCTTGCTTCAACCCATACAAAGATTTCTTCAATCTACAAACAAAATCTGGATGCTTTTTATCTTCAAATCCAATCAATTGACTTATGTATACCTCTTCTTGAAGTTCTCCATTGAGAAAAGCATTTTTTATGTCAAGTTGATACAATGGCCATCTCCTTGCCACACTCACTGCAATCAAGGTTCTAATTGTTGCCATCTTTGCAACCGGGTCGAAAGTCTTTTTGTAGTTGATGCCATGAGTCTGCTTGAACCCGTTTGCTACTAATCTAGCTTTATGCCTAGCTATAGAACTATAAACATTTCTCTTTACTTAAATACCCATTTATTTGTAAAAATATTCATACCTTTATCCTTTGGAACTAGCTCCCATGTGTGATTTCACTTGAGAGCTTTTATCTCTTCTTGCATAGCTTGCTGCCATTCTTTTTGTGTACATGATTCTTCATATGCATTTGGATGTTTGTATTTAACCACATGTGTCATATATGCAAAAATGCTTTGTAATAGAAATATCATAGCTCAGCCTTTGAATTGGATATCTTGCTCTTGAAGACCTCCTTTCATTGCCTTTTGGACATTTCTTCTTTAATCAGTTCAACTTTACCTTTGGCTTAATCTCCTCTTCATACTCTTCTTCACTTGCATTTGAATCACTATTTTGGGCAACACGTTCAACTTCAAATCTTCTATAACCTAATGTTGGTGATGAGGAATGACTCCTTAGTTTCCCCTTCCATGTTGAGCTTTCTCCATGTGATATAGAAGCTTCTGGATCTGGCATTTGAGTGATTGTTTGCTAAAATTCTTCTTGGACAACACCTCCACCATCTTCACAATATTCTTCAAGAATCTTCTCTTTCCCTTGCTCTCCAAACCATGTTCTTAGCTCATCAAATACCATATCTTGTGAGAGTCCTAGCTCCTTTTTCACCAGAATGTAGCATCTATATCCTTTTTGATGCGATGAATATCCAATGAAAATACATTTTTCTAACTTGGGCTCCATCTTTGTCCTTAATTGTTGAAGAATGTGAACATAACATCCAAAAACTTTAAGAGTGTAATATCATATTTCTTACCAGAATATACCTCCTCAAGAGTTAAATTATGCACTCTAGCTATTCTACACTTATTCATCAAATAAAGAGATGTACTGATTGCTTCAGCCCAATAGTTTAGTGGCACCTTCATCTCATTGAGCATGCATCTTGCAACTTCTGTGATATGTCTATCTTTATTTAAGCAATTCCATTTCGTTGGGGCATGTACCTACATGTAAATTGTTGTTTGATGCCATTTTCATAAAGTCCTTTTCTACTCGTGCTTTAAATCTCTTGAATATAGAGAACACATCTAATTTTTGTTTTATGTAGAACAACCATATTTTTCTTCAATGAACATCAATAAAAGTGACAAAATATCTATTACCAGCCACTGATGGTTGTTGTGTTGATCCCCATACATCTGTGTGTATCAAGTTGAGGACATTCCTTGCCACATAGTTGCTCTTCTTGAACGGTTGTCGAGTTTGCTTTCCTAATTGGCATGCTTCACAAAACTCATGTAGTCCAACATCATTGAATCTTCGAAGACCTCTTACCACTTCATCGTTGCTCATGTCCTTGAGCTTGAGAATGTTGATATGCCCGAATCTTTTGTGCCACAAATCAATTTCAACAATCCTCTTGTTCCCAAACTGAATATACATCACCTTTCCATGTGGTTGTTGAATGTCCAGAGTGAACATCCTACCTTCTTTCCTTACTTGAGCAACTACCTTGAGTCCTTGTTTTGGATTCTTTATAAAGAATTTGTTTTCATTGAAGATAACATGATATCCTTTCTCTACCATTTTGCCTACTAAAATCAAATTCTTTGCAATAGTAGGAACATGAAGAACATGAGCCAATACCTTTTTATCCCAAGTTTGATTTCTCCAGCATACTCGATTGTGTATTGAGTTTCATCACCAGTCTCCACACATCCTTTTCCACTTGGAGCTTGTAGATTTGTGAATAAATCTCATTAGCATATCATATGATTGCTGCAACCTAAATCTATAAACCATTTTTGGTCATCACTTCTCGGGTTGTTGTACTCATGCTCATGGCAAGCATGGCTTGCTCGTCTCCCTCACTTGATGTACTCACATAATTATTTTGGCTCCTTTGGTTGCCTCCATTCAACCTTCCATTCTTTTGCCAACAATCATTTGGCTAATGTCCAAATTTACCACAATGATAACATGTTATACCTTTATGAGAATTGTATGAACCTTGACCTCTTCGTCTATTTCTTCCTCAACCTCTTCCATATGTGTTGTATTATCCTTCTTGTACTCCAAGTTGTGTTGGCTAACACTTGTGTTGTTGTAGCTTCTTTCTCTTTCTCTTGAGCCTTCTCTTGAGTTCCTTCCTCTATGTCGACCTACATATAACATTTGGCTATGGTTTTCCTTACCTTTGTTGCCTTCTCCTTGTTGAGC
Source organism: Ceratopteris richardii (assembly GCA_020310875.1). Taxonomy (NCBI): domain Eukaryota; kingdom Viridiplantae; phylum Streptophyta; class Polypodiopsida; order Polypodiales; family Pteridaceae; genus Ceratopteris; species Ceratopteris richardii. Next base: position 63,092,961 of record CM035409.1, read on the forward strand.
AACCTCTTCAGCCACAAGATTTGGTATAATCTCCTCAGATGTTGGTAGAGGGTCTCTATAAAGAATGTTTATGATGACGGGCTTCCACCTCTCGTCACTCCTCAACCCATTTAGGGCTTTTTGGACTACGTCTTCCTCTTCTATCTTGCATCGAACTCATGCTAGCTGATCTCAAAGCTCTTTGATCTTCAACATATACTCACAAATGCTTTGGTTTGAGCTTTTCTTCATGTTGTTGTGCTCATTTTTGAGTTGCATCTTTCGAGACCTTGTTGAAGTAGCATACACCTTCTCCAATGGTTCCCAAAATTCCTTGGCTATCTGTAAGCTTTGTACATGACCAATCATAGTGTTAGAAATAACTTATGAAATGAGGAACATCACCCTTCAATTCCTCTCTTCCCAATCTGCAAATTGTCTCCTTGGTGCTGGAGTAATGTTGGAATCTTGAAGGTCCATTGGTTGTGGATCATCTTCAGTAACTAGAATACATAAAACTTTACCTCTAAGGCAGTTTATCATTCTATACATCCAAGAATGAAAATTATTTTTATCTAACTTCTCAACTTTTTGTCCTAAATCGGCCATTGAAAACTTCCAAGTTTGAAGTTTACCTCAAATATGTTGTGGCACTCTATCTAGAGATAATGAAGCTCCCCCTTGATTTGTAGCTTCTCCTTTACTTTAGTTTGGTTCCAATAATTTTCCTCTTCAAGCTCCAATTCTTTGCTATTGAGCTATGCTACCAATTGTTGGAGAATTCCTCTCCTATGTGCAATGGAAAGTGTAGAAGACCTTCTTAGGATCAAGACTTTTACCTAGAACTGAACCTTAGAATGAAAACTCGTATCAATTGAAGAATCCAATGAACTTGTGGATTTATCCACTCAAATTAGACACTAATAGCTTTCAAATGAGCTATCAAGCACTCAGATTGGAGCACCTTTTCTTGGGAAATTATTTGCCTCAAAACATGCTACTTGTCCACTCAGTTAGGCTAAAAATTGGTCTTCACTAAAACCTTAATGACTCAAAGAGCAAGAAGAATTTCACAAAATTCTTTTACACAATACAAGCTTTCCAATGAATATTTAAACTCTAAAAATGGATATATACATTGAGAGTTATAACTCTTGCAATTAGGCTATCTAGAAATAGTGAGCCACCAAAAACAACCCCTAAACCTCTAGACAATGAAATGACTGAAACTAAATGAACTAGCTGCAAGGTGATTACAATGCCATCTTCCTCTCATTTGAGCATCCTCCCTTCTCTCCTTTGTGCCCAAGTGACCACGAGCTGTGATAGCTAGAAACTCTCTTGAAAATTGGAAACTAAAGACCTATGAATGATGTGTGTGCCACTCTCCTCCCATCCAATATATCCTCTTGAATCCAAAGTAGTAATGCTTTGGAATGGTATAGTGTTGCCATGTGGCCATCATGCAACCCTCATTCCCATTATCATTGAATACCTTCGCTTGAGCTTGGGACCTTGGCTAAGGCTAGACCTGGTCCCACACACACATGGAATGGTCTATGTAGACCAATGTATAACACTCTCTCCCCCTTCTAAAGATCATTTTCCTCAATGATCAATGAGGGAAAGTACTTGTGAACCAGAGCTTCTAATTCCCAAGTAGAGTATGTAAGCAGTAATCCTCTCCAGGCTACTAGATACTCCTAGATGACACAATTTCTCAACAGCTTCTGTCTCTAATCTAGTATCCTATCTGGAGAATGATACGTGCTATCACTTTCCTAAAAGAAACAATACCCTCTATTATATTATCCTTGTTGTTCTAGAACTTTGGAAACTTCTCCAACTTCATAAGTCGGAACTTCAAGAGGTATTGATGATGGAATAGGTACTGATGTAGGTAATGAAATTCTCTCTTCACCTATATCTCTTAGGGTTTGAGAAGGCTCATCACCCCCCTTGTATGGCTGAATGTAAGTATCCAAATTCCTTTTGAAAAATGCATAGTCATTTGCCTTTATGAGATTTGGAATTTCTTCCTTCTTATCATAAATCTAACTTTCCCGAATATATGCATTGCATGAGAGTAGGATATCACTTGTATCTAGAACATAGAATCTGCTTTCAATTGCATAACCAATAAAGACCACTTTAATGGCTTTTACATCAAGCTTACCATGATCCTTCTTCTCAATGTGAACATAAGTTGGGGAACCAAAAACTTTGAAGTAACTCACATTGGGCTTCTTCCCATAATAAGCTTCATAAGGTGTAATGTTGTCGATAGCTCCTTGTACATCTAAATTGGACCTACAGATTGGGACATGCACTCCAATCTTCATTGAGATAAATTTTGAAAGGGACGCATGCTTGTGAAAATCCTGCATGAGCTCAGCCCAATGAGCCTATCTGCCTTGAAGATCTAGCTAACTACAAAGGTACTTGAGTGTATGGTGATATTTGTATACCTTAAAGTTTGCACCATAAAGCTGGTGTCTCTAGACTTTAAGAGCATGCACCACTACATACAACTCCTGTTCATGAACTGGCTGATTATGTTGTGCACTACTCAACTTTTTGCTTTCAAAAGCTATTGGCCTGCCATCTTGGCTCAGAACTGCCCTTGTGGCTACGCCACTAGCATCTGACTCCAGATCAAATGGTTTTTGTGGATCTACCACTTTGACTATAGGAGCATTTGAAATAGCTTTTTTTAGGGTATCAAAACTTTCTTGTTGCTCTTCCTTCCATGCAAATGATACTTTGCCTTGAAGCACGTTTGCATAGGTGCTGCTATAGACACATAAGAGGAAATGAATTTTGGATAGAAATCAAAAAGTCCTAGAAATAACCATAAGTACCCCTCAACTTGAGGAGTAGGCCAAGCTAGAATAATTGAGACCTTCTTGGGATCCATATGAACCCCATCGACTAATACCACATGCCCTAAATATTCTATATCTAGAAGGAATAACTGGACCTCTTCTGGATTTACAAACAACTAATTTTCTTTTAATTTATTTAATACTAATCTTAAATGAATTTCATGCTCGTGTACAAACCTACTATACACTAACAAGTCATCAACAAAATCCACAACACACTTTCCAATGAACGGTCATAAAATATCATTCATTAACATCATGAAAGTAGTAGGTGCATTAGTCAAACCAAATGGCATAACTAAATACTCATAATGCCCAAAATGGGTCCTGAAAGCTGTTTTATATACATCTTGATCCTTTACTCTTATATGATGGTAGCCATTTTTCAAATCTATCTTACTATATACAATGGCTCCACCTAGAGCATATAAAAGATCATATATTTTGGGCATGGGATATCTGTGCTTGATGGTAATCTTATTGAGTGCTATGTAGTTGAGGAACATCCTCTAAGATCCATCTTTCTTCTTCACGAGAAGAACTGGTGCTGCAAAGGACGAATATCTATGTTTGATCAGCCCTTTTTGTAAGTACTTATCCACGACCTTGTGGACTTCATTCTCCTCGTGTAAGCTCATTTGAAATGGTGGTCGAGCACTTGGACTCGCTCCTGGTACCAATTCGATTCTATGATCAATGTTCTTGCAAGGAGGTAAACTTGAAGGTAATTCTTTCAAAAACAACTCTTGGAATTTTTCTCTTAACTTAAAGTACTTGAGCATTCCAACTAGAGTTTCCATGATTGCATGAATCCATCACTACACACGATGAATACACAAAATAAAGAAGTAAATATACTTACAATCGATCTTGATCATCTTGGTAGCAGTCACCAATTGTGTCTCTTGGAGATCTAACTCTCCATGGACTATTAGTTGCCTCCCTTCATGCTCAAAGTGATAAACATGCGAAGCAAAGTCTATGACTCGTCATTTCCTGCATACCACTTTTTGCTTAAGACTACATTAAAACGGGCCAGTCATGCTATCTCAAAATCCAATATGTCCTCATAGGACTGGATCTAAATGGGTAAACCTACCACTCATCAATCCCATGTTTTAATTCCCTTCCCTTTGCTAACACTACTGTATAGGCATACTCTAACTAAGTCTCTAAGTGTAGCCTTCTCACTAGTCGAGAACTAATAACATTATGTGTAGACCCAATGTCAAAGAGTACCTTGATAGGTTGTACTGTCGTGACTCCTCTCATGATAATGAGCTCTTTGTCTGGGAGCTGGTATCCTTTCTGTGCCACTAGTGAAAGTCCAACATCTCGCATAGTAGGAACCTTCTTCATGAACATCATGGCCACTTTGGGAGATGATATCTGGGATGGGGAATCACCAAAATCCTCATCTCCATCACTCCTTGCTGTGTAGGATTGATGACTATGGTAGTTGTTATCTTTTTCTTCTTAGGACAGTCCTTGAAAAGGTGCTATTGTAGACATCCATAGCACAACCTTTCCTTCATTGCCTTCTCTTTCTGCTGAGGGGTAAGGATGGACTTATTATATGGAACTTGGTCACATTGTATGAGACCAATACAAAGGCACAAAAATTGCAACTCAAGAACGAGCTGCATACGTTGGAGAAAAAGGGCATGTCAATAAGTGAGTACACCCTCAAAATCAAAAGCATATGTGAGTCACTTGCATCTATTGGCATGAATGTAGATGATGATGATAACGTGGAAGTATGTCTTTGTGGTTTAGGAGTTGCATATAAGCAATTCAGAACATCTATTCAGTCTAGGGAAAATATTTTGAATTTTGCTAATTTGGTGTCCATGTTGATTATTGAAGAAAAGAATCTTGGTGAGGACTCGAAATCCCAAGGAAAACCTAGTTCTGAGTAGGTATTCTACTATGGCAAAGGAAGAAGCAAAGGTAGAGGCTTCAGAAGTGGAAGAGGAAATAGTAACCAAGACTAAGGTCAACATCAAAATCATGCATGAGGTAGAGGACAGTTACGAAGCAGGGGGAGCCAAAGAGGTTGCAGAAATTTCCAAAGAAATGATTCAGGTAATGACAGTAAAGGATGTTGGAATTGTGGTAAGCATGGATGCTTTGAATGTGATTGCAAGTTGAAGAATCAAAATAACAGAAGGCAACAAAACAATTATGCATCCACAAGTGCAGATGATTATGAGAAGATGTTCATGGTTCAACATCATATGATGAATATAATATTTGCTGATGTTTTGAAATCGAATGGAAATGTCTGGTATGTTGATTCACGTGCTTCAAATCACATGACTAGTCATGTGAAATGGATTAGTAGTTTGCAAAAATCGCGAGTTCTTGGATATGTTGAAATAGGTGATGACACATCACACCCTATCAAGCATACAGGAAACATAGCATTGTCTATGGAGGATAGGAAGTTAAAACATCTTGTTGATGTGCTGCATGTTCCAAATATAGCAAAGAATCTAGCTTTTGTTGGACAAATGGTTAACTAGGGATTACAAGTTAGGTTCAATGCTGATGGGTTATATGTAGAAGAGTAAAAATAGAGAGGAAAATTTACTGTAGAAGGAAACAAAGTGGGTAGGATATCCACCTTAAATGTGAAAATTCTTGAAATGAATATAGCCATGTTTGCAAAAGGTGCAAGAATTATTGCTGATATAAAGATTTGACATAAACAAATTGGACATGCAAACTTGCAAAGGCTAAAACTGATGCAGTCTAAGGAGGTTGTCAATGGAATACCAAATTTCAAAGTTGCAGAAATGCAAAAGATATGTGCAGTATGTCAATTTGGTAAAAAATCAAGAGCATCATTTTTGCATGAAAAGCATGTTAGTGAGAATGTGCTAGAAATAGTACATACAGATGTTTGGGGTCCTACAAAGACCACATCTATGGGTGGTTGCAGGTTTTATGTTACTTTCATTGATGACCATACATAGAAAGTATGGATATATTTCATGAAAGAGAAGAGTGAGGTGGTCACTCACTTCTAGAATTTTAAGGCTATGGTGGAAAAGCAAACAGGAAAGTATACTCAGATGTTAAGGTCTGATGGAGGAGGTGAATACATGTCAAATGACTTCAACAACTTTCTTAAAAGTCATGGAATTCTGCAACAATTTTCATGCAGGTACACACCACAACAAAATGGCATTGTTGAATGCAAAAATAGACATTTTGTAGAAATAGCAAGAGCATTGATGGCTAAGAAGAATGTGCCTCATTGTTATTGGGTAGAAGCTGTGCACACTACTATATACATCATGAACAGAACTCCGACTGCTGTTGTACATCAAGTTACACCTAAAGAGAAGTTCACAAGTAAAAACCCAAACTTATCACATATGAAAGTTTTTGGTTGTATTGCATATGTACATATTTCAGATGAGTTGAGGATGAAACTTGATCCAAAAGCAGAAAAAATGTATCTTCATTGGATACTCCCTTGAGCAAAAGGGATATAAATGTTATAACCCACTCACATAATGAGTGAAGGTAAATGGAGATGTAGTATTTGATGAAATATCAAGCTTCTATGCAGATGCCAAAGAAGTACTGAATCTTGAACCAAATGACAAAGAAAATGTTGAAAAATCAAGTGTAGAATCTCAAGTTTTGAGTGGACTGGATGCATCACCAAGCAATAGTTCCAACTCAAATCCATGGAGTGGAAGATTGCGTGGAAATTTCAATCCAGCAAATTCATCAAATACATCCAAGAAAGGTAAAGAAAAGCTTTGTGCTGGTAGTGAAACATCTATAGGTTTTGAAGACATTGATGGAGATTCAAGCGGTTCAGAAAAGAACCTTGATGAGGAACTTGGACTGCCCTCTGTGAAGACTCTAGGAGTTAGAAAGGCACATGTAGATGATACAAGGAGAAGTGACCCAGGACCAAGAAGATTTGGGAGGATGTGGAATTCTGTGCAACGATTGACGTATGATAGTTATATGGCTTGTCATTGTGCCTACATGATTAAGGTAATACAAGATGCTGAACTTTCTTGTTTTGAAGATGCAATTGGGAATGCGGATTGGGAAAAAGCTATGGATGAGGAGATGGCTGCACTTTATGGAAATGAAACATGGAAGTTGGTTCCATTGTCCCAAGCAAAGAAACCCATAGGTTGCAAATGGGTTTACAAGGTAAAGCACAACGTTGACGGTAGCATAAGTAGGTACAAAGAACAATTGGTAGCAAAATGATATGCACATACATATGGCATTGATTATGAGGAAACCTTCAACCCTATAGCTAAACTTTCTATTGTCAGAACACTTGTTGCATTAACTATAGCAAAAGGATGGAGTTTACATCAAATGGATGTGAAGAACGCTTTCCTACATGGTGAGTTATAGGAAGAAGTATATATGGACCAACCAAAAGGACATGAAGATTCAAAGCACCCAGAATATGTTTGCAGGTTGCAAAAGGCTTTTTATGGACTTAAACGAGCCCCCCATGCTTGACATGCAAGGATTGCTAATTATTTGACCACTATTGGATTTTTTATGTGTGATGTAGATCATTCATTATATGCAAGGAAGGGTGATAATGGCATCACAATTGTGGCTATTTATGTTGATGACTTGATTGTAGGAGGTGACAATGAACCAAGCATTAAAGAGGTAAGCAACTCCTTATGAAAGAAATTGACATGAAAGATCTTGGTGTGCTGTGCTATTTCTTGGGCATTGAGTTTATACGTACACAAACAAGTATATGGATGTCGCAAAGGCAATATGCCTTGAATATGCTCCAAAAGTATGGTATGGCTGATTGTGAGCCAATTTCCATGCCATTAGATCAGAATTTGGAGTTGGATACTACATCAGGTGAAGCATTGGAAAATGCTACTATGTATAGAAAAAGTGTGGGAAGTTTGATATATCTCACAATTACAAGACCGGATCTAAGCTACACTGTTGGACTTGAAAGTCAATTTATGTAGGTTCCTAAGAAGCCACATTTAGATGCTTTGAGGTGCACTCTATGTTATGTGAGTGCTACTTTGGATTATGCATTGTTTTATGAAGCTGGTGTAGATTTACAGGTTCATGGATACACTGATGCAGATTGGGCTTGTAGCATTCCAGATACAAGATCTACTAGTGGCTTTCTTTTCTCACTTGGGAGTGAAGCTATTATGTGGAGCAGTAAGAAGCAACCCACTATTGCTTTGTTGAGTACAAAGGCTGATTATAGAGGTGCTGCAATGGCAGCATGTGAGGCATCACATCTAGAGATGCTACTTGTAGATTTGGGTGTGGAAGTGCAAAATCCTATCACCATCTATTGTGATAATCTTAGTAGCATACAATTAGCACGAAACCCTGTTTTTCATGCTGGAACAAAGCATATTGAGGTACATTATCACTTCATCAGAGAGAAGTTATTAGCAGGTGATATTGATCTTGTTTATGTGAGAAGAGAGGAGCAGGTTGTTGATATTTTCACTAAAGCACTTGGAGCAGAGAAGCTGAAGAAGTTTCGAAAGATTCTTGGATTAGAGGACATGATGTTGAGCTTGAGGGGGAGTGTTGAGATATCAAGCTCAACATGTGATGATCCAGGATGACACGTATCACTTTTTCATTTCTCTAATATGTATACTGGTCATGCCAGTATATGTCAAGGATACTTCATCGAGCTTTACTAGATTTATCTATTGAGAGTGATGCCACATTTGTTTCTTGTCAGCCCACTCATTTGTGGACATTAGGATTTTCCTTATGTACTATTCTTTATATATTGCACTTGTTGTATTGTTGTTTTAGGTCATTCTTGTACATTTTCTTTTATGTAATAGAAGAAGAAGAAGAAGAAGAAGAAGATTATTCTTCCTTGCCTCAATCTGTGTGTGTGCTCCTTTTTGAGTGTGAGAGTGTGTGTGAGCTATCTTCGTTATCTCCTTCCTTGTGACATCTTTGACCTTGAGAGCCTATGCCCTTATGGCCATCCTCATAAACTAGAGCCATCTCTATGGCTTGTGCCAATGAGTGACACCTCTACTTCCTAACTAAAGGTTTAATATTCTCTCTAAGTCCCAAACAAACTTGTGGACTTGGAGCCATCATGGGTCTGGACCATCGTGTCATTGCCACTTCCTCAAGGCTTAGTGCGCATCACGATCGTGGAGTTTTTCCCATCGCATGGTGTTGAGCTTGCATCCGACCCCTTGCAGCTTTTCTGGCTCGCCATTGCGATGACACCAAGGCCTCATGTGCTAGTTTAATATTTGTTAATGGATAGAGAGTAAGTTGCTCGATCAATGCATCTTTGGACTTTTGCACCTTCCCACTCATATTGTTGGAACTCTTAGAGTTGGCATCTTCAGACTATCATGAAGATCGAGGTGGGCATTGCAGAGCTTTCCTTTTCATAAAAAAAGAAGAAAATGAAACAAACAAAAAAAGAAAAAGAGAAACAAACGATGAAAAAAACATCGATTCTCCTGACGAGTTAAAGCCAAATGAAAAGGAACATGAAAAATGGTAATTAGAGGTTGGAGATGCAGGCGTGAAACCGAGGAGCCTTATGGATTTTGGTGAGAGGTTGGAAAGTGATAATGATTGGGTAGTGATCTTAGATGGCAAGGTCAGTGCATTGCAAGAGGGAAGGGCGGCCCCATTGATGAATAATGTTTTGAGCAATGTAGCTTCTATCCAGTCTAGCTTTCCTCAAATTCTCGCCTACTTGAAGATTTGACCACGAAAAGCCATTCGAATTTTTGAATCGACCAAATCCAAGTGCAGTTTGGTTTTGTCCCAAGTTTCTTTCTCCTGATTGTAGTGTCCCATTGTTGTCTTGGGCATTTCTGGATGCTTCTTGTTTTTGTTTGCTTTTTTGTCTCAGTGGGCAATCTTTAATCATGTGGCCTTGATGTCCACAACGAAAGCATGCATTAGGTAGGTTTTTGTAATTAATATCTTGTTCCCAGACATCCCCTTTGCCCAGGTCCACTTTGATCTTTGATGGAAGCAGCTTGCTGAGGTCAGTCTCGACACAAATTTGAGGGCGCCATGGAGCGTTGAACAAATGTCTCGCACCTTCATAAATGAGACCACCAACATCCTCCCGCGAAGCCAATGGCTTGCCAATATGAGACACAATGTCCCACACGAAGTTGTACAAGAAGTATGGAAGGTTAGTGAGCTCGACCCAGAGAGGGTAGCAGAGAGATTTCGATTTGTCGGGAATAAAATCGGGGGACCATCTGAATAGGCACAGGGTCGCCCTCCCTAGTTGCCAGGTTCTGACACTGAGGGCTCAAAACGCCATATCTTCATTCTCAAAGACTAGCAACATATGGCTAGCCGATAAGAACTGACACTTGCAAACAATCAACCCGCAAGGGAGCCACTCTTTGTGAAGCCACTGGCACATGGTTTTGAGTGAAAGCCTAGGTCCAAAAACTTTTCTAACAAGACAAACTTTCTCGAGCTCTTCTTGCATTGATAGAATTGTAGTTCTACTAAGAGAGACCAAGGGAGGCTCAACACCCTCGGAGGCCCCATGGGCGACACAAGATCCCCCCTCCAAAATGGGGGCCAGGTTACCAATCTCCCCCTAGGTTGGGGCCAAGTTGCTTCTCACGAGGGAGGGGACTGCCAAAACCATGACAAGGACCTTGAATTGCATGCGAAAGAGAAAATTCCGAGAAGATCTCAAACCTTTGACCGTAAAACTAATGACTGCAACAACTTCTTCTTGTTCGAGACAAGTGAAAGGTCAAAAATTGAATTTTAATTCTAGTTTTATTCTATTGTTGACCTTGGTCTTGGTTACTATTTCCTCTTCCACTTCCAAAACCTCTACCTCTGCCTCTTCCTCTGCCAGAGTAGAATACCTGCTCAGAACTGGGCTTTCCTTGGGAGTTTGAGTCCTCACCAAGATTCTTTTCTTCAATAATCAGCATAGATACCAGATCAACAAAATTCGGAATGTTTTCCCTGGTCTGTATGGAAGTTCTAAACTACTTATATGCAGCTCCTAAACCATGAAGGCACACTTCCACCTTATCATCATCATCTACATTCACGCCAATAGATGCAAGTGACTCACATATGCCTTTGATTTTGAGAGTGTAGTCACTTACCAACATGCTCTTCTTTTCCAACGTATGCAGCTTGTTCTTGAGTTGCAATTTCCGTGCCTTTGTATTATTCTCATACAAAGTGACCAAGCTATTCCAAGCCTCTTTTGGAGTCTTGGCATCCTGTATGTGTCCAATCATGCTATCCTGTATGCTAACAGATAGCCAATACATTAACTTTCATGCTCCTTGGTTCCATTCCTCATATGCTCTTAACTGATCTGCAGTCTGATTCCTTTCTGGTAACTATGGAGCATTTTCATTCTCTCCTTTGATGTACTTCCAGTAGCCTTTTCTCATCAGGAAATTCGTCATTCTGAATCTCCAAGCATGGAAGTTGTTCTTGTCCAGCTTATCGCTCATAAGCTGACTCATTCCATATGCGTTTGCCATTTCTGCAACAATTCACAACACTGCAAAACACTATAAGCAGCACTTCTGCTTGAACACTGTTGCACTATGATGTGACAGTTCGATCTCAGAAAAACACAGTTTTCGTGTATCAACAATACACGGAATCGCTTGAAATTCTGGATTTGGAATATATGAGTGTCGCCGAACACAACGCAAGTTACAGTTTCTGAAACTGACCTAGTTTTTCTATGGGCCCCACCTTACGGGCTCGAAACGGAGGTCGAGATGGCTCCAAAACTTCGATCTGACAAAAATGAGTGACCCCTTAAAGGGGTAACTCACGAAAATATTTTTAGGTCTTCTACCTTCACGGCGATTTTTGTAGCAAACGGAGGCCGTTTGTGAAATCGCGTTTTCTCCACGCCTTGCCGCGTAGTCTTCACTGTCGCCTTCTCCACGAGCTCTCTACAACCACGCTGGCTCTGATACCATGTCACGAGGAAGGAGATAAGGAAGAGAGTTCACACACACACTCTCACTCTCAAGGAGAAGCACACACACAGATTGAGGCAAGGAAGAATAATCTTCTTCTTCTTCTTCTATTACATAAAAGGAATGTACAAGAATGACCTAAAAACAAGAATACAACAAGTGCAATATATAAAGATTAGCACATAAGGAAAAAACCTAATATCCGCGAATGAGTGAGTTGGCAAGAAACAAATGTGCCATCACTCTTGGTAGATAAATCTAATAAAGCTCAATGAAGTATCCCTGACATATATCGGTATGACCACTATACATGTCAGAGAAACGAAAAACTGGTACGTGTCATCCTGGATCATCACATGTTGAGCTTGATATCTCAACAGAAACCTCTCATCTTCAAAGCCTTGGGGCTGGTTCATGAAGAGTACCTCTTCAAGCTCTCCATTTAGGAAAGCATTCTTCACATCCAACTGGTACATCTTCCAACCTTTTGAGGCTGAAATTGCAATCAAACTTCTGATGGTGGACATCTTAGCTACTAGGCTGAATGTTTCCTCAAAGTCTATGCCATAGGTTTGAGCAAAACCTTGTACACCCATTTGTTGCCAATGACTTTCATGTCCTTTGTTCTTGGCACCAATGAGCAAGTATCATTTTCTTCAAGTGTTTTGACTTCCTCATCCATGGATTCAATCCATTCCCTATGCTTATTTGCTTCTTCAAAAAATTAAGTTCACAAGCTATAACTTGACTCCTGTAGGCATAGTGTCTTACAATGAATGAATCATAAGTTAACCTTTGAACAGGGTTATTAACCCTATTGGATGACCTTACCTCAGCATTAGGTGGTAGGAATCTCCTCCTCCTTGGTTTAGATGCTTTAAATCTTGGAGTTTCTAATTTTTCCATATCTTCATCACTTGTAGATTCCATGTCTACCCATCGATGGTCTTCGTCATTTGCCTTTTCCTTTCCTTTGCTACTTCCTTCACTTGAATGAGCTTCATTCCTTGTCCTTCCATGCCAAGCTGATGTAGTACTCTCCTCTGATGGTGTGCTTGAAGTGGTTGGACCACTTATCTCCATGCTTTGTTGTTGCTCTATGAACTTCTTCTCGGCTTCATATGCATCGTCAACCTGTAACACATCAATATCCAAGAAATATACACCTATTCGCCTTCGGGTCTAACTTGTGTCTCAATTCTTGAGGTATGTGAACATAACACACACAACCGAATACTTTGATATGTGAAAGATGGGGTTTCTTACCACACCAAGCTTCATAAGGTGTAACTCCATGTACTCCTGAGGTTGGACACCTATTCATAATGTATATGGCTATATTTGTTGCATCAGCCCAATAAGAGTTAGGAACATTCATTTCATTTAACAAAGATCTAGCCACTTGCTATGTATCTATTCTTCCTTTCTTCCACCCCATTTTGTTGAGGTGTATACCTGCAAGTGAATTGCCTTTTGATGCCATGGTCATGTAGAAAATCTGAAAATTCATTTGAAAAATACTCTCTCCCTCCATCCGATCTGAGAGTCTTTATATACTTCCCTATTTCCTTCTCCACTAGGTTTTTGAACCTCTTGAAGTGGTAAAACACCTCTGACTTTGACTTCATGCAATACATCCAAACAAACCTTGAATGATCATCTATAAATGTGATAAAATATCTATTACCTCCAATGGATGGCTCCCTTGTAGGTCCCCATACATCTGTGTGTATGAGATTCAACACTTCATTTCTCACATGTTGTTGGCATCATACGGGAAGAAGGAAGTACGGGCACACATGCAGATCTAGAACTAAGGCAACCCATCAATTTTTTTTCAATCCTTACATTATTTCAAAAGTGATTCTCATCACTGAAAACCATTGTAAATATTGTTTCACCTTTTGTAGCTCCATTTTGTGCAAGCCGAGGAGTCCTCGAGCTTGAGGAGCTTTAGTAGTATTTGCCTACCAGGTTTCATAATTTTCAGAGCTCGTTTGAGCCTCCAAAATAGCTTAGGAACCTAATTTTAAACTAGGCCGGACACTAGGTCTGAACAAGACCAAAGCTAGTCAAAAACTATAAATAGAGCTAGAGAGCTCATTTTTGAAGCTAGCTTGTTGTAGTTTTGAAGTTGTGTGAGAACTTTGTTGTAATAGAAGTGGTTCCATTGTCTTACTCTCTTTGCTCTTGCCGTGTGTGCGCGTGTGTATGTATGTGTGTGAATGTTCGTGTGCTTCTCACTCACACACTTGTGCCTTCACTTGCTCGAGGTCTTCATACCATCCTCATGTCTTCCCCGATTGACACTAAAGGAGGTGCTACTCATCACTGAGCTACACCAAATTTTGGCGCCGTTGCCAGGGATTCGAGCTTTGAGGACGAGCGTGTGATGGTAAGACATAGAGAGGATGCATTGGAATGGTAAGTAGTAGGTAATTTTCTTGTTTTTTTGTTTTCTCCATCTCCATCTTCATCTCCATCTCCATCTCCATCTCCTTCTCCACTTCATATTCCCTCTTCCATTTCATTCTCCTCATTTGCTTTGTGCGAGGTTGAGAGAGAGCGAGTGTGTATTGTTGTTTTTTTGTGTTTTTGCATGATTCTTGCAGGTTACAGCATCCTCACCATCTCCAGCAAGCTCAGCAAGTACGAAAACTCTTTGTGCATGCCCCGAGGCATCGAGCTCGAGCCATCGCCACACATCGAAAAATTGACCCTATCACAATTCTGAGTGCACCACGACACAGCGTAGCCTGAGAGCTCCTAGAATCACTAGCCTGATCAGGAAAATTCACCATATCCCAGTCTATCGCGACACACCCGAGTATCGTGACACACCGAGGTATCGCGACACACCGACCTATCACGACACACCCGCCTATCGTGACACACGCGTCTATCGTGACACACTGACCTATCGCGACACTCCGACCTATTGTGACACACCGACCTATCGTGACACACCGACCTATAGTGACACACCGACCGATCGCGACACACCGACCTATCGCGACACACCGACCTATCATGACACACCGACCTATCATGACACACCCGTCTATCGCGACACACCGACCTATCGTGACACACCGATCTATCGTGACACACTGACTATCGCGACACACCCGCTTATCACGACACACCGACCTATCATGACACTCTGACCTATCGCGACACACCGACCTATCGCGACACACCGACCTATCGCGACACACCGACCTATCGCGACACACCGACCTATCGTGACACACCCATCTATCACAATACACCGACCTATCGCAACACACCCGTCTATCGCGACACACCCGCCTATTGCGACACACCGACCCGAACTATCGCGATACACCGGCCTTACGAATAATTTTTTGGAGTATAATAATTGATTGACTTGGGATAATTTTGGGCTTGATTTCTAACACATTGGGACTACCTTAGAGCCTGAGAAGTGGGCAAAACAACTAGAAAACCGTAGGAAAATTCTCAAACCCTGAGAGTCTGTTTTGAACACTAAATGCTTGAACAGTCATAACTTCCTCAAACAAAATCCATTCAGGGTGATCTTAGGCTCGTTGGAAAACTCGTGGGGATTATTAGATATAAAATTTTTAGTGGACTATACCCAAGGGGAACAAAACTACGGGATCTCTAGAACTGTTTTCCATAAAGACATAGTGCAAATTGATATATGAATTACATAAATGAAAGTGATTTGTTCTGTCATTTGAATTTAAGTCTTGAGCTAACTTTGGGACTTTTATAGGTCCATTGAGAGCACTAGAGGGCACCCAAAGCAAGGGCATTCTGCAAGCTTGAGAACGGGATTCTTAAGCACTAAAGAGCAAGGGATCAGCAAGTGCGATTGGAATATTCTCAACTTCCTTTGTCAATTCTTAGGTTAGGCTAAGTGCGAGTAGTGCTAGAAGTAAGTCAGGGCGACGATAGGCATCTATCAAGTTGAAGACTATTAAATACTCAAGTTCAAGCATAAAGATAGTCTCTTGGCAATCGATAACTTAAAAGAAAAGAACTTAACTTGGTACGAACAACTTAAAGTGCGGAAAGTCACTGAAGTATTCCTGACGACGTGATATCAGACAAGATCATAAACACAATAATCAACTAAAAAAGAACCAAGTAACTGATACAAATTGAGCTGCAACAAGGTTGTACTTTGGGCAAAAATTGGGGCGACTCGATTAGGCATATGAACCTTAGATCAAGACGACATCTAGGGAGAGATAGATAGAGTCTTAGGTCTTTAGAGGCTAGTATCAATCATACTGCTAGGTCTTGGGCCCAGCAGTTGAGCCATTATTCGCACTACCCTAGCTCTGAAACCAGTGAGTCCGAGATGTCTCAGGGTATGGAGAGACCTCCAAGAAGTTCAGGAGTGCCATATTTACATAGGGTCGAAGGCCCCTATAAGACGCAACTGGAATACCTTAGGACCAACCGATTAGATGAGGACGGCTTGGGAAGATCTGTGGTCCATATCAAAAACCCAGATCAACCCATTCGACTAGAACATCCAAGAGTCAAGTTTGAAAATGGAGCATACCTGGACAAAGAAGGAACCAAATACATGGTCACCAGTCACCCAGATAGGACAGACAAATTTGGGAATGTGATTCCAGAGATGGACATAGACGACCTAGAGCAAGGGAACAGAAGTGGAGATCCTAAAACCCCTCGAGGCAAATCAGTCCTCCCTAGAATTATCATGCAAGAATGGGTTCCCCAGGATAATAAGAGCATAGATCTGCTCTTGAACCGAGAGACTGATGAAGCCTTTTGGAGGTACAAGCCTGGTCAGCCTAAAAAGGTTGGAGCGCTCACTATCTATGAGTTTAAAGATCCGGATAGTCCAGGCAAAGTGACCTATTTAGACAATACTTCAGAGAGGATCTTTGTAGTCACGGAGCATGGTAGGCATGCCTACATTTGGAAGGGTGAATTTTTTTTTCCCCAACCTCGGTCCAATGTGTCCTACAACCACCAAGGAGCTGGGACCTCCCAAGCTCATGGAGCTCAAAGGGACAGAAGTAGAGACAGACCCAAGGTAAGCTTTGCCAACCCCCTGGGAAGAGAAAGGATGAGAACAGAAACGGATAGAGAAGATACTAAGAGACCTAGAGCCCCAAGGAACCAAAGAAATGCTGATGATTTTCCCTTGCCAAGGCCTAGAGAGCACACTAGGACCCTGAGGCCAACCCAGCTGGTCAAGTCCATGAAGAATTACTTCGATGGCACTGGAGACCCTTACGATCATGTGGCTGAGTTTAGGCAAGTCTTGAGAGCTAAACAAGTTGAGGACCTATTCACGCAGTATAATGCTTTCGATCTGACCTTAAGGAACACTGCCCTCACCTGGTTTCAACCACTAAATGAGAGGCAGTTAAAAAACATAGACCAACTTCTAAAGGCATTCATTACCGAATTCTCTAAGAGTGGTATACGGCATAACACTTCCTCACTTATTCACAGCTTCAAGCAGACAACTCAAGAGACGGCTAGACTTGCAGGAAGAAGGTTTAGGCAGTACCTAGAGAGATGTTCTGCTCCTAAGTTACCTACCCCAGCCAAACAGGTGGCATTATTCTTGGATGGATTGCTAAGTACCGAATTGACATCTTATGTGTACTTGAAGGACCCTAGGAGTATAGAAGAGTGTGTATGCATGTGCATAGACATCGATGATAACCTAGGGGAGGAATTGGAACTCTCAAAAATCTACAAAGATTCCAATAGTTCTACTAGCCTCTCTTCCACGCAATCCACATCTATTGAGGAACTCGCTGAGAAAGTAGCTGAGAAGCTAGGAGTCTTGAGTAAACAAATACCAAGGTTTGCCCCAGTTAAGCAGTGCTATACTTGTGGAGGTGACCATATGGCGAATGTATGTCCCATTATGGCTCAACCCCAAGTGAATCCTAGTAGCCAGTACTGCACCATAGAACGGAGATACACTAATCACACGGCGCAAGATTGACCATACAAGAAGCAAGCGGTTAGGCAAACCTACCCTCAGCCCTATCCACAACAGGGAAGATATCACAACCAGTACCCACCACAACAATATGGTAGACCACAACAACCCTATCAGCAACCCTATCAAACCCAACAAAGGCTTCAACCTGTGCTAGTGCAACAACCCCCTGCTCCTGCCAATGTGATTCCAGTAAAATACACAGCTGCAGAAGAGAATCTGAATAGAGCCATAGTGCTAGTGACACCATTGCTTTTAGAAAGTGATCCTGGTGATCATAGTTTTGACTCTACTCACATTGAAAGCCCGCAGGCTTATTACATGCATTCACCTGAACATGACGAGTCATACTATTATGAGGACCCGAGTGAACCTAGTGGGGAGCCTAAGTATGCAAATGTCATGTACACAAACCCCAACTCTAGACCTCAACCTAGGTAGGTACAACCCCCATTTCCTAGAGGACCATGCTTCAGATGTCAGGGAGATCACCTCATACGTGATTGTCCACTGGCTGCCCCTACACAACCCCAACCAGTGACAATTCAGGGCTTCTGTCAAGATTGCAGAAAAGAGCATCTCTTACGAGATTGCCCAAAGAACCCCAATAACCTGCCAAAAATCACTCCTATCAACGTCATTGGACTAGTAGTAGACTCTATAAGAAGCGTAACTTCCACTGCCCCAGTGCAAGTAGTCACCCGAGCTCAAGCTTTGTAGCAAAATCAAGGAGTAGGGCAAGAAAAGAGTTCTGAGGTTAGTGAGACAGAGAGTATAACCAAGAGAAGGACAAGAGCTTGGAGACATGATGCTTAAAGCATATCAGGCGAGAATCCAAGAAGGGCCAAATGTGACAGATCATGAAAAATGTTACCCTAGAGCCGATCTAGAGATAGAGCGAACAAAGCTTTGTGCTAAGATGGTCAAATTGGCGCAAGCTATGTTTGAAGCCAGTCGCTTGTTCAATGGCTCTAGCTCCACTAGAACATCATTGCATTTTGATGGTCTATTAGATAGATTGAAGAGGTTACTTGCAAAGTCTGGAAAAGGAGCCATCTCACAGTCTAAAGAGAGTGCAAGGGATAGAAGAAGCATTCCTTCCCAGGAAGCTTATGTGCCTAACTCCACTGAACCAGACACCTCTTCTTCTATGAATCGGTATTCACCAGAATTCCTGCGAGAGATTCAAGAAGAGAAATGGGCTAAAGAAAGTGAAGACCCGCCTCCAATTGAAATTGTGGATGATGCGCACGATCAATTCCCACAAGACATTCCTTCCATTTATGGAGAACATGAGAGTGCCCAATCTCACGAGAGGTTAGACTTTGAGTCAAATTCCTTACATGAATTACCCCATTTCACCAGGCCCTGGGAAACTAAGTCTACTTGCATGAGAGCGCCCACGGTCATGGTAAGAAACGAAGACTTAGTAATACCTAGGAACACGGAGGTAGTGAAGAACACTAAAGTGCAATGCAACCTCACTTTAGAAGAACTACTCAAGGTTAGGCCAGAACTGTGGAAACATGTAGCCAAACAAGTGCCAGAAGTAGCAAAACCTCGTTCCCAGGTAGGATCTCATAGAACGGTGCCATAAATACCCTTGGACAAGATAGGAGATATGAGTGAAGGGGAAGAAGGAAACACCTATCTTCCCATCACCCATCAAGGATACACAAGCAAGGCAATTCTGGACTCTGGTGCAGGAGTTGCAATTGCTACCACTTCCCTATGGAAGCGTTGTGGCAAGCCAGCACTCAGGTCCACGAGGATGAAATTGCAGATGGTTGACGGTCACATAGAGAGACCCTTAGGGCTGTTAGAAGGAATAACTCTCACTACTTGTGGTGTAGAGTTTGAGCACACATTTGCTATCTGTGACTTTAGCAAGAACCAAGCCTATGAGATGATTTTGGGAAGACCATTTATGAGATAGTTGCAAGTGGTACAGGACTGGGGAACCAACTCTCTGTACTTGCAACACTTGGGTGTCACGACCAAAGTTAATCTCAAGGACTACTCTCATAGAGATGCCCCTCCTATTCAATGGAATCCCATCCATAGAGCCAAGGATGACACGGAGTCAGTGCACTCCATAGGATCAGGATCCTCATGGATGCATGAAGACACCCACTTGTGGATGTGTAAAGTAGTAGTAGAAGAGGAGAAGAGAGAAAAAGCCAGAGAGCTAGGTGCTAAGGAAACTCATAGATCGGTTCAGGACCCAGCCTATGCACTTGTAGTATTTCCTGATGAAGAATATGAACCTCACGGTTGGGCAGAATTTCTAGCAACAATGGATGTAGCCATCAATGAAGAACAATGGACACCCCACTGTGATGAGGATGGGTATGACATTTCAGTCTTCTCAATAGAGCCAATCATGGGAGATGCGGTTTTAGAAGAATGCGAACCTAGCACTGATGCATTCGAGGATGCAAGTGACTCCGATTTAGAGTCTTGGATCCCCCATTTGCATCAGAGGAAGAATACTTCTATGAGGTAGAAGTTTACCCTCAGAGACATGAAGAGCTCGCTAATGATGTGAGATTAACCACCCAAGTGACCACCAAAAATGAAGGCAAGAAGAGGAAGAAGAAAGAAGTCACACCAGAAGAGGAAGAATCTTTGTTTGAGGTCCCTGAAAACTTTAAGAAGTATGAAATAAACGATAGGAGAGTCATGGTGAGAATGCCTAAATGGGATGCTCAAGCAGGAGAGGCCTACGATAACAAGGAAACCACTAAGAAAATTGTTGTAGCCTTAGAAGAAGGAGAAGAAAGGTGCACATACATAGGACATGACTTGACGGAAGAAGAAGAGCAAGAATTGGTAGCTTTGCTGAGAGAATACAGAGATGTATTCGCTTGGAGCTACAAGGACTTGAAAGGTGTAGACCTTGACATATGCTCACACACGATCCCCATGACCTCAGATGCCAAACACTCTAAGCAAAAGCCATACACATATAATGATAGTTATGTTGCTAAGATCAAGGAAGAGATAGATAGATTGGTGGAAGCTGGATTTATCTATGAAATTGAGCACACTGAATGGGTATCACCCATTGTAGTTGTGCCCAAAAAGAATGGAAAGTTACGTGTGTGCATTAACTTGAAGAAGGTTAATGCAGCCACCATTCGAGATAACTATCCGCTTCCCATCACTGAACATCTCCTAGAAAGAGTAGCAGGTAAGGAAGTGTACAGCTTCCTTGATGGATTCTCTGGTTACAATCAAGTAGCCATTGCATCGGAAGATCAACATAAGACAACTTTTGCCACAGAGTGGGGCATATTTGCCTTTCGAGTAATGCCATTTGGGCTTACCAATGCGCCAGCCACATTCCAAAGGCTGATATGCCATGTGTTTAAGGAATTCCTGAGGAAGAATTTAGAAGTCTATGTTGACGATCTGTGTGCTCATTCCAACATTAGACACACATATATACCTGAACTCAGGCAAATCTTTGACAAATCTAGAGAATATCAAGTCTGCCTGAACCCAGAAAAATGTGTTTTCATGGTCAGGCAAGCCAAGATTCTAGGACACATAGTGTCAAAGAATGGTATATCCACAGATGAGGAGAAAGTAAAAGCTATAGCAGAGCTACCTAGACCCAAGAATGTCAAGGAAGTACAAGATTTCATGGGGCATTGTGGTTATTACAGACATTTTATACACATGTATGCCATCATTGCGAAGCCTCTGTACGGACTTTTGACTAATTTTGAGTGAACTGATGAATGTGAAAACTCCTTCAACGAGCTCAAAAGAAGATTGTGTTTAGCACCAATCTTGACCACACCGGATTGGAATAAGCCCTTTCATGTGCATGTGGATGCATCCAACTATGCTATTGGATGTGTGCTTGCACAACCCACTGGTGAGGGTAATATGGATCTTCCTATTGCCTATGCTAGGAGATAGTTGAACGCAGCGGAACGGAACTACACAACCATTGAACGAGAAGGATTAGGCATGGTTTACGCTGTTAAAAAGTTTAGACACTATTTGCTCGCAGATAAGTTTAAATTTTTTATTGATCATTAGGCTCTACTTTACTTCGTAAACAAGCCATGCAACACAAGCAGATTAGTAAGATGGTTCCTCTTACTAATGGAATATGACTTTGAGGTTGTGGTAAGGAAGGGCAAAACTCACTTGAGAGAAGACCATCTCTCTAGGATCACATTCGAAGAGGCCGCACACGGAGTATCAGATGACCTTCCTGATCCTTACTTGTTCAATTTGGAAGTTGTACCACAGTGGGCCAAGGCCTTTGTGAAACATATGGACCTAAACATTGAGTAATAAACACTCAAGATAGGGAGGTAGTAAAAGCCCAAAAGTATCATATCATGGCAGGAAGTATGTACAAACATACGGATCAAGGAGTATTAGCCTGTTGTGTGGAAGAGGACGAGTACGCTAAGTGGTTGCAATTAGCACATGAGGGTGCATTAGCGCAACACTACTTGAGACAAAGAACCTTATAAACATTGAGGGGGAAAAAACCATGGATCCAGAGGCAGGTTCTCAAAAAAGCATCAAGCGAGCCACACCGTCAAGGACTAAAACGAAGGAGTTCCCTAGGCAACACTCTAGACATACCATTTCTATTTGGGTCCCTAAGCGGTCAATGAAGGCTATCCCCAATGCTAGACAGATATGGGTGCCCAAGGTCTGCTTACGAGCCCAAATAGCTCCACCTCTAGTCACTAGCATAAATCAACACTCACAAGTACTCTTGGCAAACAACTCAGGGAAGATACTTACACCCCACACTATTACACCTTCGGTCAAACCTAGAAATGTTTGGAAATGGGTACCCAAAGGGCCCCAAATCCAACACAATCTCATTCATAAACCTTTACCTATCATCCGCCCTAAGAGCTACGAATCCGCAATCACAGTTTGGAGACTTAAACCCTGTATCAAACCCCCTGACCCAATTTTGTAAATCCATCCACTCTGATGTAGGTGCATTCTGAGTACATTGCATATCCAAAGTATGCATCTAGGATGACACTAACCACTAACCAACATTCACACCTATCACAAACACTTCACCTCTAACCACTAACCATCAGGATTGTCATGTTAGTATTGTGGAGGGAACACCATTACATCTTGTTTCCTATGCAACAATAATGTGCCTTTCTTCTTCTAGCAGATAAGCATCAGAAGTCTCATGGCAGCAACAGCAGGCACGAGCTCCCAGGCAGGCACTAGTACTCAAATGGATTGGGATACCATGCCTGTGGAGGTTCCACTAACGGCTAGGCCTGAAGAGTTTCTGAATGTGAGACGAATTCCCATCTCGGATCCACCAAGTGGCCTAACAGAAAGAGTAAAGGGACATTCTCATTGGTTCAATGAGATGCCAGGAGATTTGGGGGATGCAGATCATATATGGGAATCCAAGTTGTAATCTGGAGGAGTTTGGTGGACATTTCAGTTCTTCTCAAGAGAGTTTGAAGCATTACAAAATGTAGCTCCTCTTCAAGATATTTGGCAGAAAGCGGGATTGCAAGATTTTTTGAGTGCATCTCTGCCTAAACCAGATTTCCTTAGGTGCTATTACTTGATTGCAACTCTGAAAGCGACTGGAGATTGAGATCAATCAGGCACATTCTTGGTGCCCTCTCTATCAAAGCAAGAGGAAATGAAAAAAATTGAGTTGAACATCACTTTAATCAGGGAGGCCCTTCAAATGTACGGCACCCATGTACCCTCCGATCGAGACCCATTAATACCGGAGTCTATGAAGAACATTAAACTCAAGAAGTTGAAAGAAATGTGTGCCCTCACCCCGAACATTGCCATACCATTGCAAATGTGCCTTCAGCACTTTGCTTTTCTGGCTCAAGATCGATTCACACAGCCTCATAAGAAGATTTGGTACAGACTATACCTAGCGGAGACAGGGACTCTACCTATTAAGATGCCAGTATGGATCCTTGACCAATTATATGAAGCAGGCAAACGAGGAGTGAGGAAGCCTACTTTGAATGGTTGCTGTGCCATTACAAGAATCATCTACAGATGCCTCGCTTATGATGTGCCAATCGCACGATCCCTTAAGTACTCACAGTTGCAATTCTTCCAGGGATGAAAACCAGGGGTTCAACCAGCCAAAAGAATGCGTGGATCACTTTCACATGTTCCAATTCCTCACGAGTCCACCACAGAAATCTCCCTTAGAGAAGAAGAACAAGTAGCCCCATTCACGATCCATCTCCAATGACCACAATCAGAGGGCGTGGTACAACCCACTCCATCAGCCCCTCCACTACCCATGGATGCTGAGTTTGCCTCCATGGCTGCATTGGCGGAGCATACATCCTTTGACTTTGAGAGCTTCTTGCAAGCAACACAGTTATCTAGGAGTGAGTTCTTTTCAGATACTGACGGTCTCGGATCATCATCCCAGAGAGGACGACCACATCGTGATGCACGAAGAGTACATTGGGAAGATGAGGCACAACACACTCACGCTGAAGGCACACATGAACAAGAAGAGGCGCAGGAAAATGAATCAGAGGAGAGTGAGGAGGAAGCCCCTGCCTACACGGCCCAACTCAAACGGCTCTACAAAATGATCAAACAAGTACAAAAAAGGCATAAGTTGTCAAAAGAGGCAAATAGAGCAATGGTGAACCAGATGCTGCAGGCGGAGGAAGTCGATCCTCATTTTATAGAATCATTGAATCTTTTGGTGGATACTTGTGGAATTGTGGAAGCCATGCGGACCATGGTATATTGTACCCCCCCTCAATACGACCAACGAAGGCTCGATACGTGACCACGAAGGGGAAAGATGATTCAAATGGAAGTCTCTACCTCCCTCCCTACCACAGCTCAAGAAGATGTTCACATGGCTAGCCCCACTAACACGAATGCACACGATGAAGTCACGTAGGTACCATCTCCACCATCACCTCTCATCCAACCCACCGAAACCCTCACCACTAATATTCCTAAACAACCAATAGTCACCATCACTGAACCTATACTGCACACCACCCTTAAGCCATCCTTATCTATCCCTATCTCAATCATTGCTTGCCCAGTCTCCAAACCTCATATAGGTCATCCTGCCACCCATCAAACCATAATCGGTCACCCTTCGTACCTTCCAGCTCTAGGACAGCCACATGCCCCTACCCAAACATTAACACAACCATTTTCCCTCACTACTACAGACCCTCTTTTTCAACCCCTACCCACTGTACCTCTGTTAACCCCCTCAAAACCAACACAAATCACCCTACCTCCATTCTTGGAAAACCTTGTTCAAAAAATTGAGAATTATAAGAGAAAATCCCTTTCCCACCCCACCTCCCCCACATTCATGGCCACCACCAACACGCCACCCACCATTCCAGTATTCACGATCCATACTTCACACACAATCATGTCCGACCCCATGGACATTTCACCCTCCACAGGACCAACCACCACCACTTTTGTTTCAACATCATCACATTTCACTTCTCGCACATCACCATTTCCAATCACTGTAGGCACAACATCCACTTTTCCCTTCCCCATTTCTCGAACCCTTGCATCTTCCACCTCTACCCCTGCATCCACCTCATTTAGTCATGCACTCGACACCATGTTTGAAGCTGCCACACAACTTAAGCAGGAGCATAGATTATTGGAAGAGAATAACAACGAGCTTTGCAATTTGTGGGCTCACCTCCAAGCGCGTCTCAATGCTTTGGAGTTGCGAAATACTGCATTGCAACATGAAGTTACAGCCCTCCAACGATCTTATGTAGAGATGGAAGCCAAATATACAGAGACGGGTAAGGCAACCGAAGAACAAATCAGAGATCAATTAGCCCGCAATGCAAGACTACAGAGAAACATGGCTTTACTCCGACGACACCTAGCAGCTGCCCAAGAAGAGAACAAAAGATTACAACAACAAAATCAAGACAACCTCGAAGCAACCATAGAAAACACTCCAGGGGCACCCATAGATCCTGCTAGCTTTCAGGCTATCCCCGTAGAAAGTATCCAGCAAATATTGGAAACCTATGCCAACCTCTTAGAAGCACATGACCAGCTTGCCGACCAAGTGAAAGAACTACAGAGACAACCAATGCTTGCACCACATATGACAGAACCAAGAAATGTGGTCAATGTTGCTACTTCACCGGAGCCAGAATCTTCAATGGCCAGCGAGG
Organism: Ceratopteris richardii; assembly: GCA_020310875.1. Lineage (NCBI taxonomy): Eukaryota > Viridiplantae > Streptophyta > Polypodiopsida > Polypodiales > Pteridaceae > Ceratopteris > Ceratopteris richardii. Next base: position 63,118,996 of record CM035409.1, read on the forward strand.
TACTTGAGCTACGCCAACAAGTGGCAGAGGTAAAGATTAAACTATTACAATATGAACAACCCCCCTCTCCACCCGATCAACCGTCAGAAGAGGAAGCAATAGCCATTCCTGTGGAAGAGACCTTTGAAGATAACTATGAGCCTCAACCCCTTCCAAGAGGTAGAGTCACTGACGAGGGACATGACACATACGAGGAACCCCTCCTGCATGGATGAAGCAGGTAGAAGAGATGGGCCACACTCACGAAGAGCGCATAACAACTCAGATGCTGACCATGAAAACCATTGAGGAGACCATACTCCAATCCGAATATTTCAAGCACTTGGCTACTAGGCGCTTAATAACTAGTTCAGAGTTACAGTATAAGCCCTAATTTGTGCTATTGGCAGACTACAATGCTGAGATCAAAAGAGTCACCAATAAGTATCCTTCTTTTGCAACACAGTTCCAACCAGAGGACATCCCAAAAGAAGCCAAAAAAGGTGCCATATTCCAACCAATCTGGCGGCAAAAGTTATTAGAGACCTATCCGGAGATGCTCCGAACATGGGACCATGCCCCCATGCATTTGAAGTATAACCCTTGCTTTGGGCCAGTGCAACGAAGAAGATCATGGAAGGCATTTGCCATAAAAGTTCAGAACTATACTAATTGCAAACAATTGCTCAATTACCCCTCCATTGCACCACCAATAGGCACACGAATTGTAGCATACATGATGGCTACTATCAGACACTGGATGCCACGCCTCCAACCCATGCCTGATGTCACCGTGCAAATGATGCTTAAAATCTTGGACATGATGCAAATAGTATTAAAGACTTTCCGCAATGTACGTAACATCCAACCTCTGATTCCGGGCTTCATAAATGGTAATCATGACTTACTTTATGATATGAGCACAACCCCCAGTATTAGGGTTGCTTATGCATGGCATGCGAGGATCAGATATCTCCCTGCTTGCTATAAGCAAACATTTGATGATATGTTTACCACTGGGTTCTGGGAATCGCACTCAGAAGTGTTCGCGCCACGGCCAACCCATCTACTACAACTATTTGCATGCGAACAGACAATGCACTCACAGCTCTACAACACACCACAACCTGACATTCCTGGCACGGTCAATTGGGATGCTCTTCAACACGATCTTGTTAGGGGACTCAGAATCAAAGAACAGGAGCTAGCCACTGACATAGTACAACACGACATTGATCACCCCGTGGAGCAAAGGTCTGTCAGAGATGACAAAAGCTAGGGGAAGAGAGTGTTGGCATCATACGGGAAGAAGCAAGTACGGGCACACATGCAGATCTAGCACTGAGGCAACCCATCAATTTTTTTCAATCCTTACATTATTTCAAAAGTGATTCTCATCATTGAAAACAATTGTAAATACTGTTTCACCTTTTTGTAGCTCCATTTTGTGCAAGCCGAGGAGTCCTCGAGCTTGAGGAGCTTTAGTAGTATTTGCCTACCAAGTTTCATAATTTTCAGAGCTCGTTTGAGCCTCCAAAATAGCTTAGGAACCTAATTTTTAACTAGGCCAGACACTAGGTCTGAACAAGATCAAAGCTAGTAAAAAACTATAAATAGAGCTAGAGAGCTCATTTTTGAGGCTAGCTTGTTGTAGTTTTGAAGTTGTATGAGAACTTTGTTGTAATAGAAGTGGTTCCATTGTCTTACTCTCTTTGCTCTTGCCATGTGTGCACATGTGTGTGTATGTGTGTGCATGTTCGTGTGCTTCTCGCTCACACATTGTGCCTTCACTTGCTCGAGGTCTTCATACCATCCTCATGTCTTCCCGGATTGACACTAAAGGAGGTGCTACTCATCACTGAGCTACACATGTGCTCCCTTCTTCAATGACAATCTACTTTGTTTTCCTAATTGACAAGCATGGCACAAATGTTGCATATTCTGAGATGTAAGATCAAGTAGACCACTCACCAAGACCTTCCTTTGCATGTCCTTCATCCTTTGTAAGTTTATGTGCCCAATTCTTTTATGCCATAAGTCGATTTCTGCAATCTGTTTATTTCCAATTGACAAGTAGACAGTGTGAGGGGTTGATGGCTTTACCTCCATGGTGAAGAGTCTTCCTTGCTTCTTTCCTTTTGCTATGAGCTTCTAGTCCTGCATGGGGTCTTCAACACAACATCCTTACTCATTGAACCTCACCTCATAACCTCTTTCAACCAGTTGACCTACCAAAACCAAGTTCTTTGTGATGGTTGGCACATGCAACACATCCTTCAACACCTTGGAGCTTTGAGATCCATTCAATGCAACATCCCATGTGTAATCTTGTGCTCAGTGTCATTCCCTGTCTCTACATGTCCTTGAGTGATGGGCGAATGTAAATTAAAGAAAACATCTTTATTGCAACTCATATGGTTGCTACAACCACTATCAATGTACCATGTAAAATCTGAATTGACTCTTTCACTTGAACCATACATCATAAGCAAGTTCTCATTTTCTGAATTTGTTGAAGTACTAGCATAATTACCTTGGTTCCTTTTGTATCCTTGATTGCCTCCTCCTTTGGACCAACAATCTCTTGCATAATGGCGTGGTTTTCCACAATTGTAGCATTCTCCATTGGATGCTTCTCTTCCATGTGATCTTCCTCCTCTTCCTCTTCCTCTTGATCCATAGCTTTGGTTGGAGCTTTCTTGGTTTCTAGAGCTTGAGATTGACCTTCCTCTCTCCCTGCCTTGGGATTTTTGTCCACCTCTTTTGCCTTTGCCTCTACCTGCATAGAAAACTTGGGCTTGGCTGCCCTTTGATTGTGAACTTCCTTGGTTCATCATCCTGGGTCACCATCAATGTGACTAATTGATCAAATTTTGGTAGGTAATCCCTCACATAAACTGATGCGTTGAATGCTTCCACCTTTCAACCTCTCTCAAGCCATTGAGAGTGTGTGCAACAAGATCATCGTCTTCGATAGGGCTCCCAATTGAGCCTAAAGCATCTGCAAGTTCCTTAACCTTCAAAATGTACTCATTTATGTTAGTACTTGGTGATTTCCGAAGATTATTCAGCTCATTCTTGAGCTGAATCTTCCTTGCCTTGGTTGATGAAGAGTGCAATCTCTCCAAGGTCTCCCAAACCTTCTTGGATGTGTCCAAGTCTTGTATATGCCCTATCATGCTATTACTTATGTGTTGAGATAGAATGAAAATGACTCTTCTATCCCTTTCTATCCATTCATTAAGTGCCTTGACCTGCCCTTGAAGTGGTGGATCATGCACATGAGGCATTGTCTCCGTGCCGCTCACTAATCCCCACAATCCTTTGCCCATAAGGTAGTTGCTAACTCTAAATTTCCATGGTTGATAATTGGCTTTCTCTAACTTCTCTATTTGTGCATTATACTCAGCCATAATGAGCTCCAAGATGCCGACTTAAAGTGAAATTTTGCAGACTTGTAGTAGCCTATAAGAGCTACCCAAAAAGCTTTAAATCATCCCAAATGGATATTCCAATTGGGAGAACCACCCTCTGCAAAACAGGCTACCTGTTTGCAACACTCTCTGCCTATGTGCAGAGATATACCTTCACAAAGTTGGCAATTTCTCACAACTCAGTCAGCCAAATAACTTGAC
>CM035409.1:63125109-63150109 GCA_020310875.1 Ceratopteris richardii
TTGCTTTGCAATAAGAACATGCTTCATCATGTAAGATCACATTGGATAATTGGTCCCATCAAGATCATCTTCAGCTTGAAGCATGCCAAACAAGTCATTGTTGCTTTCCATCACACCAAAGAACTCAAAAGTAGCAAGATATGAACTTCAACAAAGCCGAAATGTAGCTCAAAAATTGTACCTTTAAAGGCAATACATAGGACCACAACCATCACTATAATCAAGTTGCAATTTAAGTTCAAATCTAATTGGAACATCTTTGAGAAAGAAGGAATGCTACATTTTGCCCAAAATCCATCCCTTATAGACATGCTTAGTAGGTGTCATCAAGTTTTGGCAAAGAGGACACCATTTCAAATTTTTGCAAGCAAAGAAAAATAGAAAAATTTAGGTGACTTAAGCATTCATGCCAAAGTTTGGTATCCAAAATAGCATGAGAATTATGAACTTCACATAAATAACTCTCTAATTTTGCATAATAAATGAGCTTATACAGCACACGACATAAAATGTAAGAAGGAATGATAATATCACCATACAAGAGATCATGAATTGTACATCTATCATCAAAAAATTTAACAACCAATCTAATCTTAGTTAGTTTTGAAATTGATAACATATATATTTTAATTTTTGGCACATAGAAAATGTGAAAGAACTACCATCAATAGTAGTAAGAATGATCTTTCCAACTCGCATGAAAAGATAAGAGGAGTTGTTAGCACATCTGATAGTATACCTTGTAAGAGTAGGCTCAAGTGAAATGAAGAAACTATGCTACATGGTAATATGTTTGGTTGCACCACTATCAACGTACTAAACATCCGACTCTACGAAAAACATACATTGTCTGTGAGAAGATAGGTCATAGCTGCAATGAGTAGTAAATGCCCATTCTTCATTTTGAATAAGGTTAGCAGAATCTATTTTAGGTGTAGAGGCCTCTACAACAATCATTCTAGACTCTTTCTTCTTTGCCTTTTTTGCAACCAATTTAGGAAAAATCTTAATGACATGATCATTTGCCTTAAAATACTTGCAAAAATGTTTTTGCTTCTCTTTTTTCCTATCATCTTTGTCTTCCTTCTTTGACTATGCAACATTAAAAATTTTTTGCTTATGAGTAGATGAGGTCCATTTACCTTTGCCCCTTTTGACTAGGTAAGAAAGCTTGATTACAAACATCCGTATTTTCTTTTTATGCCTAGACTGATCTTTGTGCATCCAAATAGAGAATAAATGTTCAAAGGTAAGGCATTTGGATTTCCTTTCATCATCAATCAAGAGTAGACGCAAAACTCTAATAAGAATTTGGAAGGCCATTATATAGAATTTGCATAAGTGAACTATCTAGCAAGATTTCATCAATAGAAATCAATTGCTCTTTCAAGTCCTTGATCTTAGTTAGAAAGTGTTCATTGAATATCCTTCATTCATGTGCTTACTCTCCAATTTCTTTTGGAGATAAGCAACATGAGCCTCACTCAACAACTAACATATAGAATACATCATTGCTTTCAACCATGGCTAATGAATAAATACCTTGATGCAAAAATGCTACACCTATGTGTCCCTTGTGTAGGTTTGATGTGAACCGTTTCCCTATACATGGGCACTTTTTACTGTAGTTCTAGCTAGAGTTTTTTTCCCATTTAACCATGCAAACATGACGTACTCATATGTGGTGGTACTTTGTACTTAGGGATTCACTTATAGCTCTCACTTGACTCATTCTCATATTATTGATCATCTATTGATAGAGAGCTCTTCCAAGCATCACATGTCTCTATGCTTTGGTCTCCTTCTTATCTCTTGTGTGTACTTCTATTCATGCTTCCTCACTCACTCACACAACCGACAATGGTATCAAAGTAAGTTCAACTCCTTCTAAACCTGTTGTTTTTCTGCAACATCACCATGCACACTTTTAATAGTGCAAGCTGGTTCTAGAGCATAATGCCATTGAAAGAATAGCCCAAAGTTTTATGTGCTTTAAATATTTTTTGGTTATGGTTGGAAATCTCTTAGCATGTTAAATGGGCACCATCTTCTCTAATTGAGTAGGGAGTATATGTCTTCTAAGTTTGATGCATTTCTAGATGAGTGTGGGATAAAACATCAGTGTACAGTGCCATATACACCTCAAAAAAATGGATTTACTAAGAGAAAGAGCATATCTCATGGAAATGGCAAGGTATATGCTTGAAATTTTGGCTTTACCAGATAGCTTTTGCCTTGAGGCTTCTATATGTGGAACCTACATAATTAATATGTGTCCCACCAAAGCATTGCAATCTATCACTACATATTAGGTTTGGCATAGTAATGAGCCATATCTTTCTCATTTGCATGATTTTGGTTGTCTAGCATATGCATTAGTTCCTAAACAACAATGCACAAAATCGGATGATAAGGTTGTGAGATGTATTTTTGTGGTGTAGAGTTCTTGATGCAAAGGTCGTTGTCTCAATCGTCCACAAAATAACCACATTCCTATTATTTGTGATGCTATTTTTGTGGAAGATGGAATTCAACCCTTGCTTTCATGTAGCAGGGGGATACTAGTAAGCGCAAAGGCCATGCATGACACTTTGCTGCATCTTTTCACAAGTGAAGAACCAAGTATTTCTCCTAATGATGCAATTTTTCAACTTTCACAGGTTTCAAATGATGATGCAAATTTTTTTAATGCAAATTTACATGATCCACTTCTTGATGAGAGAGTTGACATAGAAGAGGCAAAAACTATGACTCAAATTCTGGTGCAGACTTCGAGTGATAACAAATGAGATGCTTCTTTTGCATCAGATATTTATGAGAATCATACTTGTCCAAGCTCTCATGATGCTTCTTTTGCATCAGATATTTATGCAATGGCCACCTATGGCCTTTTTTATGAGAAGAACCTTTCATTTGATGAAGCACATATCTCAAAGAGTTGGATGGTTTTGGTGGAATCAGAATATGATACTATTATGAAGAATGGTAATTGGTCTTTATGTGGTTTTCCTCTTGGAAAAAAGGCCATTGGCACTACATGGGTATATAAGATGAAACATAAGCCCAATGGAACAATTGATAGGTATAAGGCTAGGCTTATTTCTAAGGGTTATGTTCAAGAGGGAGTTGATTTTGATGAGACCTTTGCTACAACTTGTTGAATGACCATTTTTCATAGCATCTATGCACTTATGAATCATCATGGTTGGAATGTACACCAATTGGACATTAAAATTGCATTTCCAAATGGTGATTTACACAAAGAAATGTGTGTATTTCAAACCCATGGTTTTGTGTAGAGAGGGAATAAAAACAAAATATGCAAGTTGAAAAAGGCATTGTATGGATTGAAGCAAGCACTATGTGCTTGGTATGAAAAGGTACATGCCTACTTGCTAGCACATGGATTTGAGAGCAATCCAACTGATATCATCTTATGTTACATGAGCACTAGGTTATGCTCTTTGACTAGAATAATAAGATTTTGGAAATATACTTTTGATTACAAGATCATCCATGCAAGGGGAATAGTACATGAATATAAAACTATTACAAGAACCTAGGACTGATATGTATGGATATCTAGACTAGATAGGAACATGAGATCCTGCAACCCCAAACTATATGTATTAAACAAGATATTTGAATTACAAGAACTTACTTGATGGATATGAAAAAGATACAAGAAGTAAATGGACAAGATCTCATTTACATGAGGGCAAGACTACATGTCAAAAGACTAGACTAGTCAAAACTAGAACAAGGAGCAAGATAAGAACATGAAGAGAGCAAGAATACATGTCAAAAGACTAGACTAGTCAAAACTAGAACAAGGAGCAAGATAAGAACGTGAAACTAGAACAAGGAGCAAGATAAGGACATGAAATGGACAAGATCTCATTAACATGAGGGCAAGACTACACGTCAAAAGACTAGACTAGTCAAAACTAGAATGAGGAGTAAGATAAGAACATGAAAAAAGATCATCCATGCAAGGGGAATAGTACAAGAATATAAAACTATTGCAAGAAGTTCCACAACCTAGGACTAACATGTATGGATATCTTGACTAGATAGGATACATGAGATTCTACAACCCCGAACTATATGTATTAAACAAGATATTTGAATTACAAGAACTTACTTGATGGAGATGAAAAAGATACAAGAAGTAATACATGAGGGCAAGGCTACATGTCAAAAGACTAGAGTAGGCAAAACTAGAACAAGGAGAAAGATAAGAACATGAACTAGAAATAAAAAAATTACTTAGAGGACATCACTCCTTGAGCTCCCAAGACTGTCATAAAAAAGTATAAGGATATCTATGACCAACTTATCCTTATACATGTGTTGTAGGGTAGTTCTTTAGGGTGCTTATGAATGATGATGTCATTGATAATGTCAAAGAGGCAAAAAGGGTCTCTAGGTTTTTCAAAACATGGCATGTAAGCAGTCATTCTTAGCATCTAGTTATGTTCCAGACATGGTGGTGCTATTAGATTATTCGAATTCTTCCACAACTTTAAGATATGAAATAATGTCATTAAATATAAGATGAATCTGAGATGGTTTCTTGAGTGTACATGACACGTTATATATTAAGTGTCTATATGGCATACTTTTGATAAGTGTAGTATATGTTGATGATATTTTGCTTCCTTGTCCAAATGAGAAGCATATTGCTGAATTCAAGGATGAATTGCATGTCTGTTTTGAGATTTCATGTTTGGGGCTTTTGCATCATTATTTGGGCATTCAATTTATGCAAGTTGATGGGGGAATAGCTTTATGTCAAACAAAATACATTGACACATTATTCCAATATTTTTGCCTTGATATTGCAAACCTATTATCACCCCCATGGAAATAGGTTTATGATTGAGTTTTCATGATGTTGGAGATGCATGTGGTGTTGTTCTCTATCAATAGGCTATTGGATGCTTGATTTACCTATGCATAATATGACCTGATAGTTAGTTTGTTATGTCTCAAATGAGTAGCTTTATGCATTGCACAAGTGTTAAGGATTGGATGATGACTAAGCACATCTTTCACTACTTAAGTGACACCTTGATACTTGGATTGTTTTATCTGAAGGGGGATTGTTATGACCATATTTATATGCGTCTTCTGACTCGAATTGGGCTTGTTTCTATGACACTCATGTGTCCACTAGTGGTTTTTGCCGCATGTTTGGTAGCTCATGCATATTTTGGTTGATCAAAAAGCTACCCACTGTGGTCACTTCTAGTTGTGAGGATGAGTATAGGGTAGCTTTCAAAAATACTATTGAGTGTGTGTGGCTGACAGCTTTTGGCTAATTTGGGTGTTGGTCAGTCTTTTGCCACCTCTATTTTGATTGACAATCAAAGCAAATTGGAAATTGCAAGGAACCTTGTGCTCCATGCTTGCACAAAGCACATTGAGGTGTACTATCATTATGTCAAGTAGGGACTCTTTGCTAGAGAGATTAGTTTGGCCCATGTGCCCACAAAAGATAATATTGCAAGCCTTTTCACAAAGGCTCTGCCTATGGATAAGTTTGAAGCTTTTTGTAAAACTTTGGGCTTACTTCCTTTTGTAGATTGAGTTCATTCACATAGGTTGGCACTTTCTTATACATGAGTGCTAGCTCCTTGTTCAATGCATCACTCCTAGGGGATTTACTGATATATTTGGTATTGATGTGTACATACACACTTAAAATTTTTGGAGCACTTTTCCCCCTCTTTAGATAGTTTTTTTCCCCAACTTGTATATACATATATAATCATAATGGGTCACTTATCATTGTACATTCACTTGGTAAAATACTTTAAGGGAAATGAACATGTCATAAAGAGTTGTCCAAAACTGGTGGTAAAAGAGGCAAAGAAGACAGAGGCTGGAATGGTTGTTGTAGAGGCCTCTACACCTGAAATAGAGTTTGATAATCCACGTCAGAGTGAAGAATGGACATTTACTACTATTTGTAGCTATGATGCATCTGCGCATTGGAAGTGCATGTCTGTAGTGGACTGAACATATTACCTCGTAACACCGTTTCTTTAGATCACTTTAGCCTTCCCCTATAGGGAATACTGTCACATGAATTAGCAACTCTTATCCTATAATGGGAGTTAGTAAGATCATTCTAACTACTACTGATGGTAGTTCTTTCACATTTTTAGATGCTTTGTATATGCTAGGGATCAAGAAAGATCTATTGTCACCTTTAACATTAGCAAAGATTGGCTTGGTTGTCAAATTTGTTGATGACACATGTATAGTCCATGATCTCTCAAATGGCAATGTTATTATTTAAACTAGGCCAAATCTATGAATGATTCAACATGTGTAGCTCAAGATTTTCATGCTATCTCAGATACAAAGCTTTGGCATGCCCGTTTTGGTCATCTAAAATTTTCTAGTTTGCTATGCATGCAGAAATCTGAAATGGTGTTCTCTCAGCCCAAACTCGAGGCACCTTGTAAACATGTCCATGAAGGATGTATTTTGGGAAAAATGTAACTTTCCTCCTTTCCAAAGCTTTGGCATGCATGCTTTGGTCATGTGAATTTTGCTAGTTTGCTATGCATGCAAAAATATGAAATGGTGTTTTCTCTGCCCAAACTCAAGAAACCTTGCAAAGATTTCCATGAAGGCCATATTTTGGGCAAAATGTAGCATTCCTCCTTTCCAAAGGATGGTTCAGTTCAAGCTGCTCATAAATTGCATCTTATTCATAGTGATGTCTGTGGTCATATGCAAACACTTATTGGGAACTACCTTTACCTCATGAATTTTCTTGATGAATTCTATAGGCATGCATGGATTTATCCATTGAAACCAAAGTCCAAAGTGTTTATGTGCGTCAAATAGTTTTTGGTTATGGCTAACAAATTTTCTGCATGTAAATTCGAAACCCTCCATTCCAATCAAGGGGGGGAATACATCTCTTCTGATTTTAATGCATTTATGGCTAAGTGTGGGATAAAATATCAGTGTACAATGTTGTATTCACGTGAACAAAGTGGAGTTGTTAAAAAAAAAAAGAAAAGTTCTCTCATCGAGATGGCGAGGTGTATGGTCAAAATTCAGGCTTTACGACATACCTTATGGCTTGAGGCTATTATATGTGCAGCATATGTACTTAATAGGTATGCCACCAAATCATATCAATCGATCTATCCATATGAGGCTTGGCATGGTTGCAAGCCATTTTTTTCTCATGTGCATGTCTTTGGTTGTTTGGCATATGCATTAGTGCTTGAACAATGCAAGAAATTGGATGATAACACAATGAAATGTATTTTTATTAGGTACAGTTTGGAAAGCAAAGGCTATCATCTCTATCATCCATAGACTAAACACACTCTGGTTAGACATGATGTTGTTTTTATGGAGGATGCTTTTTCAACCATTACTCCACTCATTTCTAGTTGATATTTCTAGATCAGGTAGCTTTGGAAACCTTTTTTTTTGTTGGAAAATGCATTGCTCTACCAAAATCACATAGTCCGATATAAGAATACTCGCCTTTAAAATGCAACAGAATGTCACCTGGATGGAGATCATTATGGGAAATATTTACACATGTGTAGGAATGACACTATTTGCAACAATCCATTGATCAACTTCCAGATATTTGTCTTCATAGTTGCTATATCTCCTTTTGTGTCTTTAATAATTCTTCTTTGTGGTACATTTAAGTACCCTCTTTTCATTTTCTCTATCCACATGTCAAAGGTATCACCATTCCATAATTTGAAAATGAGACATGGGTTTTTGCTATGATGTCTAGCTAATCCAGGTGGACTAACAATTCCACTATGAGTAATAAGTAAAAATGTGGCCTCATTAATAGGTTCATTGTCTCATGTCTGTAAGTCACCACCATCTAATTTGAATAACTTTGCGGCAAAGATGTCATTGATGAATCTTGGGTGGTTTATTCTGACTTTATGGATCATTCCATATTATCCTTCCCCCATGAGAGCTACATCTTTGAAATGAATAGATGAATATGGGAGCAAACAAAGATTATTTGATGTTTGATCTCCCATATTCATATGTATATCCTTTGCATATGGATCTACTATTGGTCTCTTTCCCTGTTCAATTGTGTCACGTCTGACTCACTTTCCTCTCTTCATTGTTTGATAATGTAAATCAATAAATTTGATTTTTAAATGAATCTAGGCATTGTGGTGGTATCCCAGGCCAATGAATCTACTACTTTGATTATCTCTTCAAAGATACAAGTGGGCTCTTTGGACAATACTTGTGCTCCTCTTCATACACTTCCAAATTTATCATCAATATTGATGTATGCTGCTCTAGATAGTTGTTCAATGAAATCCTTATAATTGGATGTGTCCATTGCTATAGTGCTCTGGTCATACATGTATAAGCGGACAAAAACTTTTTCTTATGCTTATTTATTTTACCTGCCATTTGTGCAAATATAAAAAATAAACTATCAGATAAAATTGAAATTTTGATTGATATTAAATCTTTAAACACCAATCTAATTCATAAAAGCAATAATAAAAAATAAGTCTTATAAATAAAATGATAGATACTTGAATACATTTTAAGTGTACATATAAATAGATACATCAATAAGTGTATGTATAGATAGATCAATAATATGTGTAGAGAAATGATAGAAATATGGATAGATAGTTAGATACGTAGATTTAAGATTAAATAGAAAGTACAATTATCATCTTGAAGTGAATCTATGTAATTATTAAGAATGTAAGAGTCAAAGAATAAGATATTCATAATAGTTCATACACACTCATTATACTATGTATGATTCTTGTCACATAAGTGTATATACCTATTAAAATACTAAGAAGAGCCAAAGAATCAGACAATCACAATAGTTTCTATAAATCTTGTGACCTACACTATAATTATGCTCATAGGAATCTAAGTGACTATTCTAAGGGTAAGATTCAAAGAATCAGACAATCACAATAGTCCCTATTGTAAGGCAATAGTTACGCAATATAACACAGGAGCAATAGTAGAGAAGATAACAGATATAAGAGATTCTCAACAATTTTCTACTAGCAGCAAGTACAAAGATGATGGCATTGTCCACCCATGCACTCTCAAGGTAGAGCTTAAATGGTGATCTAGACAACTCTAGATAGGGAGATACAAGGTAGAGGTATGCTGGCTCAGTTTGATGTCTCAGATAGTGCAGAAGTCATGTATATATAGGATCATGTGTGGCCTTCCATGGACGGCTATACATGGGCGATAGAGCGTGGGCAACCACTGCCCATGTAATTTCCATACACGGCTTAGGCTGGTTGAACCGACCTAACAAATATAAATGATTTCTGACTCCGATAGGGAATATTCCCTTTACCGTTGCACAGGGGGCGCTGCCCCCGGACCCCCACCAGGGGGCCCGCTGGCCCCCTGGGACCCCCTAGCCAGGGGGGTCGTGGGCCCCCTTGGACCCCCTAGCCGGGGCTGCTCCCCGCTGCCTTGGACCCCACAATTGGGGACCCTGGAAACTCCCTTTCCTTACAATACCTTACATGGTCCAATATGAGCTTCATCCAACATGCAAGTTGGGATTCCCATCAATTGGGTAATGCACGCTTGGCTTCTTCTCATAATGGGGGCCTTACAAAATGTGCATACAATCATGTGGGGTAGACATTGATCATATACTAACAGTCCCCCCTCAATGTTTACCGATGAAAAAATCAAGTAGGTTTTGGTCCTATGCCCATCTGTTGAAGATGCCTATTAAGCTGCTCTCATCCAAGTGCTTTAGTGAATATGTCAGCACAATTTGCCTCTGTTGGGCAATATTCTAGCTCCACACTTTCATCTTCAATTAGCTCACGAATGTAATGGTACTGTACTTCTATGTGCTTGGTGCGAGCATGAAATACTGGGTCCTTTGCAATAGCCATACAACTTTGATTATCACACTTGAGTACAGTCGCCATATTTGATGAAAAGCTTAGATCTGCAAGAATTCTCCTTAACCAGAGTGCCTCACAAGAAGCAAAACAAGCTGCTTTGTACTCTACTTTAGTGGAGGAGAGTGCGAGAGTTGGTTGCTTTCTACTTACCCAAGAAAATATTCCTGAACCAAGTGAGAAACAATATCCAAAAACTGATTTTCTAGAATCACAATCTCCAGCCCAATCTGAATCACAGTATCCTTCGAGTGTATCACGTGTGGTATAAAAAATACCAAAATCCAAGGTTCCTGCAATGTACCTTAGAATTCGCATTCCAGCATTCTAGTGACTCTCCTTAGGTTTGTTGGAAAACCTGCTTAATACTCCAACAGCATAGCAAATGTCTGGTCTAGTGTTGCATAGAAAAATAAGACTTCCAACGAGCTTCCTATACTTCTTAGCATCTACATCAGACATGTTATCATCCATAGATAGCTTATGATTCACCTCCATAGGTGTGCTAGTTGGCTTGCGGTCCATCATTCCAAATGCCTTGAGAATTTCTTTGGCATATTTTTTTTGTGAGATGAAAATTCCATCCTTCCTTTGCCATACTTCAATTCCCAAACAAAAATGCAGTAGACCCAAGTCTGTCATTTCAAACTCAGTTCCCAAGCTGATCCGAGTTTGATTGATGAGTTCCTGATGATCTCATGTAATGATCAAATCATCTACATATACAATGACAACAACTAGCTTGCTATCCCTTTTCGTTACATACAAGTTAGCATCAGAAGTACTTCTTTCAAAACCCATATTTTTTAAAAAATTATCTATCCGTTGGTACCAAGCCCGTGGAGCTTGCTTAAGTCCATACAAATCTTTCTTCAACCTGCAAACTTTATTTTCTGAATTGGGCACCTCAAAACCTGGTGGTTGAGGTACATATACCTCCTCCTTGAGGTGACCATTCAAAAATGCAGATTTGACATCCATCTAGAAAATAGGCCAGGCCTTTTGTGCAGCTACTGCAAGTATCGTCCGAATAGTTGTCATGCGTGCTGTTGGTGCAAAAGTTTCTTGAACATCAAATCCTTCGATCTGTGAAAAACCCTACCCAACTAATCTTGCCTTATACTTTTCTAATGTTCCATATGATTTATACTTAGCTTTCCAAATCCATTTAGTACCTATTACCTTCTTCTTTGGTGGCAAGTCAACTAGATCCCATGTATCATTTTTGAGCCATGTTATCGAGCCCATGATATCGGCCACTAGAGCCATGTTAACAATGTGTTCTGAGGCTCTTCTTTGCTCCTCTATTCTCTTTGATCTTCCTAATCCATCCAAGGATGATTCTCGTACATCTACATGTGGATTGTGATCATCAAAGAGCTGTTGTGCCCACTTCGGTAGTGGCTTATACTGTGGAGCTACAATTGGTTGGCTTTTTATTGAGGAAATTTCTTCATCAGATGTTTCGTCCTCCTCAAATTTAACCTGTCTTTTAATAGGCACAAGGTGAGATATTTCTCCGTTTGATGAGATAGTAGATTTACCTTTATCTTCTACTTAGTGTGGTCGTTCATCAAACACCACATCTAGGCTGACAAAAATCTTCCTTGCCTCAGGATCCCACAACCTGTATGCTCTAGACTCTTCACTATGTTGATATATTTAGGTAGTGATGTGTGTGAACACACTAGGACCGCCGGGGCACTTTTTTCCCTCTTTAGAAGGTTTTTTTTCCCCAGCTTGTATATACGCCTATTGCCCTAATGGGCTACTTATCTTTGTACATTCTCTAGTAATACATTCAGTATTGAGTGTTGTGCTCCAAGCTTCTTGTTCTTCCTTGTGCTGTTCGCGTGCTTCCGCAAACGTCTAACTCCAACAATTGGTATCAGAGCAGGTCGCCGCTGTTGGAGTTAGACGTCTGCGGAAGCACGCGAACAGCACAAGGAAGAAGAAGAAGCTTGGAGCACAACACACAAGACTGAATGTATTACTAGAGAATGTACAAAGATAAGTAGCCCATTAGGGCAATAGGCGTATATACAAGCCGGGGGAAAAAAACCTCCTAAAGAGGGAAAAAAGTGCCCCGGCGGTCCTAGAGTGTTCACACACATCACTACCTAAATATATCAACAAATCCCCCCTGGAAGTGATGCGGTGAACAAGGAGCTGGCACTCATGTATAAGGAAGTGCCGAGCTATGTGGAAATCACTCCACAAAAGGAAGTAAGCCCAAAGCTTTGCGGAAAGCTTCAAACTTCTCCCTAGGCAGAGCCTTCGTGAAAAGGTCTGCAATGTTCTCCTGTGTGGGCACATATGCCAAGCTGATCTCCCCAGCAGAGAACCTCTCCCTGACATAGTGATAATGCACCTCAATGTGCTTAGTGCGAGCATGGAACACAGGGTTCCTCGCAACTGCCAATGCGCTCTGACTGTCAGTGAAGATGGTGGTGGCAGAAGACTGGCCAACACCCAAATCAGCCATAAGGCGTCTGAGCCACACACACTCAACAGTCGCTGTGAAAGCTGCCCTATACTCAGCCTCACAACTGGAAGTGGCCACAGTAGACTGCTTCTTGCTCAACCAAGATATACATGAGCTACCAAGCATGAAGCAAAAACCACTGGTGGACACACGAGTGTCATAGCAACCAGCCCAATCTGAGTCAGAAAAAGCATGCAAATCTGGCGGTAGTGATCCCCCCTTGGGATAAAACAACCCAAGTAGCCGAGTACCATTCAAGTAGCGAAAGATGCGCTTAACCGCTTTCCAATGCGTGACTCCTGGGCAATGCATAAACCTGCTCATCTGTGAGACAGCAAACTGAATATCTGGCCGAGTAATGCATAAGTAAATCAAGCATCCAACGGCCTGCTGATAGAGAACAGCATCAAATGCATCTCCAGCATCATGAAGACTCAATCGTAAACCTGTCTCCATAGGAGTGGCAATAGGCTTACAGTCTTCAAGGCCAAAACGCTGCAATAATGTGTCAATATATTTCGTTTGACACAAAGCCATTCCACCATCAACTTGCATAAACTGAATGCCCAAATAGTGATGCAAATGCCCCAAATCAGACATCTCAAATGAGGCATGCAAATCAGCCTTGAAATCAGCAATATGCTTCTCAAGAGGACCAGTGAGCAGCATGTCGTCTACATAGACAACAATGATCAGAAGCACATCATTAGCACGCTTAACATATAAGGTGCTTTCAGTTGGACTGTTCTCAAAACCATGTGCAATCAGATAGGCATGTATTTTCTCATACCAAGCACGTGGTGCTTGCTTTAAACCATATAACGCCTTCTTTAACCTGCACACCTGGTTTTCATGCCCTTTCTGCACAAAGCCACGGGGCTGAAAAACATACACTTCTTCATGCAAGTCACCATTCAGAAATGCTGTTTTAATGTCCAACTGATGTACATTCCAACCATGATGGGCTGCAAGTGCACAAATGCTCCGAACAGTAGTCATACGGCATGTAGGTGCAAAGGTCTCATCAAAATCAATGCCTCTTTCCTGCGCATAACCCTTTGCAACAAGCCTAGCCTTATACCTGTCAACTGTACCATCAGGTTTACGCTTCAGCTTGTATACCCACTTAGTGCCAATGGCCTTCTTGCCAGGAGGCAAGTCACATAAAGACCATGTACCATTCTTCATTATAGCATCATATTCAGATTGCATAGCAGCCATCCAATTTTCTGAATTTTGTGCTTCATCAAAAGAAACAGGCTCATTCTCATCACAGAGACTAGATGCAGCCATAGCATAGCAATTTGATGCAAAGGAGGTACTATGAGAGCCTGAACGAGTACGATATGACAAAGGTGCATCTAATTTGCTGTCACGCAAAGTCTGCACCAACCATTTTGGCATAGTTTTTGCCTGTTCAATATCAGCTCTCTCATCAACAAGTGCATCATGTAAATCTGCATCAGAAATGGAATGATCTGCATCATCATATGAAACCTGCAAAGGCTGAGAAGTTGCCTCATTAGGACCAGCGCTAGCCTGTCCACCTGTAAAAAGAGGCATCAAAGTATCATACATGTCTTTGGAGCTAACAGATGTCTCCTTAGTACATGAAAGCAATGGCTGAATAGCATCTTCCACAAAGACAACATCACGGCTAACCAGAATGCGTTTAGTCTGTGGATGATACAGACGATAGCCTTTACTTTGAGAACTGTACCCAACAAAAATACATTTTACTGCCTTATCATCCAATTTTCTGCGATGTTGTTCAGGCACTTATGCATATGCCAAACAACCAAAAACACGCAGATGAGCAAGAGATGGCTTGCGGTCATGCCAAGCCTCATATGGAGTGATGGACTGCAACGCTTTGGTGGGACACCTGTTCAGTACATATGCTGCACACATGACAGCCTCAAGCCAGAAACTATGTGGTAAAGCCTGACTTTTGACCATGCACCTCGCCATCTCCATGAGTGACCTGTTCTTTCGTTCAGCAACTCCATTCTGTTGAGGTGTATACGGCACTGTACACTGGTGTTTTATCCCACGTTCAGCCAGAAATGCATTAAATTCTGAAGACATATATTCCCCCCCTCGATCAGAACGGAGGGTGCCCATTTTACATGCTGACAGATTTTCAGCCAAAACCAAAAATTGTTTGAAGCACATGAACACTTCGGACTTTGCTTTGAGTGGATATACCCATGCATGCCTGGAAAAATCATCAATGAAAGTCACGAAGTAAAGGTAATTTCCAAAAGAGGGTGTCTGCATAGGACCACAGACATCACTATGTACAAGCTGCAATTTCTGCATAGCCCGAACTGAACCATCTTTTGGAAAGGAAGAACGCTGCATTTTGCCCAAAATACAGCCTTCACAAACATGTTTTCCAGGTGCCTCAAGTTTGGGCAAAGAGGACACCATTTCAGATTTCTGCAGGCGTAACAAACTAGCGAAATTCAGATGACCAAAGGGTGCATGCCAAAGCTTTGCATCTGACATAGCCTGAGAATCATGAACTGCACATGCCGAATCATTCACAGATCTTTCATAGTCTATGAGCTTATACAGCCCACGACATAAAATGCCAGAAGCAATAATCACATCACCATTTGAGAGATCATGGACTGTACACCTGTCATCAACGAATTTCACAACCAAGCCAATCTTGGCTAATGCAGAAACTGATAACAGGTTCTTTTTGATCCCTGGCACAAATAAAGCATCTGACAAAGTGAAAGAACTACCATCAGCAGTAGTCAGAATGATCTTACCAACTCCCATAACAGGATAAGAGGAGTTATTGGCGCATGTGACAGTATTCCCTGTAGGGGCAGGCTCGAGTGAAGAGAAGAAACTGCGCTGCGAGGTAATATGTTTGGTCGCCCCACTGTCAAAGTACCAAACATCTGAGTCTACTGCAGACATGCGCTGATCATGAGAAGATGGGTCAAAACTGCAGACACTAGTAAACGCCCATTCTTCTTCCTGCACAAGATTTGCAGACTCTGTTTTTGGTGTAGAGGCCTCTACAACAATCATTCCAGCCTCTTTCTTCTTTGCCTCTTTAGCAGCCAGTTTTGGACAGTTCTTTATAATATGATCATTTCCTTTACAGTACTTGCAGAACAATTTCTGCTTTTCTGATTTCTTCTCATCTTTATCCTGGTTCTTCGATTGTGCAGTATTTGCAGATTTCTGCTTACTAGTAGAAGAGCTCCATTTTCCTTTGCCCTTCTGACTAGCCACGAAAGCTTGATCTGCAACACGCATAATGGACCTGTTCTGCCTGGACTGATCTTCCTGCAACAGAACAGAGACTAATTCCTCAAATGACAAGGCATTCGGATTGCCTTTCATCATCAATCGAAGAGTAGAGGCAAAACTCTGATATGAATCAGGAAGGCCATTCAGAACGGTCTGCACAAGTGAGCTATCTGGTATAACCTCATCAGCAGAAATCAATTGTTCCTTCAGGTCTTTGATCTTTGTAAGAAAACTGTCCATCGAATCACCTTCATTCATGTGCTCACTCTCCAACTGTTTTCGGAGGTAAGCAACACGAGCCTCATTCCTAGCCTGGTACAAAGTGGTAAGTGTATCCCAAGCATCCTTTGCTGTTCTGCAAGAGCGAATATGAGGAATAATGGCACGTTTGATAGACAAAGCTATCAATGCATGTGCCTGGGCATCTCTGCCATCCCAACGAATCTGCTCTGCAGTAGGTGCAACAGAAACAGCAGCATGAACAGGAATCTGCGGAATATCATCTTCGACACCATCTTCATCAGCTCCAACACCTGTATTTGCAGTACCTGTCATTACAGGTGTAACAGGACGTCTTTCAACACCCTGCACAATGTTCCACAATCCTTTTGCAACCAGTACATGTCGCATCATATAAGCCCATAATGGGTAGTTGGTACCATCCAACTTATCCTCAACAGCCAACATACGGAATACATCACTGCTTTCAGCCATGGCCGGTGACTAAAATACCTTGATGCAGAAAATTGACTGTATCTCAAAAAGTTGAACAGAACTGCCCAGACGAGTTCTGCTAGACCTGTAGCAGACTTCGAGACGCTTAAACTGGCGAACAGAAACTGGTATATACCTTTGGCACAAAAGGACGAAATAGCCTGCACATGCACTGCGATAGTGCGTTCGGAGGCTATTTTGTGCGCTCACCAAATTTTGTGCGAATCTGAGACTGCAAACGGAGGAGTGTCGACGGCGCCCTAGAAGAAGCAACGACCTGCTCTGATACCAATTGTTGGAGTTAGACGTCTGCGGAAGCACGCGAACAGCACAAGGAAGAAGAAGAAGCTTGGAGCACAACACACAAGACTGAATGTATTACTAGAGAATGTACAAAGATAAGTAGCCCATTAGGGCAATAGGCGTATATACAAGCCGAGGGAAAAAAACCTCCTAAAGAGGGAAAAAAGTGCCCCGGCGGTCCTAGAGTGTTCACACACATCACTACCTAAATATATCAACAGCCCCTTCATCTAGGGCGTCGTCTACACCTATCTGGTTGTAGTCTCAAATTCACACGAAATTTGGTGAGCATACTCAAGGTGTTTCAAAGATCAAAACTGCTTCGCTGTGTGATGCCGAAATCGCGATCTGAGCTCGTTTCGGCCTCCGAATGCACTATCGTGGTGCTTGTGCAGGCTATTTTGTCTTTTTGTGCCAAAGGTATCTACAAATTTTTGTTCGCCAGTATAAGCGTCTCGAAGTATGCTACAGGTCTAGCAGAACTTGTCTGGGAAGTTCCGTTCAAATTTTTGAGATACAGTCAATTTTCTGCATCAAGGCATTTTAGTCACCAGCCATGGCTGAAAGCAGTGATGTATTCCGTATGTTGGCTGTTGAGGATAAATGGTGATCTAGACAACTCTAGTTAGGGAGATACAAGGTAGAGGTATGCTGGCTCAATTCGATGTCTCAGGTAGTGCAGAAGTCATGTATATATAGGATCATGTGTGGCCTTCCATGGACGGCTATCATGGGCGGTAGAGCGTGGGCAGCCACCACCCACGTAATTACCATACACGGCTTAGGCCAGTTGAACCGACCTAACAAATATAAATGATTTCTGACTCCGACAAGGAATATTCCATGGAATATTCCCTTTACCGTCGCACCGGGGGCGCTGCCCTCGGACCCCCACCAGTGGGCCCATTGGCCGCTTGGGACCCCCCAGCCAGGGGGCCCGCTGGCCCCCTTGGACCCCCCAGCCGGGGCTGTTCCCCGCTGCCCCGGACCACACAATTGGGGACCCTGGTAACTCGCTTTCCTTACAATACCTTACCTGGTCCATATATGACCTTCATCCAACATGCAAGTTGGGATTCCCATCAATTGGGTAATGCACGCTTGGCTTCTCCTCATAATGGGGGCCTTACAAAATGTGCATACAATCATGAGGGGTAGACATTGATCATAAACTAACACCTATACACTCCCTTTACTATTGAGAGAGTAGGAATCAAGGTGACGATTCAAACATTTTGAATAGATGTATTGTTCAGTCCTATACTACTGTGAGAGTAAGAATTGATGTAGCGAGTCAGACAATCATAGAAGTGGTTTATTTTAAATTTATTCATCAATGTATACAAGTAAAAAACATTTTTGAGAGTCGAACATGTATACTGTTGATGGTTAAAATACATAAAACCGATTACATCATGGTATGGTGATAAAAGGGCTCTATGAATGGTATGGTAGTAGTAGAGCGCTATGAACTTGTGAAGAAGCACATGCGGAATAAGCTTTTCAATCGAATGAAAAAATATATATATATTGCTTAGAAATACGTTTTCAATCAAAAGCGCTCTCGAATTCAAAAATCATGGAATAAAAGAAACATATTTGATATTTTCCATTATTTGATCAAATAAATGCAACCTAGCATGCAATTATAGTTCGTGGCATCTATGAACTTGCAGCTCATCATGGTTGAATGTACATCAATTGGAAATTAAAACTTCATTTCTGAATGATGACGTACATGAAGAAGTGTATGTATTTCAGCCCCATGGTTTTGTGCAGAAAAGGCATGAAAGCAAAGTTTGCAAGCTAAAAAAGGCATTATATGGTTTGAAGCAAGCACCATGTGCTTGGTATGAAAAGATACATGCCTACGTAATTGTAGATGGTTTAAAAAATAGTCCAACTAAGAGCACCTTATATGTTAAGCATGTAGATGATGTACTTTTGATCATCATTTTATATGTTGATGACATGCTACTCATTGGTCCTTATGAGAAGAATATTGCTAAATTTAATGTTGATTTGCATGCCTCTTTTGAGATGTCATATTTTTTGAGACATTGGTCTACAAAGACCAATCCATGTGTGTGGGGGACCAAGGTCAACCATAGTGAAGGTCCCAAGCTCGGGGGATATCCTAACGTATTCAATGGTAATGGGGATGAGTGTTGCATGATGGCCACATGGTGGCACTAGACCATTCTAGATCATTGCTATTTTGAATACAAGGGGATATAATGGATGGGAGGGGAGTGGCACACACATCATTCACTAGTCTTTGATTTTCAAGCTTATAGAGAAGTTTTAGGCTTCACATTTGGAATTAGAGCATCCTTTTGGAAGTTTTCTTGATAGAGAAGAGTCACATTCAATTCACGTGGAGTCTCTGGCTACCTGGGGACTTGTGTCGAGTCATCATCATCTTCGTGCTCACAGGTTCTCTTGTCGTCAACAAGCTAGAGCAAAAGGTTGGTTTTGAGCACCCCTTAGAGGAGCAGCCTAAGAATTCCCCTAGGGAGCTAACAAATTTTATTAGACAGCCACATGCCTATAGAACCATTGGGATTCACGGACATTTGTCAGGTTGCCTATGGGTGCACTTTGTGAGAAGAGGGATCTCATACTCTCTTCTACTCCATGTGTGATAGAAATTATGTGAAGAGGTCCCTTATATACCCGTTTTACATGCTTTGAACTCAATCTATGGGATAAATGAGGAACTTTCATGCACTCTTCTGCTATGAAGAGGAGCTTAGAGGAAGAGATTTTGAATTTTCTCACTTGCCATAGCTAAAATCCTCCTATCATAGCTTATTTGAACCACCTAGCTTCACTCATTTGGCCATATCTTGGTCACTTCAACTCCGAATTGAGCGATTTTTCCTATTGTGGATTCCTCACTGAGATCCTTTCCATTGAATGATTGCAAGCTAGATTTTGGATCCACTTTTAAACCTATATATAGCTTCAAACTTGGCTGTTTGACATCGACGACCCTCATTTGAACATTTCTTTCATGAAATTATCATCAAGAGACTCTTGGAGAAGCAAGAGGAGTGTGTGGATCATCTCAAACACCTGCATACACTTGCACATCAAGTTTTTGGACCTTAAGATAAGTTTTTTGGTCAATTTTGATGCATTCTTGCTCTCTTCATGCATCATGGTGCACATAGGACAAGCATTTTTCATGGCATACATGGTATACAATTAGTTAAAAGCTTGTTTAGCTCTACACTTTCCATGAAAGTAGTGTTGAAAGTATAGCTAGCACTTGGTTTTATAGGTACAACAAGTAAAATATAAGAACTTGCAACATTCTTATTGTTTATACCATGCCGCAAGCACAAGGATTTTTGTCGAAGAAAGGTTATGAACTAAGGTTCACTAATGATGGAGTTTTTGTGGAAGACCCTAGCAATGGGTATAAACAAATTGTTTCAGGAAAGAAAGAAGGAAGGCTATTCACATTAAAGGTTCAAGGTAATGTTGGTCATGCCTTGTTCACTTATGGAGGACACAAGATCTCTAAGTGAGATCTTTGGCATGAAAGGCTTGGACATTTCAATGAAAGAGGTATTAAGGATATGATTAACAATGGTTCAATGCTTGGATTACCTTGGATTTCAACATATGACATATAGATGTGAGGCATGTCAATTAGGTAAGGCTCATAATCAATCATATAATAAGCACGGTTTCATGTATTCAGAGAAGCTTGAATTGGTACACAGAGATGAGTGGGGACATCAAAGGACTTTAGCATTAATGGTTCAAGATATTATGTGATTTATGTTGATGATGCTACCAAGTGGATCACCATATATGTGATCAAAGATAAATCAGAGGTGTTCAATACATTTAAACATTATCATGTGTACGCAGAAAGAATTACAGGGCAAAAATTGAAGAGACTAAGGTCAGATGGAGGGGGAGAGTATTTCTCTAATGAGTTCAGTGATTACTTATGGAATGCAGGTATAAAAAGGGAAGTTACTTGCAGGTACTCTCCTCAACAAAATGGTGTAGCAGAAAGGAGAAATAGAACTCTTGTTGAGTTTACAAGATCAATGATGAAAGAAAAGAATTACCCCAATTATTTGTGGGATGAGGCTGTAAATACATTCACATACTTGGTTAATAGGCTACCATGTAAAGCTTTGTAGGGTATGACACCATATGAAGCTTGGTGGGGTAAGAGACCTACCTTAGATCATTGTAAAGTGTTTGGATGCTTGGCTTATGCATATGTACCATCTCAATTGAGACATAAATTGGAACCTAAGGCTGAAAAGTATGTGTTCATTGGTTATGATGATAAGCAGATGGGTTATAGGTTGTGGAGTCCATCCACAAAGCAATTCCTTGTGTCAAAGGATGTTACATTTGATGAGCAAGGTACTTGGTATGTAGGCACAATTAATATTCATGCAGGTGATGAAGCAACTTTGAATCAAAAGAAAGGTAAATCAAAGGTTCAAATATTTGATGAAGAAGAGAACAATGAAGTACAAGTTGAAGTTGAAGAAATGCCAAGGTTTGATCCAGAATGTGATGAACTAGAAACTTCAAGAAGTGGAGAACTCAGAAGATCATCAAGACATAGAGGGCAACCTACAAAGTATAGCTATGATACTTCACTTTTTATTACTAAGGATTATGCTTATATGGTGAAAGTAGAAGAAGATCCTTGTACATATGATGAGGCAAAAGGTAAGGAAAATTGGGAGAAAGCTATGCACGAAGAATATGATGCATTGATGGAAAATGAGACATGGGATTTGGTTCCTAAAACAAATAATCAGATGGAAGTATGTCTAGGTATAAAGCTAGACTTGTTGTGAAAGGGTGTGCTCAGACATATGGAGTAGATTATGAGGAGACTTATAGTCCTGTGGCTAAGATGACAACTATAAGGACTCTCATAGCTATTGTTGCATGTAAAGGTTGGAAGTTATGTCAACTAGATGTGAAGAATGCTTTTCTAAATGGTTACATTGTTTTCATGGAGCAACCAGAAGGTTTCAAGAATAAAAGGTATTAAGAATATGTATGGAAGCTCAAGAGCACTTTGTATGGTTTGAAGCAAGCCCCAAGGGCATGGAATTACAGACTTGTCAAGTTCTTGAAGGAACTTGATTTCCAAGTGTCTAAGGTAGACAGTAGCTTGCTCATTAAAGCAAGTGATGATGGATTTATTTACATTTGCATATATCTTGATGATATAATTCTTACAGGTACATATGAGAAGGCGATACAAGGACTTAGGAAGCAAATGGAGAAAGAGTTCAAGATTAGTGATTTGGGAGACTTGTCATACTTCTTGGGAATGGAGATTTCATATACTCTACATGGAGTATATGTAACTCAAGAAAGGTATTTGAAGAATCTACTAATCAAGTTTAAAATGGAAGATTGCAGGGTAGTACCTACTCCAATGCAGGTGAATCACAAGCTAAGCAGATATGGAGGAGAAGAATTCAAGGATATGAAGTTGTATCAAAGTTTGGTTGGTAGCCTAATCTATGCTACATTGACTAGACCTGATTTGTCATATGCAGTTGGTGTGTTGTCTCAGTTCATGCATTGTCCTGGGAAAGAACATTGGGTTGCAGGACAAAGGGTGTTAAGATACATTAAGAGTACACTCAAGGAAGGTTTGTATTATGGTTTCACATCAGATACAAACATCAAGATATATAGTGATACAGATTGGGTAGGTAATCTTGATGATAGGAGATCAACCTATGGTTACTTATGTTATGTGGGAGATAAATTCATCTCTTGGTGTTCTAAGAAGCAACATACAGTTGCATTGTCATCCAAAGAGGCAGAGTATAAAGGTATGGTTGAAGTTGCAAAGGAGGTTATATGGTTGAAGTCTCTCAAGAGGAGTTTGGATATCATTCAGAGTACACCCACTATTCATGGAGATAATATGAGTTCATTGTATCTAGCTTCTAACCCTGTGTTTCATGCCAGGACTAAACATATTGAGTTTCAGTATCACTTCTTGAGAGAGAAGGTGATTGATAAAGAGATTGAACTCATACATACTTCAACAAACGATCAGATTGCAGACATGCTAACCAAAACTTCGATGAACCAAAGCTACAAAGATTCAAAGACATGGTAGGTATAAAGAAATTGGAGAAAATCACAATTGATGATTGAGGGGGAGCTGTTGGTGTAGGAAAATAAAAAATTGGTGATTAGAACAAAGGTTTGAAGTCAAAGAATGAAGCAAAGATCAAATTCAGAAGCATGAAGACTAGTAAATGAAGACTTGTATATACATGTACATTAAACTTGTAGTCAAGTTACATATATTTTTGAATAAGTGATGATTTTGTACATATATGCCTATATATACAAGTAGAAAGTCGATGCATAGTGAGAGATGATGAATGAAAAGTTGTAAGAGTCATTAGACACTTTAGAAGTGATGAGAAAATGTCTCATCAATCAGATGTAATGTTTTCCTGAATAAGAGAAAAGTTGTGCCTCGATCTTTTGCTCAATGCTCCTTCTATGTGTATCCTTTTGTGAAAAGCTTTTGTACAAGTCTAAGTCTATAGTTGACTGACATCTGTACAAATTTTTAGATCCTAATTGTGATTAGGGTGAGAGAATTTTAAGTAGGAACATTTACATGTGTAAATGTGAAGAAGAGAAGACTGCAGCAGGTGCAATTTTGATGCTAATATTTTGGTCAGTTCTCCTTCCACAGTGTAAAGTTTTGAGCAAATAAGCACTCATTCTTTAACTTGGAGAAGTTGCGCAAACACTAGGGGACACTTCATACAGAGTCTCATTGAAAACTTTACACATTTGATCAGTCTATGAGTGGATTAAGTGAAATAGACTTTTTGTGTGTAAAGTTTGTTCACAATTAGTTCAAAATTTTGGTAATCTGGTATTGGTCTTCCAAAATTGGTTGAGGTTTTGAGTTGTTCTTGATATAGAGGTGCTCTAACATCAAGGATAACTTATTCTTTTGGAGATTAACACTCCATCATAATTGTCTACAAGATCCGTTCTATTTGTACCTATATGGATCCATGCAAAAAAAGGAACATAAATTGATTATATATATGTATACACACAGACACATATATATATCTACATACATACATAATATGCACATACATACATACATACATACTTACACACAGAGACACACACACACACACACACAAGAATCAAATGTGGCCATATAAAAGCCAAATAAAGCTGTCCAATCTCACAAGAACAAGTAGCAACAACTCAAAGAATGCCCATATCAATGCTGATAATGAAAAGTTTGGTAATAAGAGATTCCCATTTTTTCACACCTTCGATGGTTAGGGCTGCAATATTTTCTTGAAATTGGGCATTAGCTTGTTCATAAAAAGTGGGATTACCACACATTTTAGCGGCTTCAATGGATTCCTTGTCTAGTACAATAATCAAAGTCCTAGTGAGAAGTTCTCTCTCTTGCTCTCTCTCATATGATTTCTTTAATTGATCACACACTCATACACATCCATTATTGACGAATTAAGCTTAACCCTCATCCAACATAGACTAGAGGACTTCAACAATCCCGTTGAGAGCATACTTTGATGATTTAGACAAGAATCCACATGGAAGAGAATCTTTAAAGTTCTTCTTATTGCATTTGAGAACAACACAGAACCACAAATTTTGCGTCCCTAATATTGAAACTCAACACATAACAACATTAGCTTTCTCTTGCAGTCAAATTCCATAGAACTGATGGTAACATCATGAAATCATACAACAAAAAACATAAGAGAAGAACAAAGGAACATGAGTGATCAAACATTTTGCTTCCAAATTATGTTACTTATTCCACCATCAAACTGCTTAAGGTCAGATATCAGTCATAAGAACAAACATTTTGCTTTGAAATTATATTAGTTATTCGACGATCTAATGAAACTACTCAAAATCAGATATCAATCACTTATGAGAAGGCATTGACATGGCTCGATATGAAGATGACATGTCACATACACACTTTGTAAATGAAATGTCAGAAGATGCACTACTATCTAGTATTTACTCTGAGTTCATCATTTGAGGTCCATCACCTCAACAATCTTTACCACACTTTGTGTGAGGGGAACTCTCCTTTCCTTTGCATGACCACATTGAAGGCCCCTATGATGACCATGTCCTGCACATCCTTCTTGTGTTCCTAAATCAAGAAGAAAACAAAATCTTTCCCTCCACCAAAAAAAATCAGGAACATCCTCTCACACTCTTCATCCCTTGTATC
>CM035409.1:63152609-63230109 GCA_020310875.1 Ceratopteris richardii
CCAACTTAGGTGTCTTCACTATACTACATGTCAGAATAACCTTAGAAATCTTGCTTAAACTATCCATGATTACCCAGACGGATTCATGGTCTCTCTATTTTAGGTAATTCTACTATAAAATCCATGCAAATATTCTCCCACTTCCCATTGGGAATATCCAACATGTGAAGAAGACCTCATATCCTCAATCTCTCAACTTTATTGAACTGGCATTTTATTTACTTAAGCACATACTCTAGGGCGTCCTTATCAAGTCCAGGCCAGTAAAATTGCCCCTTAATAAGATCATAAGTCTCATTAATGCTTGTGTGTCCCGCACTAGGTGTGTCATGAAACTCATGCAATATATGATGTCTCATCTCAAAATCTCTAGGGATTCACATCTTACCTTTTTACAATAGATATCCATCATGGACATTGTATTTCTTCCACTTGAATCCTTTTTGAGTACCGATCAATACTCCATCCTTATTAGAAACCCATGTTTTAGGACCCCCTTTCTCTATGGCTTTCCATATCTTAGAATATGTAGGATCAAGCCTACATTTCACTTTGATGGACTCAAGTAGCTCGCTAGTGATCTTAGTAAAACTCAGTTCCTTGAGCATAGGCATGCGGCTAAGCAAGTTAGCCACCATATTAAAATTTCATTTCCTTTACCTAAACTCATAGTCAAACTCAGACTCCTGAGGGGTCTGCCCAACAAGCCTTTGACCTTTAAGGTCTATCTGATTAGAGAGCCACTTAATATTGTCATGATAAAACATTATCATTACCTTGGGACCATATAAGTAATAATTCCACTTCTTTAAAGCATGGAAATTTGCATAAAAATCCTTCTCATAGACAAAGTAATTCGTTTGAGTTAGTTCTATTTGCTCTCAAAAGGCATTGGTCCGACATCCTAAACTAAAACTTCTCCTATACAAAAATCACTTGTATCAACACAAAAGCTTTATTGGGATCCGCTATATGTAAAAGTGGATTTGTAACAATTGCTACCTTTAACTTTCCCATACTTTGCTTCTGTTCTTCTCCCCAACAAAATGTTTTCCTCTTCCTTTTAAGCTATCCCATCTTCACGATAATAATCTTGGCATATTTCTTGATGAATCTTTGATAGAAACTTGAAAAACCTAGGAAGATCTGAAGCTCTTCTAGGTTTGTGAGATGTCATTCCATGATAGCCCCTACTATCTCACAATCCATCTACATTCCATCTTGGGAGACTATATGCCCAAGGTATCTAACCTTTGTTTTGAAAGAATCACACTTTGAATCCTTGGAAAAGAGTGAATTTTCCTTTAAGAATTGGAATACTTTCTTCAAGTGCTCCACGTGTTCTTGTTATGCTCTACTATAGATCAAGATATCATCCAAAAGGTCTATGATAAACTGCCCTAGATATGGTCATAAAACACTATTCATGAACTTCATGAGATTTCCTAGAGAATTGGTGAGGCCAAAAAGCATCACCAAGCATATATAGTCCTAAAAGTAGTTTTAGGGACATCCTTTGCCCTAATCCTAATTTGATGATATCAAAACCTAAGGTCAAGCTCGGTAAAATACCTAACTTGATGTAACTGATAAAAAAATTTCTTCCAACCTAGGCATTTCAAACCTATTTTTGATTGTTACCTTTTTACGTACTCTATACTCTACACATAGTCTCAAAGAACCATCTTTCTTCTTAACGAAGAGCATTGGGGATGCCCAAGGTGAGTTACTAGGTCTAATGAAGCCTTTATCTAAATAAGCATGAATTTGCTTCTCTACCTTCTTATGATGAGATATACTAAGCCTATAGGTGGCCCACAAATAGGTTTAGTGTTAGTAACTTTCTCTATGGCATGGGCAATGTCCCCTCTCGTTGGTGATAGCCCTCTAGGAAGGTTAGTGGGAAAAGAATCTTTATATTCAAACATTAAAACCTTAAAATACTTAACCACACACTCTTGCAAAAATGAATAATGGAAAGTATTATCTTTATTTACATTATTGTCATTAAATATACATCATATGAAGTGTTTATACAATGCTCTAGATCATAACTATACAATAAAAGCGTCTACTAAAATAACACAAAGCATCAAACTCTAAAAATGAGATGAGAGGTGCACTAAGTGCATCTTTGTCTCTCTCTCTCTCTCTCCCTTGAATACAAAATCTAGTTCCATTCTTCACAAAATTAGCAGTGTTATTCTAATAGCATCATTAAAGTGTGTCTCCCAAGCCCCAAAGCCACTCTCTACCTAACACAATTTACTATGCATAATGTATGCCATCTACCTTAGTTATCATGTAGTTTGATGTCAATTGGTCAACTTGATGACCTTGATTATTAGGTGGTTTTCTATGCTCAGTCCTTTTGCATATCAAAGGGCAATATGGTTATTGCAAAAGGAAGCAAAGTTGGCTCACTTTATCCTTTATTTGTATCATGGAAAGAAGCTTGTTAGCTATTACTGAAAAACCTACGGCTTGTATTTGGCATGGCTGTTTGGGCCACATATCTCATAGTGGAGTGGAAAATCTTTCTCGTTCTGGCTACTCACTTGTTTTATCTTTCTCTGATTTTTCATTTTGTGAGCATTGTCAATATGGAAATCAAACTAGGAATGTGCATAAAACACACATTGAATATTCAATTCAGCCTTTAGATCTCATTCATACAAATGTGTCTGGTCCTATGCCCACAAGGTCATTAGGTGGTTCTCTTTATTTTGTCACTTTGATAGATGATGCTACTAGAAAATTCTGGGTATATCCTATCAAATCGAAGGATGAGGTATTCCTTATATTCAAAAAATGTCTTGCTTTAGTTGAGACTAAAAAAGGAACTAAGCCCAAAGC
This sequence comes from Ceratopteris richardii, assembly GCA_020310875.1. Taxonomy (NCBI): domain Eukaryota; kingdom Viridiplantae; phylum Streptophyta; class Polypodiopsida; order Polypodiales; family Pteridaceae; genus Ceratopteris; species Ceratopteris richardii. The sequence continues at coordinate 63,155,466 of CM035409.1, forward strand.
TTTATGTTTAGATAATGGGTGTGAGTATACCTCACATGTATTCAACCTTTTCTATTAGTATAGAGGGATTCATAGAGAGTTTATAGCTCCTTATACCCCACTACAAAATGGTGTAGCTAAAAGCATGAATAGAACTATTTAGGATAGAGTAGTTTCTATGATGCATCATGCAAACCTTTCACAAGGATTTTGGGCAGAAGCAGTATTGACTACAGTTCACCTGATTAACCTTTCACCTAGTATTCCAAAGGTCTAAAAGTGGCACAAGATTTATGGACAGGGAAGCCACCATATTATGATCATCTTTGAGGAATGCATTTTTCTTGGAGATGGCCAAGAAGGAAAATTTGGATATCGCTTATGGGATCTTGAAACATGGTTAGTGATGAGAAGTAGTGATGTCATTTTTAATGAATCTAAGATGCATAAATAACCCATTAAGGAGGTTGAAGTGAGAAGAGTGGTGATTGAGGATACTAGTCCTCCAGTTAGCATGCATAAAAATGTTGCACCTAGGGATGTTCAAGAGAATGTTTGATCAAATCAGTCTGCAAATGTTCCTGTTGAACAACCATTGAGACCCTTTGCACGTGTCTCACATCGACCTGATAGATATGTTCTAGGTTTGTATTTTGTTATGTTTAAAAATTTTAATGAGCCTTCTTGCTACAAAGAGGCTATGCAAACAAAGGATTATGTAAGGTGGGAGGATGTTGTGAAGAGTGAGTTGGATTCTATTCACAAGAATGGTACTTGGGATTCCGTACCTTTGCCAAAGGGCAAGAAAGTTTTACCATGCAAATGGGTATATAAGCTAAAATTCACATCAATTAGTGCTTCTCCAAAGTATAAAGCATGACTTGTTGCGAAGGGTTTTAAGCAACAACATGGTGTTGATTTTGAGGAAATCTTCCCTTTGAATGTTGTTTGGATTTTTTGCAATGGACGACTTAGAGCTAGTCCAAATGGATGTGAAAACTACTTTCTTGCATGGAGATCTTATAGATTTCACCTATTTTCTCATGTCTTTAATGCTTTGGGACCTGCAAATTACTAAAAAGATCCTTTCGACATGACATATGATTGCTACATCCATTGCCTACATACCATACATCTTGATTAGCTTGAGTTGTATCTTCACCATACCTCATGGCAAGTAAATAATCATTCCCTTGGCTCAATGATGTGTTTGCATAGTTACCTTGCCCTCTATAATTGTTGTTGCTTTGATTCCCTGGTCTTTGAGCTCTATGATAGCATTCATTAGCAAAATGACCTGGCTTACTACATACAAAACATCCATTTGAAGTGGGTTGTCCTCTTCCACTAATTCTTAATGTCGTATTCCTCTTCCTGATTTTGAGCAACTAATCACTCTCACGGTGACAGAGGAGATGAACCTTGGTGTTCATAATGCCAAGGATAGCCAAGAGCAATTGGTGTATGCAGGTAGAGAAAGAGGAAGAGACAATCGAGGTGCTACAAGTTAAAAATAGATCAAACTAGATCTTCACTTTTCCTAGATTATAGGAAGTGAATTGATTCCCTCCAACAACCATTCCCACCTTCATTTGAATTCAAAATCCACTTTTAGAAGTCATGGATCACTTTTAGAGTCTATATAAAGACTTCAAAACACTTTTACAATACATGGAAGCAATATACATACACTTGTGATCATCATTGCCTTGCTCCTTCACTTTTCTGCATCATGTTCTTCTAAGCTTGCAGAGGCTGCTAATCTCTCTACAGAGCTCTAAATTGAATGAAAACATGGCTCATTGGAAAGCTATTAGTGTCTAGTTTATGCTCATAAAATTTCATAGCATTTGGTTGAGTACATTGGGAGAAATCTTAGTTTTTCTGTCTCGGGATCAATCTCTATGTATTTCTGAAAAATAGAAGGGACCACCATTGAGTGTCTGATTCATTCCTATAGCATATTTTGCTTATTACTTATACTCTTGAGCATTCTATACACTCATAAGCTCAAGGGCTGGTCTTATGCTAGTTGGCTGGACCAAACTTCGTCGCTTTCAAACTCACTTTTCTACCTCCTAGAAGCTCCTCCAAGTTCTTTCATTGGTATTAGATCTAGACTAAGATGGGTGATGTCTTTCCCTCAATGATCGAGAAGATTGATCGACACAACTACATGGCTTGACAAATCAGAATGGAGGCCTATTTGCAAGGTAAAAATCTTTATGGAATTGTAGCAGGTGATGAAGCTATGCCTATTCCACGATCCAAAGGAGGACCTACACAAGAGGAGACAGATAAGCTCAGACTTTGGTGTGCAAGGGATGCTCAAGCAAGGTTGTACATTCTAAACTCAATCTCTGATGTTCTATTACCACATACTAGGGGATGCAAGACATCTCAAGAGACTTGGAATGCCCTCGAGACTTTCTTTTCTGCTAGTACCAAAACAAGAAAGAATCATCTTTGGAACGAGTTCAACCAAATGAAGAAGACACCTAAAAAAACCATCACAAAGTTTGTTATCAAGGTCAAGAAGGTTGCAGATCAGTTAGCATCCATTGGAGAGTTGATTGAAAATGAGGCTATCATGAGGCAAATTCTCAATGGGATCCAAAGTGATAACCAATGGCAATCTTTCACGATGGCTTATGATCTCATCATGGATGTGCAAACTTCAAACTTCAACATCTTTCTTGGATAATTCTTCAATAAAGAGGCCAATAATAACATAAAGGAAGGTAACTCCTATCATGGTAATTCAACTAGTGCTCTATATGCAGATAAGAAGAACAAGAAGCAAAAAGGAAAGAAGAAGGAAGAAGATGAAGAGGAGACTTCCTAAGACAACTTTGCAAACAAAAGTAAGTGGAAGGGGAAGAAGAAAGGATCAAAGCATGGAAAAGCCAAAGGTCAGAATGGTCAACCTTGTGCCATCTATGATAAGACCAACCACACCACTCAAAATTGCTGGTTCAATGGGAAGACCTAGAAAGGAAGTGGAAGAGGTGGATATGGCAGCAATAGAGGCAGAGGTGGACACAACTTCAACAATAATAATAGAGGCTATAATAGAAGGAACTTCAACAATTATTCAGAAGATCAACCACATGAAGACTCATTGTTTCTTATGAATCTAAGCCACAAAGAAGGTAAAGAAGATGATCATTTGTTCTACATAGATTCAAGATGTTCAAATCATGTTATAGGCAACATTGCTCTTCTGTCTAATTTGGAAAGTCCAAAGCATAGACATGAAGTACAAATAGGGGATGACACAAAGCACAATGTGGAGGAGATTGGTAATGTCAAAGCTTCCAATGGCATGAAAAACATTCTGAGTAAGGTTCTCTATGTACCCACTATCACTAAAAACCTAATAAGTGTAGGCCAAATAGATAAAAAAGGCTTGCAAGTTAGGTTCACCCAACATGGAGGTTTTGTGGAAGATCCATGTCGAGGCTTCAAGAAGATAGCCAGAGGTGAGAAGCATGGTATGCTCTTTACTTTTGAAGTAGGAGAAACCAGGAACATAGCTCCATTCAACTTTGGCTCTCAAACCCTAAGTGAGCTAGAAGTGTGGCATAAGAGACTTGCTTATGTGAATGAAATAACCTTGAAGGATATATGTAGGGATCGAAGTGTTCTAGGTCTGGCAAACATATCAAAGCAACACATGATCAACAAGTGTGATGCATGTCAGATTGGGAAGGCACAAAGACAACCATTTAACCACAAAGGCTACATCCACAAAAACTTATTGGACTTAGTACATATAGATGTATGGGGGCCAAGTCAAGAACCTTCATTGGCAGGATCAAGGTATTATGTCTCATTTATTGACGACCATAGTAGGTGGACTATTTTGTACTTTATTAAAAGTAAGAATGAAGTGTTTGATTGCCTCAAAAAGTATCTAGCACATGTGGAGAATCATACAAGTAGATCACTCAAGAAGCTCAGATCTGATGGACGAGTAGAATACTTCTCCAAAGAGTTTGATGAGTTCTTGTAGGAAAAAGGTATCAAAAAGGGAAGTGATTACCAGGTATTCTCCTCAACTAAATGGATTGCAGAGAGGAGAAACAAGACATTGGTTGGATTAGCCAGAACAATGCTTGAAGAGAGGAAGTTGCCACATTATCTATGGGCAGAAGCTATTTCAACTGCCATGTATCTTGTCAATAGACTACCATCCAAATCACTTCAAGGTATGACTCCTTATGAAGCATGGCATGGAAGAAAACCTAGCCTTGGACTTTGCAAGGTGCTTGGTTGTTTAGCTTATGTTCATGTACCATCACAAATAAGAGGTAAGCTAGATGAAACGACAACAAAGGCAATGTTTACTGGATATGATTCAACTCAAATAGGTTATAGGTTCTATAATCCTTCAACCAAGCAATTCAGTACAAGTAGAAATGTTGTGTTTGAAGAACAGAGGTCTTGGTATGATGAAGACAAACAAAAGGTAAATCTACCATATGATCTTGATTCTGATTCTCATCAATTAGGAAGCAAGCATGATACACAGGTGTAGGATCCAAGAAGTGATACAAAAAATGAGCAAGATGAAAGAGAAAAGGACTACAAACTATGGAAGTTAAGAGGCAAAGCTAAAATGAGAGAGGTTGGAGAATGCTCCAAACAAGCACCTAAAAGATTAGCAAGAGAGAAGAAACAACTAGAAAGGTATGGATATGATTCTTGTGACAGGTGATGATCTAAATGAAATTCAAAGGATCAAGAGACACATGCAAGAGGAGTTCAAAATCAGTTACTTAGGTGAGCTCACATATTTCCGAGGTATGCAGTTGATATACACAGATGAAGAAATGTATTTGACTCAGAGAAGATACATTTGGGATCTACTTCTCAAGTTCAAAATGGAGAACACTAAACCTACAAGTACACCTTTGGAGATGAATCATAAACTTAGTGTTTATGAATGTGAAAAAATTGAAGACACGAAAGTATATCAAAGCTTGGTAGGTAGCTTGATATATGCTACTCATACAAGGGCAGACATCTCATATAGTGTGGGAGTGCTTAGTCAATTCATGCACTCACCAAAAAGACCACACATGGCTGGAGCTAAGAGAGTACTTAAGTATCTCAAAGGTACAATCAATGAAGGTATATTCTATCCTTATTCTTTAGATTTGGATATTAAAATCTATTCAGATGCAGATTGGGCAGGAGCTAAGGATGATAGAGAAGAAGTACTTCTAGTTACTTAGCATTTGCAGGTTCAAAGCTAGTGTTATGGAGTTCCAAGAAGCAATAAAAAATTGCTTTATCCTCTACTGAAGTAGAGTACATAGGTTTGACCATAGCAACTCAAGAGGAAATATGGTTAAAGGCATTGTATATAGATTTGGGACTTGTGAGTTCCAAACCTCACATATTTGGAGATAATGTAAGTTCCATGCATCTAGCAACAAATCGTATTATCCATGCGAGAACCAAACACATAGAGGTTCATTACCACTTCATAAGAGATAAGCTCATGGCAAAGGAGATTGACATTTCTTTTGTTCCTACTGAAAAGAAAGTAGTAGATATGATGACGAAGGGATTTGAGGGAATAAAGCTTTGTAGATTCAAAGCTATGGAAGGTATTCAACTTATTAGAGAATGAAGATTCAAGCATATTTTAGCTGGAGGGGGAGCTATTGGAACATCAAGCTTACACTATGCTTGAGGTGGATTTGATCTACATCAAAAGCTATCGCTTGGATTATGACAAAAGAATATCCGTTGGAGAGTTCTTTTACTTATACTCATTTATTGTATTCTTCTAAAAGATTTTTCATTGATCTTTTACTATTATAAAAGCCTTGAGGTTTACACATGTAAAACTAGAAAGAGAGAGTCCAAATTCCACGAATTTGTGGTGGTTGAGTTGCATTCAATCAATCAATCAATCACCTAAAAGTAGATCAAAATAGATCTTCACTTCTCCTAGATTGTAGAAAAGTGAATTGATTCCATCCAACAACCATTCCCACCTTCATTTGAATTCAAAATCCACTTATAGAAGTCATGGATCATTTCTAGAGTCTATATAAAGACCTCAAAACACTTGTACAATACATGGAAGAAATATACATACACGTGACCATCATGGTCTTGCTCCTTCACTTTTCTGCATCATCTTTTTCACCAATAGTAAGCTTGCAAAAGCTGTTGCTCTCTCTACACAGCTCCAAATTTGATGATAGATGACTCATTGGAACAATATTAGTGTCTTGTTTATGTCTCTAAAATTTCATAGCATTTGGTTCAGTAGATTGGGAGAAATCTCAGTTATTCTGTCTCGGGGCAATCTCTGCATATTCCTGAAAAATAGGAGGTACCACATTGAGTGTTTGATTCATTCCTACAACATATTTTGTTAGATGTATGCGGAAGCACGCAAACATCACAAGGAAGGAGAAGAAGCTTGGACCACAACACATAATACTGAATGTATTACCACTAGAATATACAAAGATAAGTAGCCCATTAGGGCAATAGGCATATATATAAGCAGGGGAGAAAAACCTCCTAAAGAGGGAAAAAAGTGCCCTGGCGGTCCTAGTGTGTTCACACACATCACTACCTAAATATATAAACAAATCATCCCTAGGAGTGATGTAGTGAACAAGGAGCTAGCACGTATAAGGAAGTTCCAAGCTATGTAGAAATCACTCCACAAAAGGAAGTAAGCCCAAAGCTTTGCGAAAAGCTTTAAACTTCTCCCTAGGTAGAGCCTTCATGAAAAGGTCTGCAATGTTCTCCTGCGTGGGCACATATGCCAAGTTGATCTCCCTAGCAGAGAACCTCTCACTGACATAATGATAATGCACCTCGATGTGCTTAGTGCGAGAATGGAACATATGTGCCAATGCGCTCTGACTGTCAGTGAAGATGGTGGTGGAAGAAGACTAACCAACACCCAAATCAACCATAAGGCGTCTGAGCCACACACACTCAATAGCCACTATGAAAGCTACCCTTTACTTAGCCTCACAACTGGAAGTGGCCACACTAGGTTTCTTCTTGCTAAACCAAGATATACATGAGCTACCAAGCATGAAGCAAAAGCCACTAGTGGACACATGAGTTTCATAGCAACCAGCCCAATCATAGTCAAAGAAAGCATGCAAATCTAGGGGTAGTGATCCCCCCTTGGGATAAAACAACCCAAGTAGTCGAGTACCACTCAAGTAACGAAAGATGTGATTAACCGCCTGCCAATGCTTGACTCCTTGGCAATGCATAAACCTGTTCATCTGTGAGACAACAAACTGAATATCTAGCCGAGTAATGCATAAGTAAATCAAGCATCCAACAGCCTCCTGATAGAGAACAACATCAAATGCATCTCCAACATCATGAAGACTCAATTGTAAACTTGTATCCATAGGAGTGGCAATAGGTTTATAGTCTTCAAGGCCAAAATGCTCCAACAATGTGTCAATATATTTCATTTGACACAAAGCCATTCCACCATCAACGTGCATAAACTGAATGCCCAAATAATGATGCAAATGCCCCAAATCAGACATCTCAAATGAGGCATGTAAATCAGCCTTGAAATCAGCATTATGCTTCTCAATAGTACTAGTGAGCAGCATGTCATCAACATAGACAATAATGATCAGAAGCACATCATTAGCACGCTTAACATATAAGGTGCTTTCAGTTGGACTTTTCTCAAAACCATGTGCAATCAGATAGGCATGTATCTTCTTATACCAAGCACGTGGTGCTTGCTTTAAACCATATAATGCCTTCTTTAACCTGCATACTTGGTTTTCATGCGTTTTCTGCACAAAGCCACTAGGCTGAGAAACATACAATTTTTCATGCAAGTCACCATTCACAAATGCCATTTTAATATCCAACTGATGTACATTCCAAGCATGATGGACTACAAGTGCACAGATGCTCTGAACAGTAGTCACATGACATGTAGGTGCAAAGGTCTCATCAAAATCAATGCTTCTTTCACGTGCATAACCCTTTTCAACAAGCCTACCCTATACATGTCAACTATTCCATCAGGTTTACGCTTCAACTTGTATACCCACTTAGTGCCAATGGCCTTCTTGCCAGGAGGCAAGTCACATAAAGACCAAGTACCATTTTTCATGATAGCATGATATTCAGATTGCATTGCAGCCATCTAATGTTCACAATTTTGTGCTTCATCAAACAAAACCAACTCAGTCTCATCACAGAGACTAGATGCAGCCATGGTGTAACATAATCCTGGTAGGAGATGGTTGAACCACACCCTAAGAGAGAGGATTAGGAAGTAATCCTCAACCATGGCTTTTGGGGCAAGTGGTTAGCCCATCACATTCCTAACCAAGAGGTTGTGAGTTCAATTCCTTACATTGGTATCAGAGCCTAGGAAGTAGGCTTGGGCAAGGTGGAATGATCCAATGGCCTCTAAAAAAGGCGCTTGGGCATCCTCTATGTGAAAGGGTAGGAATTGTGGAAGGCGCGCGTCGATTTCAATGATGGACCTTACAATGATTGGGGTGTATCTCCCAATCCGTAGGTCGGATTGAGGCGTGTAATATACCGTTGGAAAGCTCTCGGAACGAACTTTCCAATGAGCTAGCTTGCAATGTGTGAATTCCTTGGGAATCCTTGGATGGAACTTGATTGAGTACATCCTGCCAGTCCCATAGCTGGTCAGGGTACATCCTGCCAGGGTACATCCAGGGTACATCCTACCAGTCCCATAGCTGGTCAGGGTACATTCCTGAGGGAGTTCAAGGGGGGAAGAATGTAACATAATCCTGGTAGGAGATGGTTGAACCACACCCTAAGAGAGAGGATTAGGAAGTAATCCTCAACCATGGCTTTTGGGGCAAGTGGTTAGCCCATCACATTCCTAACCAAGAGGTTGTGAGTTCAATTCCTTACACATGGCATAGAAATCTAATGCAAAACAGGCACTATGAGAGGTTGATTGAGTACAATATGATAGAGGTGCATCTAATTTGTTGTCACGCAAAGTCTGCACCAACCATTTCGGCATAGTTTTTGCCTCCTCAATATCAATTCTCTCATCAACAAGTGTATCGTGTAAATCTGCATCAGAAATGGGATGATCTACATCATCACATGAAACTTGCAAAGGCTGAGAAGTTGCCTCATTAGGACCAACACTAGACTGTCCACCTATAAAAAGAGGCAGCAAAGTATCATACATTTCTTTGGAGCTGACAGATGTCTCTTTAGTACATGAAAGCAATGGATGAATAGAATCTTCCACAAAAACAACAGCACAACTAACCAGATTGCGTTTGGTATGTGGATGATATAGACGATAGCCTTTACTTTCGGAACCGTGCCCAACAAAAATACATTTTACCTTTTTATCATCAAATTTTCTATGATGTTGTTCAGGCATTAATGCATATGCCAAACAACCAAAAACACAAAGATGAGCAACATACGGTTTGCGATCATGCCAAGCCTCATATGGAGTGATAGACTGTAGTTCTTTAGTGGGACACCTATTAGGTACATATGCTGCACACATGATAACCTCAAGCCAAAAGCTGTGTGGCAAAGCGTGGCTCTTGATCATACACCTCGCCATCTCCATGAGTGACATGTTCTTCTGTTCAGCAACTCCATTTTGTTGAGGTGTATACGACACTGTGCACTATTGTTTTATCCCATGTTCAACCATAAATGCATTAAAATCAGAAGACATATATCCCCCCCCCTCAATCAGAACGGAGGGTGCCCATTTTACATGCTGACAGATTTTTAGCCAAAACCAAAAAATATTTGAAGCACATAAACACTTCAGAATTTGCTTTCAATGGATATACCCATGCATGCCTGGAAAAATCATAAATGAAAGTCACAAAGTAGAGATAGTTTCCAAAAGAGGGTGTCTGCATAGGACCACATACATCACTCTGAACAAGCTGCAATTTTTGTGTAGCTCGAACAGAACCATCTTTTGGGAATGAGGAATGCTGCATTTTTTCCAAAATACAACCTTCACATACATGTTTTCCGGGTGCCTCAAGTTTGGGCAAAGAGGACACCATTTCAACTTTCTACAGGTGTAGCAAACTAGCAAAATTCAGATGACCAAAGCGTGCATGCCAAAGTTTTGCACTGACATAGCCTAAGAATCATGAACTAGACATGCCGAATCATTCGTAGATCTTTCATAGTCTATGAGCTTGTACAACCCACGACATAAAATGCGAGAAGCAATAATCATGTCACCATTTGACAGATCATGAACTGTACATCTATCATCAACAAATTTCACAACCAAGCCAATCTTGGCTAATGCAGAAATTGATAACAGATTTTTCTTGATCCCTAGTACAAATAAAGCATCTGATAAAGTGAAAGAACTACCATGAGCAATTGTCAAAATGATCTTACCAACTCCCATGACAGGATAAGAGGAGTTGTTAGTGCATGTGAGAGTATTCCCTGTAGGGGAAGGCTGGAGTGAAGAGAAGAAATTGTGCTACGCGGTAATATGTTTGGTCGCGCCACTATCAAAGTACCAAGCATCTCATTCTATTGCAGACACTGCATGAGAAGACGGGTCAAAACTACAAACAGTAGTAAATGCCCATTCTTCTGGCTGCACAAGATTAGTAGACTTTGTTTTTGGTGTAGATGCCTTTGCAACAACCATTCCAGCCTCTTTCTTCTTTGCCTCTTTAGCCGCCAGTTTTGGACAGTTCTTTATGATATGATCATTTCCTTTACAGTACTTGCAAAACAATTTTTGCTTTTCTGATTTCCTCTCATCTTTATCTTCCGTCTTCGAATGTGCAGCGTTTGCAGATTTTTGCTTGCTAGTAGATGAGATCCATTTACCTTTGCCCTTTTGACTAGCCAGGAAAGCTTGATCGACAACGCACATAATAGACCTATTCTACCTAGACTGAACTTCCTGCAAGAGAACAAAAACTAACTCCTCAAATGACAAGGCATTTGGATTGCCTTTCATCATCAAACAAAGAGTAGAAGCAAAACTTTGATATGAGTCAGGAAGACCATTCAAAATGGTATGCACAAGTGAGCTATCTGGTATAACCTCATCAACAAAATCAATTGTTCCTTCAAGTCTTTGATCTTTGTTAGGAAACTGTCCATAGAATCACCTTCATTCATGTGCTCACTCTCCAACTGTTTTCTGAAGTAAGCAACACGAGCCTCATTCCTAGCTTGGTACAATGTGGTGAGTGTATCCCAAGCATCCTTAGCTGTTATGCAAGAGCGGGCACGTTTGACAGACAAAGCTATCAATGCATGTGCCTGGGCATCTATGCTATCCAACGAATTTGTGCTACAGTAGGTGCAGTAGAAACCATAGCATGAACATGAATATGCATAATATCATTATCTTCGACACCTTTTGCAGCAGCTTCAGTACCTGTAGTTGTAACAATTGCAGGTATGATATGACGTTTTTCAACATCCTGCACCAATGTTCCACAGTCCTTTTGCAACGAATACATGTCACATCATATAAGCCCATAATGGGTAGTTGGTACCATCCAACTTATCCTCAACAACCAACATACGGAATACATCACTTCTTTCAGCCATGGCCGGTGGCTAAAATACCTCGATGCAGAAAATTGACTATATCTCAAAAAGTTGAACAGAACTACCTAGATGAATTCTGGTAAACCTGTAGTAGACTTTGAGACGCTTATATAGGCAAACCAAAATTGGCATATACCTTTGGCACAAAAAGACAAAATACCTTGCACAAGCACTGTGATAGTGCGTTTAGAGGCCGAAATGAGCTCAGATCACGATTTTGGCTCACCAAAATTCGTGCGATTCTGAGACTTCAATTGGAGACATGTCAATGATGCCCTAGATGAAGCGGTGACTTGCTTTGATACCAATTGTTGGAGTTAGGCGTCTGTGGAAGCATGCAAATAGCACAAGGAAGAAGAAGAAGCTTGGAGCACAACACACAACACTGAATGTATTACCACTAGAATGTACAAAGATAAGTAGCCCGTTAGGGCAATAGGCATATATATAAGCCGAGGGAAAAAACCTCCTAAAGAGGGAAAAAAGTGCCCCAGCGGTCCTAATGTGTTCACACACATCACTACCTAAATATATCAACATGCTCTTGATGAAGTTTTGCCTTTGATTCGATGACTTGTTTGCTTCCCCTTGTAGTTGATGTGCCCATTCTTTGCTTCTTCTCTTAAAACTTGAATGAGGTATTTACTTTAGTTCATTAGCTCCTTCTTCTCTCTTTGATACTCCATTTATAGATCTTATACCATTGCTGGAGGATAAACACTCCTATGTGCACAACAAAAGCAAATGAATCCCCCTAGGATTTTGATTTCTTTTAAGACACGCGCTCTATGTTTTCTAAGTTTCTCTAAGTACATGTAGAGAATGGGTTACAGAATAAAATTAAACTTAGAGATCTTTTGAATGAGAGTAAAATCACTGCATTTGGATACTGGATGATAACTCAACTAGCTGCAACAAAACAAATAACTTGATCTCTTCATAGAGTATTAGCTAACGACATAGAGACTGTTCTAGACATTTCTCTAAACTTGTGTAGACATTGATCTAGAGACTTATACAACTCAAATTAGAACTTATAAGCTTTTGAACAAGACAAAAATCACTAGAAATGGATTCAGAATCAATGAGAAACAACAATTACAAGATCAGGGGGTATATGACAATCATCTAGAGAGATGGAGTATGTAAAAGTGAAATCTTTGCAAAATATGTAGAGAACAGCTAGTAGGGGGTGTGCTTAAGCAAGCAGGAAGCTTGGGCACGTATTTTTTCCAATCGAAGTCATATTGCAACTCATTAAAGGTTTTAAAGATCACATACTAGCCTCTTTAACCAATCAAAATCATATACATGTCAGAAAGTGAGGTCCAATCACATCAAGCGGTGAACTAATTATTATCTAATCAAAATCTTTCCATTATTGACATGATTTTATGCCTCCAAATCATGGAAGTCATCCTTCTTTGATTGCGGATGATGTGGAAGGTGAATCTTGGAGCATGTTCCCACAGTCTTGAGCTTGAAATGCAACTTAACTTCCAACAGTGTGGAGTATTGTGTGTGGTGCTGGAGTTCGGGTTTCTACAGCAAGGGTATCTTTGCAAAGCTCTTGAGAAGGAGAGTGTACCATTGTGCATCACCAATGAAATACTTCACTTAGGAAACCTCTTGTGAGAGATGCATCCCTCTACATTTTTCACTTAAAAACCCATGGCTGACTGGTTCCCAATTTTGGACTATCTCACTCTTATACTATGGAGTTAAACTATACTTTAATTTATAGAAACAATTATGTGAATGAAAGCCTAATGGTTGATTCTTTTTTTACTAGAAATATTGTGATTGTTTTTTATTGAATTTTTAGAATAATTCAACCTCTCTCTCATAGATACAAGGTGATATGACATAAAATAATTCAAATGGATAATATAAGGAGAGAATTACCCCATAATTATTCACAAAGAGAGAAATTATGTAATAACGAATAATGCAACCTAGATCTATGCAATCTTTTGGAATCTCATGATTTTTTTTTCTTAACTTATTTTTCATTTTTCTTTTGTGTGTGCACTTTTTACACCTACTCGTTACAATCTTTGGTAAGATCTGACTTCCTAAGAGAAACATTAAAGCATATAGCATGATCATATACAAGGGAATTTCTCTTTCATATAACTATTCTTGTGCCAAGAAATGAGCTAGTTGAAGCATTATTTGATTTAAAAAAACAAATTTAATGGATATGGAAGTGTTTCCAAAATCCAAGTATCTTTCGTGGAAAACAACCTAATGCATTGTAAAAATGCCAAATCAACTTTTCATGATATAGAAAAATGTTTAAAAATGATGCCAAGAACAATGTTGATAGAAGATCAATAATAAGATAAAAGACAATGTTGTTTCTATACGTGCCGTCATTAGAAGATTTCATTTTAGGTTTAGTAGATTTATCATCATGGAACAATGATCAAGTAATCAGCTCCCTATCAAGATGGAACAAGTGAATCCTTGATACAATACCTACAATTATAGGAAAGTCTAACAACATTGAGAATTTCTTTTTCCGACTTATTATTCAATCAATGGTTCAATCATCCTCAAAATATTAATTATATATATATTGGCTAAAAAAGATCACTTCTTGTACTTGATCATATTTTCGTTCATCAAAACATAAACTCAATTGATAGCTCATCATGAAAAGATACCTTGTGGATGTTGAGTTTTTCATCCAACTAGATTACCTAGAAACTCGTTGATACCCACCTAAGGAAAATAGTTCATAATTCTTTTTGGCAACATTTGAAAATCGCATTACAGAATTTCCACCACCAATTGCATAATAAAGAAAGAATCATGATTTGAAGAAAGATTTCTCTAATGATTTGTAGAAAGATTTCTCTATTTCTTATTTTGTATATCTCTAAAGACTTTGAATTTATACAGTGATTACTCTCTCTCTTTCTCTCTCTCTCACACACACACATATTATATATATATATATATATATATATATATATATATATATTCCCTTTTTCAATCTTCTTTTATACTTTATGGAAATATTAAAAGAAGATCCATGTTTGTGGTGGTAGTGAATGATTTGCTTCCTTAGAAAAAACCTTCATAATATATTTTTTTCAAATGTTTGAAATTGATTTTTACAAATCTGTGTTCATCGATGTAGTCCATTAATAAGATAAAAGAAGTCAATATGTACATGTATAAGAACCAATTAGGTAAAAGATAAAAAACTCCATTACATTCGAAAAGATTTTTCATCCCTTACCTCCAAATAGAAAGAAATCCTAAGAAAAACATTTTTTTGGATCCTTTGCTCTATCTCTAGAGTTGATCTAAAATGTATTAGAGATAAACTCCATTACATTCGAAAAGATTTTTCATCCCTTACCTCCAAATAGAAAGAAATCCTAAGAAAAACATTTTTTTGGATCCTTTGCTCTATCTCTAGAGTTGATCTAAAATGTATTTTTTATTGTGTTAGAGATAAAACCTTATTTTTTATCTATTTTCCTTCGGCAGGGAGGTGATATGGTTCTTCAAGTTTTCAATGAGAAGCATCACTTGGTGAAAAAAAATTACGAGGAGAAATTGGCCCTGTGATAAGATAATACGGTGTAGAGCATGTTAATCTCTCTCTCTCTCTCTCTCAAAAATAATAAAGAACGCAACAAAATCTACAAACAAATATGGATGAAGATGAGTCAAAAACACAGGTAGACCAAAACATTTATAATCATCCTCATGAGATCGGACTGATATTTGGTAGTACACGAAAATAAAATCAAAGACAACAAAAATATCCAACTAAATATAATTTATAAAGACGTGTATACATTATAGCTGATCCTAAATCTGGAGTATCAAATCTGATAGGGAGGTACTTCTTACACATATAATAAAATCGCCATTCAACTCTGTAAAAAGATGTGTTTTACCTATATCATGTGATTTGCTTTGAAATTCGTAAATTATGTTCTACCTAATTATGTGGTTGGCTGGACCAAACTTCGTCGCTTTCAAACTCACTTTTCTACCTCCTAGAAGCTCCTCCAAGTTCTTTCATTGGTATTAGATCTAGACTAAGATGGGTGACGTCTTTCCCTCAATGATCGAGAAGATTGATCGACACAACTACATGGCTTGACAAATCAGAATGGAGGCCTATTTGCAAGGTAAAAATATTTATGGAATTGTAGCAGGTGATGAAGCTATGCCTATTCCACGATCCAAAGGAGGACCTTCACAAGAGGAGACAGATAAGCTCAGACTTTGGTGTGCAAGGGATGCTCAAGCAAGGTTGTATATTCTAAACTCAATCTCTGATGTTCTATTACCACATGTTAGGGGATGCAAGACATCTCAAGGGACTTTGGATGCCCTCGAGACTTTCTTTTCTGCTAGTGCCAAAACAAGAAAGAATCATCTTTGGAACGAGTTCAACCAAATGAAGAAGACACCTAAAAAAACCATCACAAAGTTTGTTATCAAGGTCAAGAAGGTTGCAGATCAGTTAGCATCCATTGGAGAGTTGATTGAAAATGAGGCTATCATGAGGCAAATTCTCAATGGGATCCAAAGTGATAACCAATGGCAATCTTTCACGATGGCTTATGATCTCATCATGGATGTGCAAACTTCAAACTTCAACATCTTTCTTGGATAACTCTTCAATAACGAGGCCAATAATAACATAAAGGAAGGTAACTCCTATCATGGTAATTCAACTAGTGCTCTATATGCAGATAAGAAGAACAAGAAGCAAAAAGGAAAGAAGAAGGAAGAAGATGAAGAGGAGACTTCCTAAGACAACTTTGCAAACAAGAGTAAGTGGAAGGGGAAGAAGAAAGGATCAAAGCATGGAAAAGCCAAAGGTCAGAATGTTCAACCTTGTCCCCTCTATGATAAGACCAACCACACCACTCAAAATTGCTGGTTCAATGGGAAGACCCAGAAAGGAAGTGGAAGAGGTGGATATGGCAGCAATAGAGGCAGAGGCGGACACAACTTCAACAATAATAATAGAGGCTATAATAGAAGGAGTTTCAACAATTATTCAGAAGATCAACCACATGAAGACTCATTGTTTCTTATGAATCTAAGCCACAAAGAAGGTAAAGAAGATGATCATTTGTTCTACATAGATTCAATATGTTCAAATTATGTTACAGTGCAACATTGCTCTTCTGTCTAATTTGGAAAGTCCAAAGCATAGACATGAAGTACAAATAGGGGATGACACAAAGCACAATGCGAAGGAGATTGGTAATGTCAAAGCTTCCAATGGCATGACAAACATTCTGAGTAAGGTTCTCTATGTACCCACTATCACGAAAAACCTAATACGTGTAGGCCAAATAGATAAAAAAGGCTTGCAAGTTAGGTTCACCCAACATGGAGGTTTTGTGGAAGATCCATGTCGAGGCTTCAAGAAGATAGCCAGAGGTGAGAAGCATGGTATGCTCTTTACTTTTGAAGTAGGAGAAACCAGGAACATAGCTCTATTCAACTTTGGCTCTCAAACCCTAAGTGAGCTAGAAGTGTGGCATAAGAGACTTGCTTATGTGAATGAAATAACCTTGAAGGATATATGTAGGGATCGAAGTGTTCTAGGTCTGGCAAACATATCAAAGCAACACATGATCAACAAGTGTGATGCATGTCAGATTGGGAAGGCACAAAGACAACCATTTAACCACAAATGCTACATCCACAAAAACTTATTGGACTTAGTACATATAGATGTATGGGGGCCAAGTCAAGAACCTTCATTGGCAGGATCAAGGTATTATGTCTCATTTATTGACGACCATAGTAGATGGACTATTCTGTACTTTATTAAAAGTAAGAATGAAGTGTTTGATTGCCTCAAAAAGTATCTAGCACATGTGGAGAATCATACAAGTAGATCACTCAAGCTCAGATCTGATGGAGGCGTAGAATACTTCTCCAAAGATTTTGATGAGTTCTTGTAGGAAAAAGGTATTAAAAGGGAAGTGATTACCAGGTATTCTCCTCAACTAAATGGAATTGCAGAGAGGAGAAACAAGACATTGGTTGGATTAGCTAGAACAATGCTTGAAGAGAGGAAGTTGCCACATTATCTATGGGCAGAAGCTATTTCAACTGCCATGTATCTTGTCAATAGACTACCATCCAAATCACTTCAAGGTATGACTCCTTATGAAGCATGGCATGGAAGAAAACCTAGCCTTGGACTTTGCAAGGTGTTTGGTTGTTTAACTTATGTTCATGTACCATCACAAATAAGAGGTAAGCTAGATGAAACGACAACAAAGGCAATGTTGACTGGATATGATTCAACTCAGATGGGTTATAGGTTCTATAATCCTTCAACCAAGCAATTCAGTACAAGTAGAAATGTTGTGTTTGAAGAACACAAGTCTTGGTATGATGAAGACAAACAAAAGGTAACTCTACCATATGATCTTGATTCTGATTCTCATCAATTAGGAAGCAATCATGATACACAGGTGTAGGATCCAAGAAGTGATACAAACAACGACCAAGATGAAAGAGAAAAGGACTACAAACTATGGAAGTTAAGAGGCAAAGCTAAAATGAGAGAGGTTGGAGAATGCTCCAAACAAGCACCTAGAAGATTAGCAAGAGAGAGGAAACAACTAGAAATGTATGGATATGATTCCATATTTTTTACAAAGCATTCAACCTACTTGGCAAAAGATTCAATTTCAAAAGAACCATCAACCTATGAAGAGGCAAAGGGAATCCCTAATTGGGAAAAGGCCATGAAAGAAGAAATAGATGTATTGAAGGAGATGGACACTTGGGATTTGGTTCAAATGTCACCAAATCAAAAGGTTCTTGTCTGCAGATGGGTATATAAAGTTAAAAGAAATTCAAATGGGTATATAAAGTTAAAAGAAATTCAGATGGGTTAGTTTGCAGGTACAAGGCAAGATTACTTGCCAAAGGATGCTCACAAACTCATGGTATGGACTATGAGGAAACATTCTCACCAGTTGCAAAGATGATTACAATGAGGACATTGATAAGTGTAGCTGCTGCATGGAATTGGAGACTCCTCCAACTTAATGTAAAAAATGCATTTCTAAATGGTTGGATAAGTGAAGAGGTATACATGTCACAACCTCCACGTTTTGAAGACCCTAATCATGCATCTTATGTTTGCAGACTTAAGAAAGCATTGTATGGATTGAAACAAGCTCCTAGAGCTTGGAATTACAAGTTGGTTACATACCTTCAAGATAAAGGGTTCAAAGCTAACAACTGAGATCCTTCTCTATTCATCAAAAGGGATCACAATGAGTTTATCCATCTATGTGTATACATAGATGATATTATTGTGACAGGTGATGATCTAAATGAAATGCAAAGGATCAAGAGACACATGCAAGAGGAGTTCAAAATCAGTGACTTATGTGAGCTCACATATTTCCGAGGTATGCAGTTGATATACACAGATGAAGGAATGTATTTGACTCATAGAAGATACATTTGGGATCTACTTCTCAAGTTCAAAATGGAGAACACTAAACCTGCAAGTACACCTTTGGAGATGAATCATAAACTTAGTGTTTATGAATGTGAAAAAATTGAAGACATGAAAGTATATCAAAGCTTGGTAGGTAGCTTGATATATGCTACTCATACAAGGGCAGACATCTCATATAGTGTGGGAGTGCTTAGTCAATTCATGCACTCACCAAGGAGACCACACATGGCTGCAACTAGGAGAGTACTTAAGTATCTCAAAGGTACAATCAATGAAGGTATATTCTATCCTTATTCTTTAGATTTGGATATTAAAATCTATTCAGATGCAGATTAGGCAGGAGCTAAGGATGATAGAAGAAGTACTTCTGGTTACTTAGCATTTGCAGGTTCAAAGCTAGTGTCATGGAGTTCCAAGAAGCAACCAAAAATTGCTTTATCCTCTACTGAAGTAGAGTACGGAAGTTTGACCATAGCAACTCAAGAGGCAATATGGTTAAAGGCATTGTATATAGATTTGGGACTTGTGAGTTCCAAACCTCACATATTTGGAGATAATGTAAGTTCCATGCATCTAGCAACAAATCCTATTATCCATGCGAGAACCAAACACATAGAGGTTCATTACCACTTCATAAGAGAGAAGCTCATGGCAAAGGAGATTGACATTTCTTTTGTTCCTACTGAAAAGCAAGTAGTAGATATGATGACAAAGGCACTTGAGGGAATAAAGCTTTGTAGATTCAAAGCTATGGCAGGTATTCAACTTATTAGAGAATGAAGATTCAAGCATATTTTAGCTGGAGGGGGAGCTATTGGAACATCAAGCTTACACTATGCTTGAGGTGGATTTGATCTACATCAAAAGCTATCGCCTTGAGCTTTACACATGTAAAAGAAGAAAGAGAGCGCCCAAATTCCACGAATTTGTGGTGGTTGAGTTGCATTCAATCAATCAATCAATCACCTAAAAGTAGATCAAAATAGATCTTCACTTCTCCTAGATTGTAAAAAAGTGAATTGATTCCCTCCAACAACCATTCCCACCTTCATTTGAATTCAAAATCCACTTATAGAAGTCATGGATCACTTCTAGAGTCTATATAAAGACTTCAAAACACTTGTACAATACATGGAAGAAATATACATACACGTGACCATCATGGTCTTGCTCCTTCACTTTTCTGCATCATCTTTTTTGCCAATAGTAAGCTTGCAAAAGATGTTGCTCTCTCTACAGAGCTCCAAATTGGATGACAGATGACTCATTGGAACAATATTAGTGTCTTGTTTATGTGTCTAAAATTTCATAGCATTTGGTTCAGTAGATTGGGAGAACTCTCAGTTTTCCTGTCTCGGGGCAATCTCTGCATATTCTTTAAAAATAGGAGGTACCACATTGAGTGTTTGATTCATTCCTATAGCATATTTTGCTTATTCCTTATGCTCTTGTGAATCCTATGCACTCAACCATGTGTATCACTTCCATAAAAGGATTTTTTCTAATTGTAATCACATTGATCGCTATGAGCATTCGAAGTTCATTGTCTCATCCATAGATAGTAAATTTTTTGAGCTAGTCGATGCGCAAACCTATCTATTTTGTATTAACTCTTTCTCCTTGATGCTCCAAAGTACATAGTGCATTTTATTGCACTTATCAAATGCCTATAAGGTCTACTTGAGTCTCCATAAGCTCAAGGGCTCGTCTTGTGCTGGTTGGCTAGACCAAACTTCATTGGTTCAAAACTCACTTTTCTACCTCCTACAATCTTCTCCAAGTCCTTTCATAGGGCACAACCGATTGATCCTAGTGCATCTGCAAGGTCTTTAAACTTTAATATGTAAAAATTAATATCTTGAGAAGATCCTTTCCTAAGATTATTTGTCTCATTCTTGAGCTGAATTTTCCTAGCTTTTCTGGAGGTTGTGTACAATCTCTCCAAGCACTCTCACACTTTCTTTGATGTATCCAAATCATGAATATATCCTATCATGGAGTTGCTGATATGCTGAGATAAACTAAAAATGACTCTTTTGTCCCTTTAATACCACTCTCTTATTGCTCTTCTCTAGTCATTGATTGGATTGAACTCATTTATATAGGATTTTGGATCTCCACCACTCACAAATCCTCAAAAACCTTTCCCCATCAAAAAATTGCTTATTCTAAATTACCATGGTTGGTAGCTTCCCCTTTCAAGCTTCTCAATCTGAGCATTGAGATCAACCATGATGCCTTATAATTTTTGTGAGCCTACCCCTTGATGCAATGAAGTTGAAAGATGGCATTTACCTCAAAAAGAAGAGCTAATCCTCTATTGGAGTTAGACGTCTGCAGAAGCACGCAAACATCACAAGGAAGGAGAAGAAGCTTGGACCACAACACATAATACTCAATGTATTACCACTAGAATGTACAAAGATAAGTAGCCCATTAGGGCAATAGGCATATATAAGCAGGGGGAAAAAACCTCCTAAAGAGGGAAAAAAGTGCCCTGGCGGTCCTAGTGTGTTCACACACATCACTACCTAAATATATAAAAAAATCACCCTTAGGAGTGATGTAGTGAACAAGGAGCTAGCACACATGTATAAGGAAGTTCCAAGCTATGTAGAAATCACTCCACAAAAGGAAGTAAGCCCAAAGCTTTGCGGAAAGCTTTAAACTTCTCCCTAGGTAGAGCCTTCGTGAAAAGGTCTGCAATGTTCTCCTGCATGGGCACATATGCCAAGTTGATCTCCCTAGTAGAGAACCTCTTCTGACATAATGATAATGCACCTCAATGTGCTTAGTGCGAGAATGGAACATATGTGCCAATCCGCTCTGCCTGTCAGTGAAGATGGTGGTGGAAGAAGACTAACCAACACCCAAATCAACCATAAGGCGTCTGAGCCACACACACTCAATAGCCACTATGAAAGCTACCATTTACTTAGCCTCACAACTGGAAGTGGCCACACTAGGTTTCTTCTTGCTAAACCAAGATATACATGAGCTACCAAGCATGAAGCAAAAGCCACTAGTGGACACATGAGTTTCATAGCAACCAGCCCAATCATAGTCAAAAAAAGCATGCAAATCTAGGAGTAATGATCCCCCCTTGGGATAAAACAACCCAAGTAGTTGAGTATCACTCAAGTAACGAAAGATGTGCTTAACCGCCTGCCAATGCTTGACTCCTAGGCAATGCATAAACCTGTTCATCTGTGAGACAACAAACTGAATATCTGGCTGAGTAATGCATAAGTAAATCAAGCATCCAACAACCTCCTTATAGAGAACAACATCAAATGCATCTCCAACATCATGAAGACTCAATCGTAAACTTGTATCCATAAGAGTGGCGAAATGTTTATAGTCTTCAAGGCCAAAATGCTCCAACAATGTGTCAATATATTTCATTTGACACAAAGCCATTCCACCATCAACGTGCATAAACTGAATGCCCAAATAATGATGCAAATGCCCCAAATCAGACATCTCAAATGAGGCATGTAAATCAGCCTTGAAATCAACATTATGCTTCTCAATAGTACCAGTGAGCAGCATGTCATCAACATAGACAAGAATGATCAGAAGCACATCATTAGCACACTTAACATATAAGGTGCTTTCAATTGGACTTTTCTCAAAACCATGTGCAATGAGATAGGCATGTATCTTCTTATACCAAGCACGTGGTGCTTGCTTTAAACCATATAATGCCTTCTTTAACCTGCATACTTGGTTTTCATGCCCTTTCTGCACAAAGCCACTGGGCTGAAAAACATACAATTTTTCATGCAAGTCACCATTCACAAATGCCATTTTAATATCCAACTGATGTACATTCCAAGCATGATGGACTGCAAGTGCACAGATGCTCTGAACAGTAGTCACAGGACATGTAGGTGCAAAGTTCTCATCAAAATCAATGCTTCTTTCACGTGCATAACCCTTTTCAACAAGCCTACCCTATACCTGTCAACTGTTCCATCAAGTTTACACTTCAGCTTGTATACCCACTTAGTGCCAATGGCCTTCTTGCCAGGAGGCAAGTCACATAAAGACCAAGTACCATTTTTCATGATAGCATCATATTCAGATTGCATTGCAGCCATCTAATGTTCACAATTTTGTGCTTCATCAAACAAAACAAACTCAATCTCATCACAGAGACTAGATGCAGCCATAGCATAGAAATCTAATGCAAAACATGCACTATGAGAGGTTGATCAAGTACAATATGGTAGAGGTGCATCTAATTTGTTGTCACGCAAAGTCTGCACCAACCATTTCGGCTTAGTTTTTGCCTCCTCAATATCAGTTCTCTCATCAACAAGTGTATCATATAAATCTGAATCAGAAATGAGATGATCTACATCATCACATGAAACTTGCAAAGGAAGAGAAGTTGCCTCATTAGGACCAGCACTAGACTGTCCACCTATAAAAAGAGGCAACAAAGTATCATACATGTCTTTGGAGCTGACAGATGTCTCTTTAGTACATGAAAGCAATGGATGAATAGAATCTTCCACAAAAACAGCAGCACAACTAACCAGATTGCGTTTGGTATGTGGATGATATAGACGATAGCCTTTACTTTTGGAACGGTACCCAACAAAAATACATTTTACCTCTTTATCATCAAATTTTCTATGATGTTGTTCAGGCACTAATGCATATGCCAAACAACCAAAAACACAAAGATGAGCAACATACGGTTTGCGATCATGCCAAGCCTCATATGGAGTGATAGATGGTAGTTCTTTAGTGGGACACCTATTAGGTACATATGCTGCACACATGACAACCTCAAGCCAAAAACTGTGTGGCAAAGCCTGACTCTTGATCATACACCTCACCATCTCCATGAGTGACATGTTCTTCTGTTCAGCAACTCCATTTTGTTGAGGTGTATATGGCAATGTGCACTATTGTTTTATCCCACGTTCAGCCATAAATGCATTAAAATCAGAAGACATATATTCCCCCCCTCAATCAGAACGGAGGGTGCCCATTTTACATGTTGACAGATTTTTAGCCAAAACCAAAAAATATTTGAAGCACATAAACACTTCAGAATTTGCTTTCAATGGATATACCCATGCATGCCTGGAAAAATCATAAATGAAAGTCACAAAGTAGAGATAGTTTCCAAAAGAGGGTGTCTGCATAGGACCACATACATCACTCTGAACAAGCTGCAATTTCTATGTAGCTCGAATAGAACCATCTTTTGGGAACGAGGAATGCTGCATTTTTTCCAAAATACAGTCTTCACATACATGTTTTTCGGGTGCCTGAAGTTTGGGCAAAGAGGACACCAGTTCAAATTTCTAAAGGTGTAGCAAACTAGCAAAATTCAGATGACCAAAGCGTGCATGCCAAAGCTTTGCACTGGCATAGCCTAAGAATCATGAACTAGACATGCCGAATCATTCGCATATCTTTCATAGTCTATGAGCTTGTACAACCCACAACATAAAATGCCAGAAGCAATAATCATGTCACCATTTGACAGATCATGAACTGTACATCTATCATCAACAAATTTCACAACCAAGCCAATCTTGGCTAATGCAGAAATTGATAACATATTTTTCTTGATCCCTAGTAAAAATAAAGCATCTGATAAAGTGAAAGAACTACCATGAGCAATAGTCTGAATGATCTTACCAACTCCCATGACAGGATAAGAGAGTTGTTGGTGCATGTGACAGTATTCCTTGTAGGGGCAGGCTCGAGTGAAGAGAAGAAACTGCGCTACGTGGTAATATGTTTGGTCGCGCCACTATCAAAGTACCAAGCATCTGATTCTACTAAAGACATGCACTACTCATGAGAAGACGGGTCAAAACTACAAACAGTAGTAAATGCCCATTCTTCTGGCTGCACAAGATTAGTAGACTCTGTTTTTGGTGTAGAGACCTTTGCAACAACCATTCCAGCCTCTTTCTTCTTTGCCTCTTTAGCCGCCAGTTTTGGACAGTTCTTTATGATATGATCATTTCCTTTACAGTACTTGCAAAACAATTTTTGCTTTTCTGATTTCCTCTCATCTTTATCTTCCGTCTTTGAATGTGCAGCATTTGCAGATTTTTGCTTGCTAGTAGATGAGCTCCATTTACCTTTGCCCTTTTGACTAGCCAAGAAAGCTTGATTGCCAACGCACATAATAGACCTATTCTACCTAGACTGATCTTCTTGCAAGAGAACAGAAACTAACTCCTCAAATGACAAGGCATTTGGATTTCCTTTCATCATCAAATGAAGAGTAGAAGCAAAACTCTGATATGAGTCAGGAAGACCATTCAAAACGGTCTGCACAAGTGAGCTATCTGGTATAACCTCATCAGCAAAAATCAATTGTTCCTTCAAGTCTTTGATCTTTGTTAGGAAATTGTCCGTAGAATCACCTTCATTCATGTGCTCACTCTCCAACTGTTTTCTGAAGTAAGCAACACGAGCCTCATTCCTAGCTTGGTACAATGTGGTGAGTGTATCCCAAGCATCCTTAGCTGTTCTGCAAGAGCGGGTACGTTTGACAGACAAAGCTATCAATGCATGTGTCTGGGCATCTATGCTATCCAACGAATTTGTGCTACAGTAGCTGCAGTAGAAACCATAGCATGAATATGAATATGCATAATATCATCATCTTTGACACCTTCTGCATCAGCTTCAGTACCTGTAGTTGTAACAATTGGAGGTATGATAGGACGTTTTTCAACATCCTAGACAATGTTCCACAGTCCTTTTGCAACCAATACATGTCACATCATATAAGCCTATAATGGGTAGTTGGTACCATCCAACATATCCTCAACAGCCAACATACGGAATACATCACTTCTTTCAACCATGGCCGGTGGCTAAAATACCTCGATGCAGAAAATTGACTATATCTCAAAAAGTTGAACAGAACTACCCAGACGAATTATGCTAAACCTGTAGTAGACTTCGAGATGCTTATACAGGCAAACCAAAATTGGCATATACCTTTGGCACAAAAGGACAAAGTACCCTACACAAGCACTGTGATAGTGCGTTCAGAGGCCGAAACGAGCTCAGATCGCGATTTTGGCTCACCAAAATTCGTGTGATTCTGAGACTGCAATTGGAGACATGTCGATGATGCCCTAGATGAAGCAGTGACTTGCTCTGATACCAATCGTTGGAGTTAGGCATCTGTGGAAGCATGCAAATAGCACAAGGAAGAAGAAGAAGCTTGAAGCACAACACACAACACTGAATGTATTACCACTAGAATGTACAAAGATAAGTAGCCCGTTAGGGCAATAAGCATATATATAAGCCGAGGTAAAAAACCTCCTAAAGAGGGAAAAAAGTGCCCCAGCGGTCCTAATGTGTTCACACACATCACTACCTAAATATATCAACATGCTCTTTATGAAGTTTTGCCTTTGATCCGATGACTTGTTTCCTTCCCCTTGTAGTTGATGTGCCCATTCTTTGCTTCTTCTCTTAAAACTTCAATGAGGTATTTACTTTAGTTCATTAGCTCCTTCTTCTCTCTTTGATACTCCATTTATAGATCTCATACCATTGCTGGAGGATAAACACTCCTATGTGCACAACGAAAGCAAATGAATCCCCCTAGGATTTTGATTTCTTTTAAGACACGGGCTCTGTGTTTTCTAAGTTTCTCTAAGTACATGTAGAGAATAGATTGCAGAATAAAATTAAACTTAGAGATCTTTTGAATGAGAGTAAAATCACTGCATTTGGATACTGGATGATAACTTAACTAGCTGCAACAAAACAAATAACTTGATCTCTTCATAGAGTATTAGCTAACTACATAGAGACTGTTCTAGACATTTCTCTAAACTTGTGGACATTGATCTAGAGACTTATACAACTCAAATTAGAACTTATAAGCTTTTCAACAAGACAAAAATCACTAGAAATGGATTTAGAATCAATGAGAAACAACAATTACAAGGTCAGGGGGTATATGACGATCATCTAGAGAGATAGAGGTTGTAAAAGTGAAATCTTTGCAAAATATGCAGAGAACAATTTGTAGGGGGTGTGCTTAAGCAAGCAGGAAGCTTGGGCACGTATTTTTGCCAATCAAAGTCATATTGCAACTCATTAAATGTTTTAAAGATCACATACTAACCTCTTTAACCAATCAAAATCATACACATGTCAGAAAGTGAGGTCCAATCACATCAAGCGGTGAACTATTTCTTCTCTAATCAAAATCTTTCCATTATTGACATGATTTTATGCCTCCAAATCATGGAAATCATCCTTCTTTGATTGCGGATGATGTGGAAGGTGAAGCTTGGAGCATGTTCCCACAGTCTTGAGCTTGAAATGCAACTTAACTTCCAACAGTGTGGAGTATTGTGTGTGGTGCTGGAGTTCGGGTTTCTACAACAAGGGTATCTTTGCAAAGCTCTTGAGAAGGAGAGTGTACCATTGTGCATCACCAATGAAATACTTCACTTAGGAAACCTCTTGTGAGAGATGCATCCCTCTACATTTTTCACTTAAAAACCCATGGCTGACTTGTTCCCAATTTTGGACTATCTCACTCTTATACTATGGAGTTATACTATACTTTAATTTATAGAAACAATTATGTGAATGAAAGCCTAATGGTTGATTCTTTTTTTACTAGAAATATTTTGATTGTTTTTATTGAATTTTTAGAATAATTCAACCTCTCTCTCATAGAAAGAAAGAATCATGATTTGGAGAAAGATTTCTCTAATGATTTGTAGAAAGATTTCTCTATTTCTTATTTTGTATATCTCTAAAGACTTTGAATTTATACAGTCATTACTCTCTCTCTTTACAAATCTGTGTTCATCGATGTAGTCCATTAATAAGATAAAAGAAGTCGATATGTACATGTATAAGAACCAATTAGGTAAAAGATAAAAAAGTCCATACATTCGAAAAGATTTTTCATCCCTTACCTCCAAATAGAAAGAAATCCTAAGAAAAACATTTTTTTGGATCCTTTGCTCTATCTCTAGAGTTGATGTAAATTGTATTTTTTATTGTGTTAGAGATAAAACCTTATTTTTTATCTATTTTCCTTCGGCAGGGAGGTGAGATGCTTCTTCAAGTTTTCAATGAGAAGCATCACTTGGTGAAAAAAAAATTACGAGGAGAAATTGACCCCGTGATAAGATAATACGGTGTGGAGAAGGTCTAAAGCATGTTAATCTCTCTCTCTCTCTCTCGCTCTCAAAATAAAGAACGTAACAAAATCTACAAACAAATATGGATGAAGATGAGTCAAAAACACAGGTAGACCAAAACATTTATAATCATCCTCATGAGATCGGACCAAGGTGGTTAGGTTCGTAAGGTTCTTAAGGTTCAGTACGAGTAAGGTACGTGAACCGAATCTTACCTCCAAGGTAAGGTTCGTAAGGTACATAGTAGGTTTTGTATATACATGTAAAAATTATATATACACATATACATACACATCTATATATACATGTATATGTGTGTGCGCACTATGTATGAACACATGTATGTGTATGTACCTTGTAAATTGGCAACAATTTGGGTCGAGTATCAAGAAAAACATCCTTTGAACCATAAAAAAAACTGGACGAACCGGATGTAAGATTCGCTATGGAACCGAACCGAACCGAACAGAATTATGGTACCGGAATTTCTGGTACGCGAACAGATGCAACCTTGGATCGGACTGATATTTGGCAGTACACAAAAATAAAATCAAAGACAACAAAAATATCCAACTAAATATAATTTATAAAGACGTGTATACATTATAGCTGATCCTAAATCTGGAGTATCAAATGTGATAGGGAGGTGCTTCTTACACATAAAATAAAATCGCCATTAAACTCTGTAAAAAGATGTGTTTTACCTATATCATGTGATTTGCTTTGAAATCCGTAAATTATGTTCTACCTAATAATGCAATAAAGAGATGATCCCTCTAATATCTATTGTAGACTGGAATTATTGTCCAGCGTTTATACTGCTTTTATTTATTCCTCAAAACTTCTTTATCCTGCTCGTTGCATATGCAAGCCAAACAAAGCTGCCCAATCTGACCGGAACAAGTAGCAGCAACTCAAGGAAAGCCCGTGCAAATGAATCTGCAGGAACAAATCCCCTTCCTAGCACTGATAAGAAGAACCCAACGGCGGTTGTAGTAATCAGATATTCCCCTCTTTTCACACCCTCCACGGTCATGGCTGCAACATCCTCTGGTGATTGAGCATTAGCTCGGTCATAAAAAGTGGGATTACCATATACTCCAGCTACTTCATTTGCTGCCTTGTCAGCTACAAGAGCCAAAGTCCAAATCAGAAACTCTCTCTCTCTCTCTCTCTCTCTCTCTCAACTGATTCTGCCTTGTCAGCATTATACTATATACATACACATAGATACATGCATTCATACATGTGTATATGTATGAATACATGTAATGATGTGTGTGTGTATATAATATATATGTAGGTTCATTGTGTACACTGTTCATTCATTCTCTCTCTCTCTCTCTCTAAACTGATTCTGTTTGATTGATCATTTCCGCACACACACATACATGCATCCATACATTGACCTTTTAACCCCACATATTCATGCTCAGTCATATTCATGCATCCATAGACATGCTCAGTCATATTCATGACTCCATAGAATAAACACATGCTCAGTAAGTGTCTTTAACGTTTGTACCATACAGTCGAGAAATGAAGTAGTAAAAAACATTTCAAGAATAACGTTTTACCTTCATCGAGCATTGGCGTCTCAGTGAAACCTGGGCATACTAAGTTGACTTTAATGTTGTAAGGCATCACCTCAAACCGTAGGGCCTCAGCAAGCCCGTTTACAGCATATTTTGATGATGTATACATGTTTGCTCCTGGTACAAACATCTGCACAAAAGGAAATTAACAGAATTCCCTCACAGAGAAATTTTGAAGTTCTTCTTGCAAGTGAGATGTTATCCAGATATTTTCCCCATACAAGCTTCCAACGAAATGACTATCAAACCATGAAAGTCTTACCAAGCTCGAAAGGGAGCTCATAAGGACTATCGAAGAAGGATTTTGAGAGCTTCTCGACTTCATGTGAGACAAAGCAGCATGTATAGGAAATGCACATCCTAGGACGTTAGTGCTAGCTACTCTTTGAAGTTCCTTCACTTTCACGTCATCAAAGCTTCCATGGATCACTATACCCGCATTACAGATCAGAACATCAATGGGTTTCCAAGCAATGCTCTGGGCTATGGCCGCTGCCACGGCTGAAGGATCGCTAACATCCACCGCCTGGAAAATGAAGTACAAAAAATAATACGATATGTAAGAAACAAACCATGCGCCCTCTTGAACAACTAAGACATATGCTTGCAAGAAAAGGACGATGGAAATAGCAGACTTTCTGGAATGAAGAAATTAATCTCATCGCTATGATGTAAGCATAATTGAAGCATATCGCATTTCTTTGTCTGTGAGCACGCGGTAGTTGTCTAATTTGGATCAGAAGTACACCTTAAGAAGTATTCTATCTCGGAGCATATGGGCAGATTGATGAGAGGACACGAGGAGGGATGCTGCATGCGAGAGGCGAGATTCGTTGCGAGCCAAGAGAGTGAGATATGCCCCTTCAGAGAAGCATTTTTTGGCGATGGCAAGGCCTATGCCGCTCGAGCCACCCGTGATCATCACATGCTTTCCCTGCAACGAGGAAATATGGCGACGGCGATGCCTTCCTTTCCACATGGCTACCATGCTTACATACAGTATCACCATTATCATTGCACTGATAATCCACTGACTCATCTTCCCTGTTAAGTCCATCTTTCAGCTGTTCACTGACGAAATTGTTGGCTCCCTGCAGTTTGCCTGTGCCTGCAGAGGGTGGAGCTCTGAAAGCTAGCCTTGCGAATCGTGTTACATCTACAAGAACACACGACGACCAGCTGCTCATCATATAGTTTATCATGTCGCTCTGTGTGTGTGTGTGTGTGTGAGAGAGAGAGAGAGAGAGAGAGAGAGAGAGAGAGAGAGGCAGCTGAAATCACTCCGGCATCACCTGCATTTCGGCCTGCCCACCCGTTTCATCGCGAAACTGGTTTCTAAATCTCTTATTGCCTTTTAGAGCTTCTCGAATTACAAATTAAATCGTGGAAGTTACCTACTCCACAATCAACTTGAGAAAGAAATTGGTGATATTTTCTCTTATGGAGATACATGCAGCTGCCTCATATCCTCTCCTATGTAGGCCACATGGAACTTCTTATTCACTGCACTAACTCCGATTGTCTAAGGCACATAGTACCATTTCTATTTCCACTGATCTCAAACAACATTTATGTTTGTCCTTCATGAGTCTAAATTGTGTGGAAAGGTGTTGAGAATATGCTTTGGCTTGAACAAGCAATCAATTGGAAGCAAGCTCTTATCGTGGGCAGGTGATTGGCTTCTTGAGCATCCTTTGGAATGTGATTAAAGGCAAAGCCCTCTAGAAAATTTGGAAGGAAACATGCACTTTGAAAATTTGGTGTCTCCACCAAGGAGTGGTCTATAAAAAAGCCTCTAAATTATGTGAGTTAAAGAATTAAAAATCATGAGTAATCCCCATATAAGGAATAACTTTGTTATTCAAAGGAACAAACTTAAAGCAAATAGACTCCTCATGAAGAGAATGAAAGGTTCATGCGCCTTGTCTATATCTTCCTTTATTGTTCTTGTACACTTAGGCTTTATAGAATTCAAATCTAATTTTGGAAAAAGAAAAATTATATTGACAAGTTTGTCCATCTTCGTATTGACAAGTTTGTCCATCTTCATGTGTGCTAGCACTTGAACAAAGTTATTTTTATACTTAGGATGGCCCAATGACCCAAACTAGGTTGCTTTATGTAATATGCCTTTCTTGAGTGAAATAATTCATTTTGAACTTTTTGTTATAAAATACATGGATAATGTTTAGAATGAATAATTAGGTAATTTTATGCATATAAACAAAATCTAGGGATGATTATTTTTTATATTCTCACTCCAAACCTTATCTGTTGTTACACTTATGTGTTCCTTGAGTAGCTTTGATATGAACCTTTTTCTTATACATGGGTGTTTTTTACTCTAGTCCTGGTTAGAAGTTTTCTCCCCATGTTACCACATACATGATTCACTCATATATGGTGGTACTTTGTATTTAGGGATACCATTCATCTCTTACTTCAATAAAGTTCATCATCAATAGAGAGAGCTATTCTAGCCATCCGTCTTCTCTGTCTGTCTTGTTGCATTTGTGCTCCTTGTGTGTGCTTTTTATGTGTCTCTTGCACTTCTACACACACCCAATAGTGGTATCAGAGCATGTTAAGATCCTTCTCAAGTTTTGGTTTTTCACATCACAGTGCACATAGCTTTAATAGTGGGACCAACTATCCAATGTGGTCTTACATGATGAGACATGTTCTTATTGCAAAACAACTATGGAACATAGTGGCAGATGTAGATCAAAGACCCGCATATTTTTCTACTTCACAGTCTACTATCACAGATGGAGCTTCTTCTTCAAGTACATTGATTACTCCTTCTCACCGCTGATTTGCAGAAGAAGAAGAGACAAAAATATTTTAGGAAGGCTAATCATACTATTGATGAAATCATGATTTACATAGATCCATATTTTAGCCATTATTTTTATGAATTTCTAGAAAGAATCCTTGATGTGGGTCTTTATTTACAAAATATAAAGAGAAGATATGTTTCTCTTATTCGTGTCTAGACACATCCAAATATGCCCATGCCCATCCACACCCTCAAGAACCTTCATCTTCTATATCAAAACACAAAGCACATTAATAACTTGATAAATTAAACTCCAATAATTTAACATTCCATGAATATTCCATAAGCTATAACATTCTCACACAACCACTATTTAACAATAGTAAAATCATTCGATTGAATTCTTAAGTGAGTGTGAATTTTACATTAAGTATTTGAATGGTAAGGAAAATAATTTTTCTGATGCATTGAGTTGGAAACCTTTATGTAATCTCCTTTCTATAAGAGATTCTGATTTTCTCAATCAAATTCAAGAAGAATTGAAGTATGATTCTTTTGATGCACGTACCATAAATTTTTTGCATGCCAAGAAGGGATCAATGTATCAAAAAAAAAAATATTTGTAGAATGGATCTTTATATTGTAACAATTGATTATGCATATCTTTTGAATTTCCATTGAAAGTTCAAATATTACATGATTGTCATGATGCAACTTTTTATGCACATCTAGGTTATTCAAGGACCTATGTTAAAAAAAAAAAATCTTACTTTTGGCCATGTATGAAGTGGGATATTAGAAAATATGTTGATAAATGTTTAAAGTGCCAAAAGGTCAAATCTGAGTTCAAAAGAATGATTGGAATTCTACAACCTTTGGATGTTCCAAATCAAAAGTGGGACTCTCTCTCTATGGGCTTTATCACTAAATTCCCTAGAATCAGAAATAAAAATGACACTATATTTGTGGTAGTTGATTGAGTTACCAAGATGGCAGATTTCTTTCCCATGAAAAGACTGATACTGCCTTGAATGTTGCGAAAGTCTTTGTAAAAGAAATTTATGAATTGTATGGAATGCCAAAAAACATAATCTCTGATAGATTCATGTATAACTTTTGGAAAGCAACACTTGAAATTGGCACTCAACTTTGTATGAGTATAGCTTTCAATCCATAGACTCATGGGGAAAGCGAGAGGGTTGATTGGGTACTTGAAGATATGTTACTTATGTATGTAATGAAAAGCAAGATAATTGGAGTGAATACTTGCGCTTATTTGAGTTTGCATATAATAGTGCATGGCATGATAGCTTGTGATTATGGAAGCTCCACACATTATTTGTTATTCAAGAATTGGTTTATTTGTGAATAATTATCATATCATACAAAGACACCATATTATTATTGGATCAAATTATTCAATCATGCATCAATATATTCAAGCAATCATGATTCATCATTTGATGCTTTCGAATTAAAATCTTTTCAATCAGCTATTTTTTCAATTAAATACCTATTTTGAATGAAAACCTTTCAATCAAATAGAGGTTTTCATAAAAAAATATTTGTTTCATTTTTCTAAAATCAATAAATATTCAATTAAAAGGATAATATTATAAAAATAGTTAAAAAGGTGGTATTATAAAAATAACATTTTCATTGAAATCCTTAATCTTTGGATTGAAAGATTAAGGGTTCAATAAAAACCCTTTTGATAAAAAATCTTATCAAAATATTTTCAATTGGAACGACAAAAGAACAAACTCTTATTCAAAAGAATTTAAAAAGTTGCAAATTATATTGAATAATTTGATAAAAATTTATTATTTGATCGAATAAATGCAACCTAGTACTCAAAAGGATAAATCATTAAGGCATTAACTTGTTTAAATTACCAAAAATTTAGTCTAATACATGCACTACCAAAAAATGCAGTTTCTATGTGTACCTTCGGTTGGAGTTTGAGGTCTGCAAAAGCACGCAAACAACATAAGGAAGAAGAAGAAGCTTGGATCACAACACACAATACTCAATGTACTACCACTAGAATGTAAAAAGATAAGTGACCTCTTAGGGTTATAGGCGTATATACAAGTTTTTTGCATCAGGGTATTTTAGTCAGTGGCCATGGCTGAAAGCAGTGATGTATTCTGTATGTTGGCTATTAAGGATAAGTTGGACTGTACTAATTACCCCATTGTGGGCTTATATGATGTGACATGTATTCGTTGCAAAAGGACTGTGGAACATTGTGTAGGGTGTTAAAAAACATCCTATTAAACTTGCAAATACAGGTATTGAAGCTGATGCAGATGGAGTTGAAGATGCTGATATTCTTTAGATTCTTGTTCGTGCTATGATTTCTGCTGCACCTACTATAGAGAAAAATTGTTGAGATGGCAGAAATGCTCAGGCACATGCATTGATGGCTTTGTCTGTCAAACATGCCATTATTCCTCACATTCGCTCTTGCAGAACATCCAAGGATGTTTGGGATACATGTACCACATTGTACCAGGCTAGGAATGAGGCTCGTGTTGCTTGTAAGACAATAGTTACACAATATAACACGGGAGCAATAGCAGAGAAGATAACAGATATAGGAGAATTTTAACAATTTTCTACTAGCATCAAGTACAAAGATGATGGCGTTGTCCACCCGTGCGCTCTCAAGGTAGAGCTTAAATGGTGATCTAGACAACTCTAGACAGGGAGATACAAGGTAGAGGTATGCTGGCTCAACTCAATGTCTCAGGTAGTGCAGAAGCCATGTATATATAGGATCATGGGTGGCCTGCCTTGGACGGCTATACATGGACGGTAGCATGGGCGGCCACCGCCTGCGTAATTGCCATACACGGCTTAGACCGATTGAACCGACCTAACAAATATAAATGATTTTTGACTCCGATAGGGAATATTCCATGGAATATTCCCTTTACCGTTGCGCCGGGGGCACTGCCCCCGGACCCCCACTAGGGGGCCAGCGCCAGGGGCCCGTTGGCCCCCTTGGACCCCCCAATCGGGGCTGCTCACCGCTACCTCGGACCCCACAATTGGGGACCCTGATAACTCCCTTTCCTTACAATACCTTACATGGTCCAATATGACCTTCATCCAACATGCAAGTTGGGACTCCCATCAATTGGGTAATGCACGCTTGGCTTCTCCTCATAAAGGGGGCCTTACAAAATGTGCATACAATCATTAGGGGTAGACATTGATCATATACTAACACCCCCCCTCAATGTTTACCGATGATAAATCAAGTAGGTCTCGGTCCTATGCCCATCTGTTGAAGATGCCTGTTGAGTTGCTCTCTTCCAAGTGCTTTAGTGAATATGTCAGCACAATTTGCCTCTGTTGGGCAATATTCTAGCTCCACAATTTCATCTTCAATTAGCTCACAAATGTAATGGTACTGTACTTCTATGTGCTTGGTGCGAGCATGAAATACTGGGTTCTTTGCAATAGCCATACAACTTTGATTATCACGCTTGAGTACAGTCGGCATATTTGATGGAAATCCTAGATCTGCAAGAATTCTCCTTAACCAGACTACCTCACAAGAAGCAAAACAAGCTTTTTTGCACTCTGCTTCAGTGGAGGAGAGTGCAAGAGTTGGTTGCTTCCTACTTACCCAAGAAAATATTCCTAAACCAAGTGAGAAACAATATCTAGAAACTGATTTTCTAGAATCACAATCTCCAGCCCAATCTGAATCACAATATCCTTGAAGTGTATCGCCTGTGGTATACAAAATACCAAAATCCAAGGTTCTTGCAATGTACCTTAGAATTCGCATTCCAGCATTCGAGTGACTCTCCTTAGGTTTGTTGGAAAACCTGCTTAACACTCCAACAACATAGCAAATGTCTAGTCTAGTGTTGCACAAAAAAATAAGACTTCCAACGAGCTTCCTATACTTCTTAGCATCTACATGAGGCATGTTATCATCCATAGATAGCTTATGATTTACCTCCATAGGTGTGCTAGTTGGTTTGCAGTCCATCATTCCAAATGCCTTGAGAATTTCTTTGGCATATTTTTGTTGTGAGATGAAAATGCCATCCTTCCTTTGCCATACTTCAATTCACAGACAAAAATGGAGTAGACCTAAGTCTGTCATTTCAAACTCAGTTCCCAAGCTGATCCGAGTTTGATTGATGAGTTCCTGATGATCTCCTGTAATGATCAAATCATCTACATATACAATGACAACAACTAGCTTGCTATCCCTTTTCGTTACATACAAGTTAGCATCAGAAGTACTTCTTTCAAAACCCATATTTTTGAAAAAATTATCTATCCGTTGGTACCAAGCCCGTGGAGCTTGCTTAAGTCCATACAAAGCTTTCTTCAACCTACAAACTTTATTTTCTGAATTGGGCACCTCAAAACCTGGTGGTTGAGATACGTATACCTCCTCCTTGAGGTGACCATTCAAAAAATGCAGATTTGACATCCATCTGGAAAATAGGCCAAGCCTTATGTGCAGCTACTGCAAGTACCATTCGAATAGTTGTCATGCATGATGTTGGTGCAAAAGTTTCTTGAACATCAAATCCTTTGATCTGTGAAAAACCCTGTGCAACTAATCTTGCCTTATACTTTTCTAATTTTCCATCTGCTTTATACTTAGCTTTCCAAATCCATTTAGTACCTATTACCTTCTTCTTTGGTGGCAAGTCGACTAGATCCCATGTATCATTTTTTAGTATACTATCATACTCAAACTGCATTGCCGCTCTCCAACCTAGATCATCAAGGGCTTCTTCAATGGTGGTAGGTTCCTTTATCGAGCCCATGATATCTGCCATTAGAGCCATGTTAAGAATGTGTTCTTAGGCTCTTCTTTGCTCCTCTATTCTCTTTGATCTTCATAATCCATCTGAGGATGATTCTGGTACATCTACATGTGGATTGTGATCATCAAAGAGCTGTTGTGCCCACTTCGGTAGTGGCTTACGCTGTGCAGCTACAACTGGTTCGCTTTTTATTGAGGAAATTTCTACATCAGATGTTTCCTCCTCCTCAACTTTAACCTGTCTTTTGATAGGCACAAGGTGAGATATTTCTCCATTTGATGAGATAGTAGTTTTACCTTTATCTTCTACTAAGTGTGGTCGTTCATCAAACACCACATCTCGACTGACAAAAATCTTCCTTGCCTCAGGATCCCACAACCTGTATGCTTTAGACTCTTCACTATATCCTACGAAGACACACTTTTTGCTTTTTGAATCCAACTTTGATCTTGTTGAATCAGGAATATGCACATAACAAAAACAACCAAAAATTCTGAAATGCAAAACTGAAGGCTTTTTACCAGAATATGCTTCTTGAGGAGTCATCCCCTTCAGTGCTTTTGTGTAGCTTCGATTGAGGATGTAGACTGCTGTATTGACTGCTTCTGCCTAGAATGAATCAGGCATGTCTTGAGCCTTTAACATACAACGAGCCATTTCAACTACTGTCCTGTTCCTGCGCTTAACAATGCCATTTTGTTGAGGTGTATGAGTTGTGGTAAGTTGCCTTTTCACACCATGCTCCTTACAGTAATTATTGAATTCTGTTGACAAGAATTCACCTCCTCTATCTGTTCTGAATTTCTTCAGTTTCCTTCCTGATTCATTTTCCACATACTTATGCCACGTTTTAAATTTTTCAGAAGCATCAGGCTTCTCTCGAATGAAATAAACCCACATCTTTCTACTATAATCATCGACTAACAGCAAAATGTAGAAAGATCCTCCTAAAGCAGGTGTAGACATTTTACCGTAGAGATCAGCATGTACCAACTCTAGAGGAGCTTGAGATCAATTGGTGGTCTCTCTTGGAAATGCCTTTCGTTGTTGCTTGCCCATCATACAAGCTTCACAAGGTTCTGCAACTCTGAAAATGCAGGCAAATGAGCAACCATCCCTGTTCTTTGCATCTCCTTTAAAACTGCAAATCCGAGATGCCCAAATCGTTGGTGCCATAACCTGCTTACATCTTTAAAGCACTTAACTCATACAAGTTATCCCGTCGTATGCCTTTACCTACAACATTACCTGATGAATCCATGATTTTTGCACCACTCTTATTGAAGTGAACTTCGAGTCCACGATCTGTTATTGCAGAAACTGACAACAAATTTTTTTTAAGTGTAGGTACATAGAGAACATCGGATAACTTTTTCTCAACACCTGGAGAAGTGATAAAAGATATGGTTCCAATTCCTTCGGCTGGACACTTGGAGTCATTTCCCACCACTACATTGATGGATTCCCGCAGAGGCACTAGGGAACTATACCAATCCTTTTTACTGGTCATATGGCGAGAAGATCCACTATCTAAAATCCATGGTCCATCAACACGAGCTTGAGCAGATGAGCATACCTCTTCAATAGCTACCCAAAGTTCAAGCTCTGTGTTGTTTGCAGACTCTTTGTTCTTCCATGATGATTTTACAGTCCCATTCCGTTCATCAGCTTGCTTCTTTCTGCAATCCTTGATGGCATGGCCTTCCTTTTCACAATAGAAGCAACTTCCTATGAACTTTTTCTTCTTTGGCTTCCGCTTTGATCCATCAGAAGAGCCTTTACCTTTTGCATTTGCTGAGAATGCAGCATCACTTGTACTTTGCCTATTCTTCAGCCGCATCTCTTCTTCTAAAAGCATCGCACAAAACTCTTCAAATGTAAGGGGAGTTGGTCTTACTTGAGTGTTAAGGGTTGTTACTAATCCATCATAATTTGCTGGAAGAACACGTACACATCTTCGATCCAGATCTTCTGGTGCTATAACAACACCAACTGCAGCCAATTGATCTTGAAGATGTTTTATCCGTTTGATAAAATCTTCGGCCTTTTCAGAATCAAGATGCTTTTCATTTGCCAATTGATTTTCTAAATTTTGTATCCTAGTGTGATTCTTGGTCTCATATTGATGAGCCAATATGCCCCAAGCCTCATGTGCTTCAGTAGTATGTTGAACTAAAGTAAGCACAGAATCACTTACACTAGTGACAATCGCACATAATTCATCAGCATTCCGCCTCTTCCAAGCTCGTAAACGATCTGGGTCTCGCTGAATCATCAATCTTGAATTTGATGGATCTTCAACTGGTATAGGCTCTGGATCCAATCCCATCGGTCCCATGATAGTGTCAAGTAATTCATAGAAGTCCAAAATTGCTGAAATTTTGAACTTCCAGAGTGTATAGTTGGTTACATCCAGCTTCCCTTTAGTGAATGTAGGTGGGCGAATTCGAATAGGTGCAGCATTAACATTAGCTGAAACACCAAGACGAGTGTTCGATGATGAAGCCATCATGTAATCACTCGAATAATCTATTGATATTCTAGTCAGCTAGTAGGCTAAAGTAGTGATACTTCTCAAGCTATTCGAACCTTACAGTTCTGATACCATGTAAGACAATAGTTACGCAATATAACACGGGAGCAATAACAGAGAAGATAACAGATATAGGAGAATCACAACAATTTTCTACTAGCATCAAGTACAAAGATGATGGCGTTGACCACCCGTGTGCTCTCAAGGTAGAGCTTAAATGGTGATCTAGACAACTCTAGACAGGGAGATACAAGGTAGAGGTATGCT
Source organism: Ceratopteris richardii (assembly GCA_020310875.1). NCBI lineage: Eukaryota > Viridiplantae > Streptophyta > Polypodiopsida > Polypodiales > Pteridaceae > Ceratopteris > Ceratopteris richardii. The sequence goes on from CM035409.1 coordinate 63,195,678, forward strand.
GGCTCAACTCGATGTCTCAAGTAGTGCAAAAATCATGTATATATAGGATCATGGGTGGCCTACCTTGGATGGCTATACATGGACGGTAGAGCATGGGCGGCCACCGCCCCCGTAATTGCCATACACGGCTTAGACTGGTTGAACCGACCTAACAAATATAAATGATTTCTGACTCCTACAGGGAATGTTCCATGGAATCGACCTAACAGCCAGGGGGTCTGCTGGCCCCTTGGGGCCCCCCAGCCGGGACTGCTCACCGTTGCCCCGGACCCCACAATTAGGGACCCTGATAACTCCCTTTCCTTACAATACCTTACATGGTCCAATATGACCTTCATCCAATATGCAAGTTGGGATTCCCATCAATTGGGTAATGCACGCTTGGCTTCTCCTCATAAAGGGGGCCTTACAAAATGTGCATACAATCATGAGGGGTAGACATTGATCATATAATAACATTGCTTACCTCCAAAAACAGTTGGAGAGTGAGCATATGAATGAAGGTGATTTTATGGACAATTTTCTAACGAAGATCAAAGACTTGAAGGAATAATTGATTTTTGCTCATGAAGTTATACCAGCTACCTCACTTGTGCAGACCATTCTGAATGGTCTTCCTGATTCATATCAGAGTTTTGCTTCTACTCTTCGTTTGATGATGAAAGCCAATCCAAATGCCTTCACATTTGAGGAGTTAGTCTTTGTTTTGTTGCAGGAAGATCAATCTAGGTAGAACAGGTCCATTATGGCTAGCAAATGCCTTCACATTTGAGGAGTTAGTCTCTGTTCTGTTGCAGGAACATCAGTCTAGGTAGATCAAGCTTTCCTGGCTAGTCAGAAGGGCAAAGGTAAATGGAGCTTATTTACTACTAAGCAGAAATCTGCAAATGCTACACATTTAAAGAAGGAAGACAAAGATGAGAAGAAATCAGAAAAACATAAATTCTTTTGTAAGTACTGTAAAGGAAACGATCATATCATAAAGAATTGTCCAAAATTAACTGCAAAAGAGACAAAGAAAAAAGAGGCTCGAATGGTTGTTGCAGAGGCCCCTATATCGAAAGCAGAGTTTGCAAATCTTGTGCAGAATGAAGAATGGGCATTTACTATTGTTTGTAGTTTTTACCCATCTCCTCATGAGCAGTGTATATCTATAATAGACTCAAATGTTTGGAATTTTCATAGTGGGGCAACCAAACATATAACCTCGCAGTGCAGTTTCTTGACTTCACTTGAGCCTGCCCCTACAGGGAATACTGTCACATGCGCCAACAACTCCTCTTAGCCTATCGCGAGTTGGCAAGATCATTCTAACTACTACTGATGGTAGTTCTTTCACTTTGTCTGATGCTTTATTTGTGCCAAGGATCCAGAAAAATCTATTATCATTTTCTGCATTAGCCAACATTCGCTTGGTCGTGAAATTTGTTGATGGCAGATGTAAAGTTCATGATCTGTCAAATGGTGACATGATTATTGCTTCTAGAATTTTATGTCATGGGCTTTATAAGCTCATAGACTATGAAAAATATTTGAATGATTCAGCATGTGTAGTACATGATTCTCAAGCTATGTCAAATGCAATGCTTTGGCATGCATGCTTTGGTCATCTGAATTTTGATAGTTTGCTATGTTTGTAGAAATCTGAAATGGTGTCCTCTTTTCGCAAACTTGAGACACCCGGAAAACATGTCTGTGAAGGTTTTATTTTGGGCAAAATGCAGTGTTCCTCCTTTCCAAAAGATGGTTCAGTTCGAGCTACTCAGAAATTACAGCTTGTTCATCGTGATGTTTGTGGTCCTATGTAGATACCCTCTTTTGGAAACTATCTTTACTTCGTGACTTTCATTGATGCTTTTTCCAAGCATGCATGGATATATCCATTGAAAGCAAGGTCCCAAGTGTTCATGTGCTTCAAACAATTTTTGGTTTTGGTTGAAAATGTATCAACATGTAAAATGGGCATCCTCCATTCTGATCGAGGGGGAATATATGTCTTCTGACTTTACTACATTTCTCATTGAACATGGGATAAAACATCAGTGTACAGTGTCGTATACACCTCAACAGAATGGACTTGCTAAATGAAAGAATAGGTCACTCATGGAGATGGCAAGGTGTATGGTCAAGAGTCAGGCTTTACCACATAGTTTCTGGCTTGAGGTTATCATGTGCGCAGCATATGTACTTAACAGGTGTCCCACTAAAGCACTGCAACTTATCACTCCTTATGAGGCTTGGCATGGTTGCAAGCCATCTGTTGCTCATCTGTGTGTTTTTTGTTGTCCGCCATATGCATTAGTGCTTGAACAACATTGCAAGAAATTGGATGATAAAGTAGTAAAATGTATTTTTGCTGGGTACAGTGCTGAAAGCAAAGGCTATCATCTATCTCATCCATAGTCTAAACACATTTTGGTTAGTCATGCTGTTGTTTTTGTGGAAGATGATATTCAACTTTTACTTTCATGTATGAAGGAGACATTTGCAAGATCCAAAGACATGTATGATACTTTGCTGCATCTTTTTATAGGTGGACAGTCTAGTGCTGGTCCTAATGAGGCAACTTCTCAACCATTGCAGGTTTCATGTGATGATGCAAATCATTCCATTTCACATGCAGATTTGCATAATGCACTTTTTGATGAGACAGCTGATATTGAGGAGGCAAAACCATGCCAAAATGACTAGTGCAGACTTTGTTTGATAGCAAATTAGATGCACCTCTCTCATACTGTACTCGTTCAGGCTCTCATAGTGCCTCTTTTGCATTAGATTGCTATGCTATGGCTGCCTCTAGTCTTTGTGATGAGACTGAACCTATTTTGTTTCATGAAGGACAAAATTCTGAACATTGGAAGGTTGCAATGCAATCTCAATATGATGCTATCATGAAAAATGGTACCTGGTCTTTATGTGACTTGCCTCTTGGCAAGAAGGCCATTGGCACTAAGTGGGTATACAAGCTGAGGCATAAACCTGATAGAACAATTGACAGGTATAAGGCTAGGCTTGTTGCCAAGGGTTTTGTGTAGGAAAGAGGCATTGATTTTGATGAAACCTTTGCACCTACATGCCGAATGACTATTGTGTTGACGACATGATTGCTCCTAGTTCATCTACATTTGTATCCGCATGAGTGCATCTCCATTTTGTATCCAGGAGGCACTCCATTTCTAGTCTATTTCCATTTTATATAGTATTTCCTTTGTATTTGGGTACCTTGCCATGTGCTTCTACCAGTTGTATTCATTCTCCTTTCAGGAGACTTATCCCACATATGATGTACTTTTGAGAGCCCCTCCCAAATCTATATAAGGAGGGCCTCTCCCCTCATTTGTACTTGGTTAGAATCTTGAGGAGCCTACTCCATGCTCTTGGCAAGCTCATTTCTAATCCACATGAGTTTACCCATTTCATGGTGTACTCAATTTGTGTCTCAAACATTCTTTGTTTTGTGGGGGTACTTTACTTTTCATTTTGCTTCAATGTGCGTACTCTCTACATGGTATCAGAGCGCTAGGTGGAGGTCTTGGTGGTGGGTTTGGCGGTGATTGTGGTGGTGGTGCTTGAGTTTGGTGGTGTTGCTCTCCACTCACTTTGGAGAAGCATTTTGCCATCACTTTACTCTTTGAGGCTTCATTTCGCCCATTTGCCCACCCTCCCACCCATTCTCGTCATCCTTTTGTGCACCCTTTATACCCCATTTTCCATCCCTCCCACACTTTCTCTTGCACCATTTGATGCATTTCATTGTCATACGATAAGTGTGTCGCTCACCTCACACCTTGTGACATTCTGGTCATTTAGCAGCATCGCAATTGGCTGGAGTTGGTTGATCTCATTATTTTTCACTGTTCATAAACACTTTTGACATTACTTCCTTTTTTTTTCACCCAAAACCATTTCGTGGATTTGCCCCTTGGTAGTTCTTTAATTGTGGAATGTTTACTCTATCTCACTTTTTCGAGTCAATCTCACACTTTCACACTTTCATTTGTGTGAGCACTCACTCTGAGTTCTGTGACAACTATACTTAATTCATACCACTAAGGGAGATCAAGAGGCAAAGGGACACATCTATGCACCTGCGTTTCAAAATCTGAATCTATGCACCTACGTTTCCAATTTGAAACTATGCACCTGTGTTTCAAATCTGAGAGCCGCTATCTCTATCATAACAAAGGGGAAGGCAATCAGAGAGCCGCTAGAGTCTTCTTCAAGTACTACACATAGTATTCTTTGAAGACGCCTGTGTGCTGTGTGCAACACTCTCTATGTGTATATTGTAGCGCAGACAGAGAGAGAGTGCGACATGGACAAGCAAGGCCCTCTGTAACTTCTCTCTGAGCCGATACTTGCATGAGAAGGAGCTGAGGAGAAGGAGTAGGATAAGGAGCCAATACTTGCCAAAAAGCAACAGAGAACAAGACCTCTCGGCTTGTATAGTAGGAGGAAACGACCTCTTAGATCCTACACAAGGAAGAAGCTGTTGCCCCGCTCAAAGCATTGTTGGTTTCCGTCGGCGACAGCAATGGCGGCCATGGGAGATACAGGAAATCCATTAGAGGTGCAGGATTACGCGTAGAGTGTATTTTCTCTCTTCTGGCTCCTTCTACCTCGTAAACAGTCTTTGAAGGCCGATCGCTACGCTGCGGTTATGCTCGTTGCATGTTATGATCTAGTCTCCGAATTCAGTATTATTATCTTTCCCTCTGTTGTTTCCTATCACTGGTGCTGGTACTCAGAGGGTCGCTTCTTCCCAATTCCTTCCTCATACTTGCAAGCAGCTAGGCTAAATTTCTTGCCAGAATGCAATCGGGGTTAGCTCAAAGGAATTAGAGAGCACACAACTCACTCAGAGAGAGCACACAACTCCATGCCTGAGTGAGCACACAACTCCATGCCACTGTTGCGCAGTTGTGCATCACCCTTACCACGACAGAGAGCGATCCCATACGTTTTGTCCGTGATTGGCGCTGGTGCAAGAGGATGAATCACCTCTGATGTCATAGGCGCTCCCGATTAGGATGAGGAGGCGCTCCCGATTAGGATGAGGAGGCTGGACTAATCCGCTGCTTACACAGACCAACATAATCCTCATGATTTCATCGTTACCACACATCATTTTTTTGTGCAATCACACGGGATGCGACTCTCTCCATCATCTTCTCTCATCTCTATGCATTGTCACTTTGAACTTTGATGACAATACTTTTACATTTATTGTGACAATAGTATTTATGTTACCCATACATTTGACATCATTGCAAAATATTACAGGTTCATTCTACCCCTTTGTAGCACTCAAATTAGCATCACTCAAAGGACTCTGTAGGTTTCCAAGGGTTGAATAATCACATTTGGAATTTATTGAATTTGAGCACCAAGTCATTATTTTGTACTCTCTCAAAGGTTTCAACCTTAACACAAGCCCATTAGTTGGCCTTCATTTGTATTGCTCACAAGGGCTTCTCTCTCAACACCAATTGGCACTAAGTGCCCTCTCTTGTAAACTCAAGCAATAAAAGAAAAAGTATTGTGTGTGTATGATTGTGGGATTAGAGGCTATTCTAAGCCCACCCACAAGTTCTCTTTGAGCATCGACTCTCCCCCCTCCATGGTGTCTCTCTGTGCACAAGTGAAGGGCTATTCTAAGTCCCCCCGAAGTGTCTCTTCTAATTCTTGGTGCAAGTGAAGGGCTACTCTAAGCCCCCCCCTCCCCAAGGATTTTTTCAGTCTGGTATCGAGTCGTTCATTTCAAGCTTTGCAATTATTTCAAAGCAGTATTTTTTGGCAAGTATCTTTGATAGTGTTTCTAAACACTTTATCCTCAAAAGCTTAGTAATGACCAAAAGTGAAGGCAGCTTATCATCTATGGCTAACTTCTTACCCTCTTTCACCCCTATTTTTATGCCTAAGGATGAACGCCTCAATGGACAAAATTATAATATATGGAAGATGCGCATATCTCTACACGAATCTTCTTCATGAGGTAGTAGATGGGTTAGACCCTGGATCCAATAGGGATACCAACTTAGACAATTGGCATGTGTGGAATGTCAAGGACAAAAGAGCTTTAGGCCAGCTATTACTTGCTTGTGACGAACTAACGAAAGGACATATCACTGCCAACAAGACGTCCAAGGACGCTTGGGATACATTAGAAGATTTGTATGAAGACAAAACCCCTTTGAAAATATATGCATTAGAGGCCGAGTTTCATAATTTGACCATTCAGCCACACGACACAATTATCAAGTTCATAGCCCAATTTGAGGACTACCAGCGTAAATCTCTAGTGAAGACATGGCCATTAGGCTTCTTAACAAGTTACCTAAGTGGTACGAGACATTTGTCACAACTTTGTATAATCGTCGCCAAGTCTTATCTTGGGAAGAGGCTCGTCGACTATTGCTCCTTCATGACTCGCGAGCCAAATCGACTTCCTCCCAGGAATCTGCCATGAAGGCCAAAGGCCCATTCAATAAGGGCAAACCTACAAGTCATCATGCTAGCAATGGATCTAAGCAAGGATCGCATAATTCATCGAAGAAGTTCACCTGTAATTTCTGTGGAAAATCAGGACACTTAGAAAAGTTTTGCTACAAAAAGAAACAATCATCGAAGGCTTCTACGCCTAAGCAAGCATCCAAAGGATCCCAACATAGATCCCACTACTCTAGTGAGAAACTCTTCATCTCCACAGAAGCCAATACACTAGTTAATTATAGCTCCCCTCATGAGTGGATCTTTGATAGCGGAGCTACCTCCCATATGTGGAAAGACAAGGACTCCTTTCAAAAACTCGAAGAATACACGGGAGAAGTCTATCTTGGCAACAACAAAAGTTTACCCATCGAAGGAAAAGGGAAAGTTCAAATTACCAACCATCAGGGGGAATGCAAGTCTTTATCCAATGTTCTTTTTGTTCCACATTTATATATGAATCTACTTTCCGTCAAGGCCATTACAGATCATGACAAACAAGTATGGTTTGATAACACCTCAATTAAGGTAGTTGATCCCCATACAAAGGATGTCACTGCTTGCTCAAGGTATTGAAGAAAAGAGCCTCTACAAACTATCTTGCTTTGTATCCAAAGAATCAACCTCATAGCCTCATACTCCATCCCAGAATGGAGTAGCTGAAAGAAAGATATGTAGTGTGATGAAAATGGCAAGAACTATGCTTCATCACAAGGATCTACCCTACAAGTTCTGGGCAGAAGCCGTGCATACTGTTGTTCACATGCTTAATCGAGGATTTACAAGTGCATTACACAACAAAACACCCTTCAAAGCATACTATGGAAGAAAACCAAATGTGAATTACTTTCGAGTCTATGGTAGTGAAGCTTTTGTCCATGTACCAAAAGAAGATAGAAACAAGTTACAATCAAAGTCCAAGAAACACATATTCATAGGGTACAGTGACCAATCAAAGGCATACCGTCTATATGATATGGAAAACCACTCCATCACCATTTCAAAGGATGTGATCTTCAATGAAGCTTCCTCATACTCAAGAAAAGATTCAAGTACAAGTCTTAGTCCACCTATCTACACTTCAGAGGGGGACTCAGTATTTCCAAACTCCAACTCAAAAGCAAGTACTTCAAGTCATCCAAGACGATCTCAAAGACTTATTGACAAAAGACAGGGTGAACAAAGTCATTATGTTAATTACGCCTTAATGCATCAGATTCAAAAAATCCCAGAACCCTCTAATTACAAAGAAGCTCAAGGACAACCTGAGTGGGAAGAAGCTATGCAAGTTGAAATGGATGCAATTGAGAAGAACAAAACTTGGACTCTTGTACCTAAGCCCAGAAATCATCAAGTCATAGGAGTTAAGTGGCTTTATAAAGTTAAGTACAAGTCAGATGGCACATTAGACAAGTACAAAGCAAGGTTGGTAGCTAAGGGATACAAGCAACAACATGGCATTGACTATGAAGAAACCTTTGCTCCTATTGCAGGATTCACAACCATAAGAATCATCTTAGCAATCAGTGCTCACTTTAAGTGGCCCATTTACCAACTGGACGTCAAAAGTGCATTCCTCAATGGAGATCTTCAAGAAGAAGTATATGTTGAACAACCTCAAGGCTTCAAGTTCAAAGGCAAAGAAGATCATACAAGCTTCACAAGGCACTTTACGGACTTAAGCAAGCTCCCAGTGCCTGGTATGAAAAGATTCACAAGTTCTTTGAAGACAAGGGATTTCATAGAAGCAATGTTGATGCTAATCTCTATATCTATCATAAGGAGTCTTTAGTAGCCATCATCATTCTCTATGTAGATGACTTGATCTTGACAGGCTCAGACGAAGAACAATCCAGTTCATCATCACACAGCTTCATCTTGAGTACTCTATGACAGATCTTGGCTTACTATACTACTTCTTGGGTATGGAAGTTTGGCAAACAAAAGACGGTATATTCCTATTACAGAAGAAGTACTGCTCTGATCTACTTTCCAGATATAACATGGACCAGTGTCGTTAAGTTTCTACACCACTGGATCCAAACATCAAGCTTACATTGGAGGACTCATCATCACTTGTGGATGTGCATACTTATCGACAGCTTATTGGCTCATTACTCTATCTTGCCAACACTAGACCAGATATTGCCTATGCAGTTGGTATACTCAGTCAGTTTGCACATCAGCCTCATCAGACTCATTGGGATGCTGCTCAGAGACTACTTCGTTACCTTGCCCTAACCCGACATCATGGTCTTTGGTACAGAGGAGGCATCGAACTCGCAGGGTATTCCGATTCAGATTGGGTTGGTGATCCTGATTCTTGACGGTCTACTTCTGGGTATATATTCTTGCTTGGCTCAGGACCTGTCTCTTGGGCAAGTAAGAAGCAGCCTACAGTTGCTCTATCATCTACCGAGGCCGAGTACCGAGCATCCAGCTTTGCAGCATGTGAGGCCATCTAGCTTCGACGTTTATTATCTGACATTGGTGTTTTGCAGGATACGCCAACATGTATTCGCATGGACAGCCAGTCAGCCTTGGCCATCGCCAAGAATCTAGTACTCCACGCTCGGACGAAGCACATCGAGATCCAGTAACACTTCATCCACGAGAAGCTCATATCTCAAGAGATTACTCTGGAGCAGTGTACCTCTCAGAACCTGGCGGACATGTTCATGAAGGCTCTACCTCTGGTTCCACTTCACCGCTTGGTGGACCTTTGCAGCATTCAGCCGCTCCAAAATGGAGCTGCAGAGGGGGTGTTGACGACATGATTGCTCCTACTTCATCTACATTTGTATCCGCATGAGTGCATCTCCATTTTGTATCCAGGAGGCACTCCATTTCTAGTCTATTTCCATTTTATATTGTATTTCCTTTGTATTTGGGTACCTTGCCATGTGCTTCTACCAGTTGTATGCATTCTCCTTTCAAGAGACTTATCCCACATATGATGTACTTTTGAGAGCCCCTCCCAAATCTATATAAGGAGGGCCTCTCCCCTCATTTGTACTTGGTTAGAAGCTTGAGGAGCCTACTCCATGCTCTTGGCAACTCATTTCTAATCCACATGAGTTTACCCATTTCATGGTCCACTCAATGTGTCTCACACATTCTTTGTTTTCTGAGAATACTTTGCTTTTCATGTTGCTTCCGCGTGCGTACTCTCTACATATTGTTCATAGCATCTGTGCACTTGTAGCTCATCAGGTTGGAATATACATCATTTGGACAATAAAATAACATTTCTGAATGGTGACTTGCATGAAGAAGTGTATGTTTTTTAACCTCGTGGCTTTGTGCAGAAAGGGCATGAAAACCAGATGTGTAGGTTAAAGAAGGCATTATATGGTTTAAAGCAAGCACCATGTGCTTGGTATGAAAAGATACATGCCTATCTGATTGCACATGGTTTTGACAACAGTCCAACTGAAAGCACCTTATATGTTAAGTGTGCTAATGATGTACTTCTGCTCATTGTTGTGTATGTCAGGGAAGCACTAGATTGTGCTCTCTGACTACAATAGACAAGATTTCCGAAATACACTTATGATTAAAAGAACACCCACGTAGGGGAAATAATACAAGAAGATGTAACCGATACAAGACGTCCCACAACCCGGGACCAATAGGTATGGGAAACTGGACTAGAGATGATACAGGGGATCCCACAACCCGGGATCGTAAGTATGAGACACGATATCTGGATTACAAGAACTCCCTTCTGGGAGATGAACTAGATACACGAAAGAACTCGACAGGATCTCGTACTACGAGATTACAAGGGGACAAGATAGGATGTCCAAGAACTAGACTAGAATAAAGAACAAGACAAGAACTAGAACTAGAACTGGGAAAGTGCTTACTTGGCGGTCATGACTCCTTGAGCTCCCAAGACTGGTATTGGCAAGGCTGATTATGAATGTGGCCAACCCCTCCTTATATAGGTTTTCAAGGGCGGTTCCAAAGGGCGGTTGCGACTTGATGATGTCATCATGATGTCATCGACTTGAATCAGGACCTGCAGGTGTCAGAATTCAGCAAATAGATAGTTGATCTTGGGGTTTTGGCACGTTCTGGACGCAATGGAAGCATTAGTTTCTCCAAACTCTAATCCAATCATGAGATATAGAAATTGACATGGAATCTAAGGTTTAGATGGTTTCCTTCTTTGTCCATGACATCACCTCCCCCTCAAGCGACGAGTTCCACGAGGAGCAGTCATGTTATCTGGTCTTGGCTTCGTTGGATCTCTCTTATGGAATTCTTGAACCTTGATGGGTGCTCTTTGAAGGTTTTCTACAAGTTCCCAAGTACGATCACTAATTTCATACCCTTTCCAATGAATAAGGTATTCCAATATTCCTCAGGATATTCTGGAATCTAGGACATGCTCGACTTCAAATTCTTCATGATCATCAATATCGATAGGTGGTGAAGGACTAGGTCTCTCCCCCCTCAATGGTGAAATCTGATATGGTTCCAACATGGATACATGGAAAACTGGATGTATTCTCATAGTACTTGGTAGCTGGAGCTTGAAGGTGACTGGATTAATCTTGGCCAAGATGGTAAATGGACCAAATCTTTGATGGTCTAACTTTGCACAAGGTCTTGAGGTTTGCAAATTGTTTCTGAGTAACCATACTTTATCCCCAATTTGATAGGATGGATTGTGGACACGATCTTGATCTGCATAGTACTTATATTGTTCTTGAGCTTTATGGATCTCTTCCTTGAGTTCTTTGTGAATGTCCATCAAGTATTGGGCCTTGTCTCTAGCAGCTAGGTTCTTGACATGATTTGAGAGTTGTATATCCATCCTTGGATGTTGTCCATAATTTGCAAAGAAGGGAGTCTGCTTCGTAGATGCATGAACACTATTGTTATAAGCAAACTCTGCAAAGGGTAAAAGCTCAAACCAATCATTTTGATGATAGTTGCTAGTGCAACGGAGATATTGCTCCAGGACTTGATTCACCCGTTTTGTTTGTCCACCAGTCTGTGGATGATTTGCTGTAGATAGTTTAACTTGAACACCAAGGAGCTTGCAAAGACTGTTCCAAAAGCTGGATATGAATTGTGGACCTCGATCACTAACAATGTCATCAGGCAATCCATGAAGCCTAAATATATACCTGAGAAAAAGTCTAGCGGTGGCTGCACCTGTGATTGCCTTGGTAGTTGGAACGAAGTGTGCCATCTTTGTAAATCTATCCACAATAACAAGAATGGCATCATACTTATCTGACTTTGGTAGATCTGTGATGAAATCCATAGACAATGAATCCTATGGCCTTTCTGGAATAGGTAGAGGTTGCAAGAGGCCATGAGGTTTATGTCGGGGTACCTTAGATCTATTGCAAGTATCACAGGTTCGAATGTATTCTTTGACTTCCTTCCACATCTGAGGCCACCAAAAGTCCCTTGATATGAGTTCTATTGTTTTATTCACTCCAAAATGTCCTGCTGCAAGGTTGTCATGGCGTTGTTGAAGTACTTGGATCCTCGGCTTTCCTGGAGGGACATACAATAGGTTCTTATAGAGTAGTAAACCATCCTTTTCTTGAAATTCATTTACTTCTTGGAGTTTTCCTTCTTGAGCTTTCTGCTTAACGTTACAAAACAATTCATCCTATGGTAGATTCTCACGGATCAACTGATTCAAGGCTGAATCTTCAAGATGGCTTGAAGAGATAGCTGCTAACTGGAGATGCTCAGGCTTGAGTAATACACTCTCTTGTTGATCAAAGGCCTCTTCACCCTTCTTTGGTGCAAGGTAAGATCTTCTGGACAGGGCATCTGACTGACATTGATGACGTCCTAGATGGTATGTGATGACAAAGTCGAATCTGGATAAAAAGTTACTCCATCGAGATTGCCTTCTATTGAGAATCCGGGTGGTCATAAAATACACTAGGTTCTTGTGATCTGAATACACAATGACTTTATGAGCTTCCCCTTCTAGATGGTGATGCCAGGTATCAAACGTGTCTACTATGGCAAGAAGTTCTTTATCATGAATTTCATAATTGATTTTTGTAGGGGAAAACTTCCTTGAATGATATGCAACTGGATGTAGGTGTCCATCATCTCCGTATTGGGAAAGAATGGCCCCTAGAGCAAAGTCTGATGCATCTGTCTCAAGGAAGAAGGGCTTACTGGAATCCGGATGAACTAGAATTGGAGCGGTAGTAAATGCTGATTTCAAGGTCTGAAAGGCTTTTTCTGCTTCTTCGGTCCATGAGAATTTGGAGTTCCCTGTAAGCTTGGTAAGAGGTGTCACTATCTTGGAGTAATCTCTGATGAATATCCTGTAGAAATTGGCAAACCCCAAAAAACATTGTACATCTTGAACACATGAAGGTGGTTGCCAATCAAGGATTGTCTCAATCTTCCTAGGGTCCATAAAAATTCCTTTATCTGATACAATGTATCCTAAAAATTCCACTTTTGTCTTATGGAAAGAGCACTTCTCCAATTTCGCATGTAATCCTTTTTCTCTTAGTTTCTCTAGGACTATCTTTACATGACATTCATGATCCTCTAGATTTTTAGAAAATATCAAGATATCATCGAGGTATATTACAACAAAATCGTCTAAATATTCTTGAAAGATATCATTCATCATATGTTGGAAGACAGCTGGAGCATTTGTAAGACCAAATGGCATAACTACATATTCAAAATGGCCATACCTTGTCCGAAATGTTGTCTTCCATTCGTCTCCTTCTCTGATCCTGACAAGGTTGTAAGCTCCTCGAAGGTCAATCTTCGTGAAGAATTTTGCTTTTCCAAGGCGTTCCAAGAGCTTGGATATGAGTGGTAGAGGGTATCTATTCTTTATAGTGACTTTATTCAATCCACGATAGTCTACACACATCCGGAGAGTCCCATCCTTCTTCTTTACAAATAAGATAGGAGCTCCTGCTGGAGACTTTGAGTGTTTGATAAACCCCTTTGCTAGATTCTCATCAATGTTCTTGCGTAGTTCTGTAAGTTCCTCTGAGGATAGTCTGTAGATTGGTCCAAAGGGTGGTTGTGCTCCCTCTTGAAGTTCTATGGCACAATCATAGGGTCTATGCTCTAGAAGGATGTCTGCATTCTTCTTTTCAAAAACATCTTCAAAGCCTTTGTACTGATTGGGTAGCTGCACTGGATCATCTTTCTTAGATTCTTGAGCTGGTATGGCATAGATCATATATGTCGGTTCCTTCCTTACTGCATGTATGAAGGCTTTGGCTCCCACATATGTTGGGTTCTTTTGGATATCTTGAGGGGTGATTTTATTATTCTCCCAATTAATTTCTGGATTATGTTTCTTTAACCACGGCATTCGGATGATAACCATATTTACTGGACTCGATATTACATTGAAACATATGTGTGAATCATGGTCACCAAGGTGTACTCTTAGTGGTATGGTTTCCATGGTTATATTCCCCGATGCTAGAGGCCGTCCATCTACTACTTCAGCTACTACTGGTCTGTTCTTCCGAAGTACTGGAATTCCATGTTTCTTAACGAGTCATTCATCAATGAAACATGAGGACACTCCTGAATCTACCAGAGCTATAAGGGAAAGGGTCTTCTTAGACATGATTAACTTGACAGGAGCAAGACATGTTTCTACGGGTGTGGATGGAATTATGAGACCCTTTCTTATATCATGGTACGGCTGTATGGTCTCTTTTACAATTGGACTTCCTCGTTTTCCCTGCTCTACAAGGGTGGCTGCTACTTTGGAGTTCGTTCTCTTGTTGGGACAATTAACTGCAATGTGGCCAGGGTTTCCACAATATAGACATAATTTGTTATCCCTCCTCCTTTGTTTCTCTTGTGGTGTTAGAGGTTGGAACCTAGTTACATCTATCTGCATAGGTTCGGGCATAGACTCATCTCTAGAGTAGGCTGGAAAGGTTTCCATTGGCGAGGTCTTCCTTCTACTTGTTTTTCTTGTTTCCTTTCAAAAAGGCAGTTATCACATTGAATGGCTTGGTTGATGTATTCATTCAATGTCTTCACCTCTGGCATCATGAGTAGAAGGTCCTTCACATCATCCCTTAAGCCCCATCTAAATTGGCTTACAAAATAATCTTCATGCCAAGTGAGGTCACATATCAATTGCCTAAATTCTGATGCATAGGTAGAGGCAGGGCGGTTACCTTGACGTAGCTTCCAAAGTTTTGTTTCTGCCACTCAACTCGTGTGTGCATCTCCAAATGTGGCGATGAGCTCTTTAAGAAACCCCTCATAGTCATGAAGTATGGCCAGATCCTTCTCCAAGATTGGGGCGAACCATGATAATGCTTGACCGTAGAGCAAGGTTGCATCATCAGGGTATCTTTAGGCTGCATACGGATGTACAATTTGACTTGTTGCAAGAATCCCCGGAACTTTGTGCGATCACCATCGAACTTTTTTGGCATGCATATCTTAGGTTCCCTCATGAAGGATGTACTAGGTCGTTGATTTACTTGCATACTCCCTTGATTTGTCTGAAGACTCCCGATTCGTTCTTGTAATTCTTGGAGGAGTGCACCTACATGCGCTGGATGTCCCATCTCGATTTGTGTCTGTCGATGAGTTAGGTCTTCGACTTGTTGTTGGAGACTCTGAAGTGATGCTACAATCTGTTCATAAGCATTCTCCATGATGACTGGTCTTGGATTGAATCAGTCTTGCCAAAATGTCAGGGGAGCACTAGATTGTGCTCTCTGACTACAATAGACAAGATTTCCGAAATACACTTATGATTACAAGAACACCCACGTAGGGGAAATAATACAAGAAGATGTAACCGATACAAGATGTCCCATAACCCGGGACCAATAGGTATGGAAAATTGGACTAGAGATGATACAGGGGATCCCACAACTCGAGATCGTAAGTATGAGACAAGATATCTGGATTACAAGAACTCCCTTCTGGGAGATAACGAAAGAACTCGACAGGATCTCGTACTACGAGATTACAAGGGGACAAGATAGGATGTCCAAGAACTAGACTAGAACAAGGAACAAGACAAGAACTAGAACTGGAACTGGGAGAGTACTTACTTGGCGGTCACGACTCCTTAAGCTCCCAAGACTGGTATTGGCAAGACTGATTATGAATGTGGCCAACTCCTCCTTATATAGGTTTTCAAGGGCGGTTCCAAAGGGCGCTTGCGGCTTGATGATGTCATCATGATGTCATCGACTTAAATCAGGACCTGCGGGTGTCAGAATTCAGCAAATAGATAGTCGATCTTGGGGTTTTGGCACGTTCCGGACGCAATGGAAGCATTAGTTTCTCCAAACTCTAAGCCAATCATGAGATATAGAAATTGACATGGAATCTAAGGTTTAGATGGTTTCCTTCTTTGTCCATGACAGTGTATGTTGATGTCATGCTTCTCACTGGTCCTCATGAGAAGCATATTGCTGATTTTAAGGCTGATTTGTATGCCTCATTTGAGATGTAGCATTTTGTGTCAAACAAAATATCATTGAAACATTATTGTAGCATTTTGGCCTTGAAGACTGTAAATCTATTGCCATTCCTATGGAGACAAGTTTATGATTGATCCTTCATGATGCTAGAGATGCATTTGATGTTGTTCTCTATCAGCAAGTTGTTGGATGCTTGATTTACTTATGCATTACTCGACCAGATATTCACTTTTTTGTATCACAGATGAGAAAGTTTATGCATTGCCCAGGAGTCAAGCATTGGCAAGCAGTTAAGCACGTCTTTCGCTACTTGAGTGGTACTTGGCTACTTGGATTGTTTTATCCCAAGGGGGGATCACTACCGCTAGATTTACATGCTTCTTTTTAACTGTGACTGGGTGGTTGCTATGACACTCATGTGTCCAATAGTGGTTTTTGATTTATGCTTGGTAGCTCATGCATATCTTGGTTGAGCAAGAAGCAGCCTATTGTGGCCACTTCTAGTTGTGAGGTTGAGTATAGGGCAGCTTTCATAGGGACTGTTGAGTATGTGTGGCTCAAACACCTTATGGCTGATTTGGGCGTTGGTCAATCTTCTGCCACCACCATCTTCACTAACAATCAGAGCAAATTGGGAGTTGAGAGGAACCATGTGTTCCATGCTCGCACTAAGCACATTGAGGTGCATTCTCATTATGTCAAGGAGAGGTTCTCTGCTGGAGGGATTAGCTTGGCATATATGCCCACGCAAGACAACATTATAGATCTTTTCACGAAGGCTCTGCCTAGGGAGAAGTTTGCAGCTTTCTTTAAAGATTTGGGCTTACTTCCTTTTGTGGATTGATTCCACATAGCTTGGCACTTCCTTATACATGAGTGCCAGCTTCTTGTTCACCGCATCACTCCCACGGGGAATTTGTTGATATATTTAGGTAGGGATGTGTTTACACAATGGGACCGTAGGGGCACTTTTTCCCGCTTTAGGAGGTTTTCTTCCCTTGGCTCGGATACATGCCTATAGCCCTAAGGGGTTACTTATCTTTGTACATTCTACTGGTAGTACATTCAGTATTGTGTGTTGTGCTCCAAGCTTCTTCTTCTTCCTTGTGTTGTTTGCGTGTTTCTGCAGACGTAACTCCAACACCTTCTCACAATGTATGATTGAATGATGCCAAAACTAAGCCCTCTCTTCCTCCTTCTCTCTCTATCTCTCTCTCCACTCGTGATAGGAAAGTTTCTATTTTCAAAATGATTACCTCTTCCATAAGTTTATCTTGGTTTTGTATTTGTAATAAAGGAACAAGAGAAAGTAATACATGCAATTCAATTAGAGATAGTCACATGGTAAAACTTGGACTCAAGTAGCAAAGAAATAGGCTAAAAATTGGCACAAGTATCTAGAAAAAGAGGGGGTTCCTAGATAATTTTCTTGCATTCAATAGGAAGAGCCATCTATCATCCCATATAGCATGCTTTTAGAGAGAGAAGAGGGATATAAGAAGCGCAAATGAGCAAATTTTGTTTCAAGTTCAAGTGAAAGCGAGCTTAATTCCCTCTCATAAAGTGGACATGCCAGTTCACTGAGTTGGGATGCCAAGCATGTGTGTGGGCATCTTTTGTGTGAAACAAAGCCTCTCAAGGCACATGCATTGTTATTGGAGTAGTGTTTCCACACCATGGAGTGATCAAAGAATCGATATTTTATTTGAAGAAGATGGCATGGAGACAAAAAACATCACACAAGATTCTCTCAAGCATATTGAAATGTGAGCACCTTCTATCTTGTGGAGTGTGTGTTTGGAGATTTTTGTACTACTCTTGATTATTGCATGGTTTCACAAGAAAAAAAAATGCAATAAATCTATTGGCTTCAAATTGAAAACCTTTGAATGATATTACCAGAAGCTTGTTGCCAACATATCTTAAAAGGTTTATTTGTAGCACGATGGGAGATACCAGATGCATCAATGCCATGCATAGCAGGTCTTGACAAATGCCATAGTGATCATTTCATATACAAGGTGAAGATTACTCTTTTCAAATCTTGGAGCATTGACATATGGCATTTCGATTTTCTTGATAACATCATATACATATGAGCAATAATACTTAGCATCTTAGAAAGGCATGGGAGCCAGTTTCTGATTTTTGTGGTCATATATGCGACTGTTGGTGGCCCTTGTGGTGGTGCCAGGTATGGCTAGTTTAACCAATCACAGCAAGTAGGATTATTATTTACCTTTATTGCAAAGGACTTCCAGTTTCAATGATGGGGAACAGTTCCATAGCATGGGTTGTATATGATATGAAGAGGAGTTTTACTCCAAGTTTGCATCATATTGAGATAGTCCTTGAGGAGTTGGGCACACCAGTTTGGTGGAAAGATTGTTCCTTGCCTTGGGACCGCAGGTAGCTGCTTTGGCTCGAATTATGTTGCAAATGTGGGGAATTTACCTACTAGTCTCTAAATTGGTGCATTGTACTCTCCCAATAAAACAAAATATGGATAATATTGTAACTCATTTGTGATGATCAATCTTGTTGGGGCAATTTGTTGGAGATATTTGTATTTTAGAATCATTTCCTCAAATAATGCCAATGTGGCTTGCTAGACTTCCATGGGTTCTCTACATTCTAGTGTTGGAGCCACATTTTTTCTGTTGATATATTTTGATAGTGACGTGTGTGAACACACTTAGGACCATCAAGGTATATGTTTCCCTCTTTAAGAAGGTTTTTTTCCGCACCTTCTATATAGAGTTGTAACCCTAATGGGTGAATTATCTTTGTACATTCACTTGGTGATACATTAAGTATTGTGTTGTGATCCAAGCTTCTTCTTCTTCATTGTGCTTCATAGACCTTGAACGCCAACAATTGATATCATATTAATTCACTCCTTCATCTAGGGCATTGCCAACACCCCTCTAATCAGAGTTTCAAAAAGCAATTTTATCCTTTTATGCCAAACAAATACACATGTTTCGCTTTTCCACTACAAGCATCTCAAATCTACTATATGTTTAGTAGATCTTGACAAGGTGTTTCTATTCAACTTTTTGAGATACATTCATTTTTTTGCATCATGGTATTTAGTCATTGGCCATGGCTGAAAGCGATGATGTATTCCATATGTTGGCTATTGAGGATAATTTGGATGGTACTAATTATCCATGGTGAGCATATATAACGCTTCATGTATCCGTAGCAAAATGGATGTGGAATATTGTGCATGGTGTTGAAAATGTCCTAATATACTTGAAAATACAATTATTGAAGGTAATCCAGATGCCGTTGAAGATGATGATCTTCAAATTCCTATTTGTGCTATGGTTCCTATGGCACCTAATGCAAAGCAACTTTGTTGGGATGGTAGAGATGATCAAGGACATGCACTAATAGCTTTTTTCTATCAAACATGCCATTATCCCTCATATTCACTCCTACAAGACAATAAAGGATGCTTGGGATACACGTATAACTTTATATAGGGGAGAAATGATTCTTGTGTTGCTTACCTCTAAAAATAGTTGGCGAGTGGGCATATGAATGAAGAAGATTCAATGGAGAGTGTTTTTTTTACAAAGATAAAAGATTCAAAGGAATAGTTGGTCTGAAGCAAACACCATGTGCTTGGTATGAAAAGATACATGCCTACTTGCTTGCACATGGTTTTGAGAACAATCCAACTGAGAGGATCTCATATGTTACGCGTGAAAATGATATACTTCTGATCATTGTTGTATATGTTGATGACCTGCTTCTCATTGTTCCTAATGAGAAGCATATTGCTGAGTTTAAGGCTGATTTGCATGCCTCCTTTGACGTGTTTGATTTGCGGCATTCGCATCATTATTTGGGCATTCAGCTTATGCAAGTTGATGGGGGAATAGCTTTGTGTCAAACAAAATATATTAGCACATTATTGCATTATTTTCACCTTGAAGATTGCAAACCTATTGCTATTCCTATGGAAATACGTTTATAGTTGAGTATTCATGATCTTGGAGATGCATTTGATGTTGTTAACTCTCTATTAGTCAATTGGTTGATGATTGATTTACTTATGCATAACTCAACCTGATATTCGATTTGTTATCTTTTAGATGAACAGGTTTATGCATTGCGGAGGTGTGAAGCATTGATAGGTGGTTAAGCACATCTTTCACTATTTCAGTGGTACCGGGGTAGTTGGATGTTTTATCACTATGCGATTTTTTTTGGCTCAGGCATGGTTGGTTGCTATGAAATTTGTGCATCCACTAGTGTTTTTTGCTT
Organism: Ceratopteris richardii; assembly: GCA_020310875.1. Lineage (NCBI taxonomy): Eukaryota > Viridiplantae > Streptophyta > Polypodiopsida > Polypodiales > Pteridaceae > Ceratopteris > Ceratopteris richardii. The sequence continues at coordinate 63,215,882 of CM035409.1, forward strand.
CATGCTTAGTAGCTCAAGCATATCTTGGTTAAGCAATAATAACCTAGTGTGGCCACTTCTAGTCATGAGACTGAGTATTGGGTAGATTTCACAAGGATTATTGAGTGTGTGTGGCTCTGATGCCTTTTGGTTGTTTTTGGTGTTGGTTAATTTTTTTGCCACCACCATCTTCACTAATAGTTAAAGTGCATTGATATTTGCGAGGAACCCTATGTTCCATGCTTGCAGAAAGCACATTGAGGAGCACTATCATTATTTCATGGAGAGGTTCTTTGTTGAGTATATTAGTTTGGCTTATGTGCCAACACAAGATAAAGTTGCAAACCTTTTCACAAAGGTTGTGCATAGGGAGAAGTTTTAAGCTTTTCACAAAGATTTCGACTTACTTGTTTTTGTGGATTGATCTCTTTCCACATAGCTTGGCATTTCCTTATACATGAGTTCTAGCTCCTTGTTCACTACATCACCCCGAGGGATGATTTGTTAATATATTTTGGTAGTGATGTGTGTGAACACACTTAAGACTGCCAAGGCTATTTGTATGCTTTTGCAGACCTCAAACTATAAATATGAATACATTGGAACATATACTTTGGAGTATTCAAAGGTTAATTCTTCAAATTACCATATTCAAAGATAAAAAAGTGATGAGATTGAGAAAATCTTGTGACTTAATGAGAGCCAAACTTCACAAATAATTTTGAATTCAAATTCAAAATCATCCCTAGAAGATAAGACAACCTTTTATGTGGAATATCTAACTACCATTGAGCTCCAAAAGGTGTATATATACACCACACTTCTAGTCATGTGATATATAGATATTAGAGAAGATATTCACACTCTCATTGAGTGTATTTTCTAGCATGTTGAAGTGAGATAAGTCCTCCACAACTTCTTTGTATCATATGTTGCAATAGAAATACACATTATGATTCATTTCTATTGATTTGTCAATATGTGTCTATTGTTATAGTACCTTGTGCTACTTTGTCAAATTCTCAGAGTATTTTGTAGTGTGTATGTATTCTTTGTCCAATCTATCAATTGGATCACTTAGATATAATTTTTTTGAGCATGTATACGAATTTTCATCATCATTGGATGTTTAAATCCCAAGCTATGAATGATTGCATGTGACTTAGTTTGTGTATCACCTAGTTCTTGAAATGTCGGGGTGACCCCTAAACTTCCTAGATTCATTTCTCACTACATTCTGAGTCTAAATTCTTGAATTGACTATCTTTAGTTAGATTAACACTTTAGTTGAAGGTGTGCAAAATCTCTCTAGACAATTGCTATTGGGCTATGAGCACTGAACAAAAATACAAAGAGTTTCTCTCTCCAAAATAGAAAGTTTGTTAGGGATTTTGAACGCACAACTCATTTTTTTTTATATAGAGTTTTTGAGATTGATGCTTCTAAGTACTTAAGTGGTCTAATTGGATATTGTGGAAGCTTTGTAAGTATAATAAGTTCCTTTGAAGTTTCAAAGGCTAGTGTTGAGCAGGCTTTTGCCAATACGGTCTCATCTTTGCAACTACGTACATCTCCTATTCTCACAAGGTTAGGGAATGGGGTGAAAGGATTATGTACACTCCAAAAATTCATGAAAGATGAAAACATTGGAATAAATTGGGAAATGGTTACAATGGACATAGAAGAGGGGCTAGGATGGGGGAATGTTGGAAATGAAAGTTGTATTATTGGTGGGGAAGTTACTACAAGAGATGAAATGATGGGAGGTTTTTAGGTAAGAATTGGTGAGGTGGCAGTAGTGGTTAATCAGGTGATGATTCGTGGTGGGATTTCTGAAATTGACTAGAACTTTTCTGATAGATTTTTGGTGGACACAAGAACTAAAAAGCGGTGGCAAAAGAGGAGGTGTCAATGGGAGGGATTGGTGGTGGGGTTTGTTATTAGAGTATGGAGCATCTAGAAATATTAGGTGGTATTGGAATTTGGATGGTGGTTCATATAGGGGTGTGCTATCAAATATGGCATGGATCATATCTTGCATGTGGTGTTTTCATAAAAAATCAAAGGGCATCTGCAATACCCATAACCTCTATTAGTAGATGCATGGTCTCGATAAAAGCTTCATTGAAACTGCTTCCTGTCATTTCTTGTTGTAGCAATGCATGGATCCTCTTCGCATTTAGCTCATTGTAGGACTGCACCTCTTCCATGCATGAATATAATCTTTGTAAAGCTTTCATATATGCTGGTAAGCCTAGTTCTTCTTCTTCTTCTTCATCATCCTATTACTGTTCTTTGTTGCATTTTTGTTCCTCCTCTATTCGTTTGTGAGCTTGGGTAACTAGGTTGTTCATTTTCTTGTGAGACAAACTGTGTATCTAAAAATTGAAAACCATAGAGCATGATGTTATTGATTATCCCAATCTAATCTTTTGGTATTTAATATCTTTTTCAAGATTCAATGGAGTATCTTTTTGGTACTCTCTGCTAGATCATTTGCTTGGAATGATATGGGGCTAACAATATGTGAATTACTAAGAATTCCTCTAGCAAACATTTTAGAGTTCATTCACAAAATGAGTATCCCTATCACTCACAAATTCAATTGGTAACCCAAATCTTACAAAAATGTTTTCAAAGAGAAATTTAGCAGTGGTTTGTGCATCATTCCTTCTTGTTGCTCTAGCTTTCGCCCACTTAGTTAAGTAGTCAGTTGCCAAAATGATCTACTCAGCATGAGTACTTTTAAAAGGAGGTGATATGGGCCCAACGAAATTTATTCCCCACTTAGAAAAGGTTCTAAAACTCAAAATTGGTCTAAGAGGCATCTCATCTCTCTTGATAGGGTTTTTAGTCCTTTGATAGATATCACATCTTTTCACAAATAACTCTGCATCTTAATGTAAATTTGGCCACCATATCCATCATGTATAGCTAATTTGGCAATCCTTTTAGCTGAAAAGTGTCCTGATGCTACTCTAGCATGTGATAATTGAAGAATTTTGACATAGTCATCTTCATGCATGCATATTCTCAAATATACATCTTTTCCTCTCTTGTACAACTACTCCTCTATTAATGAATAATCTTTGCATTCTAGTTTCATTACTTGATTATGGAAATTACTCTTTTCTTTGTCTTTGTTCAATTTCAAGCACTTAACTATTTCCTCACTCCATAAAGAATTTTTTTGAATTATGAACAAGGTGGCATTTTCTACAACGTGCCTTCCTTGACAAGTATGACAACTTTCAACACAATAATGTACATCTCTCTTCTAATCAGGCCAATACACCCCTTATCTATGAAAATTTGTTAGGGTTTGAGATTTGGATGCATGGACTATACCTTGTGAGTGATGTGCATTCTCCGAGTAGTTATTTTATTCCTCTTCCAATATGAAATTTAGCAAAATTACCATTGGATGAAAATAGTAAAAATGTCCAAAGAGTAGGATATAGTTTTTGCTTTTACTTATCTCTTTCTTGATGTCTTGTTTCCTAAATTGAGGTCCAAAACTCAATATTGGGATTATGTCATTAACCCATTTAGGAATTACTTCGACTTTAAAAAGATAAGTATCAGGTCGTTCATCATCTACACCCTTAAGTTTCTCTCCATTGTTCAATCTGGATAGATGGTCTGCCCTAATGTGAGTTTTCCCTTGTTTTACTATCACTTCAAAATCAAGCTCCATCAACAACAAGAACCACCTAACTATCCTCCTTGTGTTACATGTCTTATTTGGGCCAAGTACAACAAGCCTAGATGATCTACAAAGAATTTGAACTTATTAGCCAACAAATAATGTCTAAATTTCTTAACTGCATAAACCATGTCTAATCCCTCTCTTTTAGTGGTCATGTAATTCTTCTCAGCTTGGTTAAGTTTCCTACTTGCATAAGCAATGGGAAAGTCCAACTTTGTATCCTCTATTGGCTGCGCTAAGATGCATCCTAGTGGAAATTTTGAAGCATCTACATGAAAATGGAAAATCCTTTCAAATTTGGAGGTTTTAATATTAGAGTTGAAGTTAGCCATGTCTTAAGCTTCTTAAAGGATTCTTCACATTCTTCAGTCCACTCAAATTTTTTGATTAAGACGTATAATGGCTTAGAAGTTATGGCATAATTATGAACAAACCTTTTGTAGTACCCACAATGTCCCATGATGATTGTAGCACTTTTACTGTTGTCGTTCTTAGCATTTCATTTGTGGAGATACCATTCTTAGATACTATGTATGCTAATATTCTTCCTTGTCTGACAAAAAAAATACACTTCTCATGGTTGAGACAAACTCTATAAATCTTGCATTTTTGAAAAATATGTCTAAGATACACCAAGTGAGTTGTTCTAACTGATGAAAAGCACACAAGTCATCAAAATATACATCCATTGTTTTTCTCATAAATTCTTTGAACACATGACATATTAACCTTTGAAAAGTGGTAGGTGCATTGGTTAAACCAAATGGCATAACCCTAAATGCAAATACTCCACATTTTGTTGCAAAAGTAGTATTATGTTGATCTTTGGGAGTTATAGAAACTTGCTTATATCTATCAAGAAAGCTATATACCTCTTTCCTTGCTACTCTCTCGAGCAAATGGTCAGTGATTGGTAATGGGTATTTTTCTCTTATAGTAGCAACATTGAGTTTCTTTAGGTTTATACAGACCCTAAGTTTCCCATTATTCTTTGGTACTGCTACTATAGGGGATATCCATTCTGTGTGTTCAATCTCATAGATAAATCCTATTGATAACAATTTATCAATTTCCTCCTTGATTTTAGTAGCATATACGTCATTGTATGTGTAATGCCTTTGTTTTGTTGGCTTAAATTTAGGAGCTATGGGAATTCTATGAACACATATACTTGGATCTAGACCTTCGAACTTTTGTGATTCCAAGCAAAAATTTATCTATAATCTTTTACGAGTGCCACTAAAGCTTCTTGCTTCTCCTCTTGAATATCACTAGCCATGAGTATTCTTCTTTGTTCACCCTCTCCAACAATGACTAGGACTTGTTTGACTTGTTCTTTGTTGTCATAATATTGATCTAATTTTGGCTCTCTTTGAGGTTTCTGAAAAATCACTTTTCTCTCCTCTGCCTCATATCTCTTCAAATGAATCCTAAACCACTTTAATTTGTCTTAGGAATGGTCTTCCCAATATGGTTTCATATGTGTTTAATTGTGGAAATTCTACCATAGCCAAGATAAGATTAAAATTAATTCCACAAGTCTTGAGATCGACTTGATCTAGTAACCCTATTGGATATTCAATGTATCTATCTACTAACTAGAGTTTCAATTTGGTTGCCTTTAATTTAGGGTTTCCCCATTTTTCAAACTTCCTTAGTGGTAATAGCTACTCCCGCTCCACTATCTAGTATATCTTGCACTTTATGCCCTTGAAATTCCAAAGTTAGGAATGTATTACCTTCCTCCACAATATCCTCCTATTTTTATCTTCTATACATTCGAGTCATGTCTTTCTTGCTTTTTTGATGGATCAACACACCATCTTTTCAATTTAGGGTTTTGTTTTACTAAATCTTGCTAAGAAATTTTGTATGCAATTTCCATGTTTTGCAATGCATCCATTTCATCACTCTTTAACATTTGATCATGCAACTTCATCTTCCTATAACTCACAATCTTATCATTTTTTTCCTCACTTCAGCTACTGGTGGCATTATTGTGTGATATTCTTTAGTTTTCTTTTCTCGCAATTCTTTCCATACCACTTGGTCCATACATTTCTTTATTTCATCATCTATTATTTTTGTTTCTCTCAATACCTAATCCTTTTCCATAATTTCTTGTGCAGTTTCAATCAATTTTTTACACACTAAGAATTTCTTTTCTCTCCTTTAGGCATGAGATATGCATTTTATTGTTTCTCCATTGATGATCCTTCTTTCAATCTTTCTTGATATTGTTGAAACAATTTTTTCATTTCTTTAGTCAATGGTTATACTAAAATAGATCCTTCTTTCCTTTTTTTTCTCTTTTTTGTCCAATTGGTCCTTTGGTTCTTGTTCTTGAATCAATTTTTGCATTTTAGCTTTTGCTTTCTCTTTTATTTTCTTCCAAGGGGTTCTTCTTCTTTTTCTCTTGCTTTTCTTCAAGATTAGTCTCTTCCTCATTTTGTGTTTCTTTCTTTTTCAATCCTTGAGCTCTAGTGATTACTTGAAATTGAACTTCCCCTTCTGACCCAATACTACGTTCAACTGTTGACCCACAAGTTTGACTATTTGATTCTGCAATATTTATTGATTTCAAAAGAGATGCAATAGTTATCTACTTATTAGGGTTATTTGGACAATCCTTGATTGAGTGTTATTTTCCACAATCTTTGCAATACACTTCCACCTTCAATGTAGGAGGTCAAAGAAAATCCCTTATGAAGTGATCTCCCCCACAACTATAGCAAGTCCCCCTCTACAAATTTCTAGGGTTTTGAACTCCCATGTTTCTTTGTGTTGGTACAATTTATTTGTGATAAACATGAATGTTGCATGATCAATCTCATAGTTTCCATTGTTGTTTTGATAAGCCATGTATTGAGTTTCTTTCTTTAAACTCCATGTATCATTAACATATTCCTCATTGCAAGATATTGAACATCCCTCTTCTGAGTCATCAAAATACATTCATGTAGTTGGAGTAATTGCTCTCTCTATGTTTTCTTCTAGAGGTTAGTATTTCACAGGCACAACATTTGTTGGCAAAGGAGGTTGTTGACCTAAAACAGATTGAGGTGTATCATGATTTTGCTTATCTTTCATTTGATTAGTCTTCTACTAGTGTATTCTTTCTCTCCCTATTGAGTGATTGATTGGTACCCCTTGATTGTTCCAATTTCTTTTTTATAGAAAAAATCGTACAACTCTTTTATCATATATGTCTATGGCTTCCTTTATGCACTCATTCATGTCCACACATCTTCTACAATACACCATGGTTCTAAGTTGTGCATTTATTAATCCTTTTATAAACAATGATATTCTTTTCTACATGGATAGTCTCTTTGGGTACTACATCTATCTAGGTATTGCTTAAAACTTCTAGCTACCAATAAACTCAAGAAAATCAAATACTAAATCTCCATAATGAATGTTTGCAACTTCAACTCCAATTTCAAAGATGATTCATCCTCCAACACATTACCAATGTCTCTCTTCAACTTCTCCACTTCCAATCCTCCTAAAAGAGGTACAAAGAAAATGCAAAACTTCAAACAATCAAGGACTATCAATTTGAGTACTCAAGTTACTCACATGATCATTGTTGGAGATTCACTCACTAATTAGACATAAAGACATGAAGATATATGAAGAACAAAGAAAGACGAAGAGAACCAGAAACAAAGCAGTCAGAAAATCAAAGCTATAGTGCATAAAAACTTCCAAAATTACGAGTTTTGAATCTCGGATCAAAATTGTATATATGAGAGTTGAGAGAGAGCTTAAGAAGAGTGAGGAGCGAAGAATAGAGTTTAGATAGAAAGCTTAGAAGTGCATCTGTAGTAGACGCAAGAGTGCGTATGTAGAAGATGAATAATAGAACCTGAACAGTCAAGTATTCATCTGAGAGAGAGATGGTAAGGAGAAACTACTCAATATAGGAGATTTCTCGTGACTATGAGCGCAGTGAGGCCAAGTCATATTGTACACATCTTCTCTAATAGAAAACACATGTTTATGTGGAAAGATCTGAGCGCATTCTTCTTGTGGGAAGAAATCTGAGTGATTTCATGTTATTGTGAAAGTTAGTTAACAGTTACAGTTTTCTCAGTATACATTTTACGGTATTTCTACAAGTTAGATCTCATCGTATAGTGTAAAGTTTTTCATGAGTGATAGCTTATCTTGAAGCCAGTAGTCTATACTACAAATTGATCAAAAGAATTTTGTGAAACGGACATGTATGCACAGTACTAAGTCTGACCGTAAAGACATCTAGAACTGGTGAAGTTTTTCTCGAACTTCAGATAGAGTTCATTTACTGAAGGAAGAACAGGTATCATCTTCTTATTTCAGGTACAGTCATTTGAAGTAATTACAAACAGAAGTGCAGTTGGTTCCAATGATATTCCGGTAACATTCCGGTGACATTCTGGTGAGATTCCGGTGACACTTCAGTAGAGTTCCGGTGAGATTCTGGTGAGTTCAAAACATAGTTTTGATACAATTAAGTGAGTGAAAGATTATCTAACAGTAATCAAGCACAGAATTGTAAAGTTTGAAGTAAACCAGATCAGAATTGAAGCCCGAAGAAAAGGCGAAGTTTTTTGTAAAGTGAAATTTTGAGTTTCACTAAACACAGTTATAAAGGTTTCAGTTTCATGAAGTTTGCTAAGCTATTGATGATTATAGAGGTGTTCTAACATCACTTTAGTTTAGTTCTTGTGGTGTGGCAAATTCCGCAGTATAGCTTAGTATTAAGCTACATGCCGCGTTCGCCAACAATCATGCCTTCTCCTCAATCGATTGAACCTTTAAAAAGAACTCATTGTCTTCTCTTCCTAATCATTATTGGAAAGAGAATCTAGCATGTCTTCATTTCACTTTTGATTCCCACAGCAATGATAATCTAATTGTGATATCTAAAATGAAGTTTACTTGTGATTTTGACATCACCAATCTAAGTTATTTATCCTTGACAATGGGTTCCAAAAAAGATGTTTACTCACTCTTTTAAGAACATATGTCCCATTGTAGCAATAGTGACTGTTGATATATTTAGGTAGTGATGTGTGTGAACACACTAGGACCGTCGGGGCACTTTTTTCCCTCTTTAGGAGGTTTTTTTCCCGCGGCTTGTATATATGCCTATTGCCCTAATGGGCTACTTATCTTTGTACATTCTCTAGTAATACATTCAGTATTGTGTGTTGTGCTCCAAGCTTCTTCTTCTTCCTTGTGTTGTTCACGTGCTTCCGCAAACGTCTAACTCCAACATTTGGTATCAGAGCAATGCGTCGCTTCATCTAGGGCGCCGTCGACACTGCTCCGTTTGCAGTCTCAGATTCGCACAAAATTTGGTGAGCTCGTTTCAGCCTTCGAACACACTATTGCTGCGCTTGTGCAGGCTATTTTGTCTTTTTGTGCCAAAGGTCTATACCAGTTTCTGTTTGCCAATTTAAGCGTCTTGAAGTCTGCTACAAGTCTAGCAGAACTCATCTAGGCAGTTCTGTTCAACTTTTTGAGATACAGTCAATTTTCTGCATCAAGGTATTTTGTCACCAGCCATGGCTGAAAGCAGAGATGTATTCCGTATGTTGGCTGTTGAGGATAAGTTGGATGGTACCAACTACCCATTATGGGCTTATATGATGCGACATGTATTGGTTGCAAAAGGATTGTGGAACATTGTGCAGGGTGTTGAAAGACGTCCTGTTACACATCTGACTACAGGTACTGCAAATATAGGTGCTAGAGCTCATGAAGATGGTGTCGAAGATGATATTCGGCAGATTCCTGTTCGTGTTGCTGTTTCTGCTGCACCTACTATAGAGCAGATTTGCTGGAATGGTAGAGATGCCCAGGCACATGCATTGATAGCTTTGTCTGTCAAACGTGCCATTATTCCTCACATTCGTTCTTGTAGAACAGCTAAGGATGCTTGGGATACACTTACCACATTGTACCAAGCTAGGAATGAGGCTCGTGTTGCTTACCTCCGAAAACAGTTGGAGAGTGAGCACATGATAGAAGGTGATTCTATGGACAGTTTCCTAACAAAGATCAAAGACTTGAAGGAACAATTGATTTCTGCTGATGAGGTTATACCAGATAGCTCACTTGTGCAGACCCTTCTGAATGGTCTTCCTGATTCATATCAGAGTTTTGCTTCTACTCTTCGGTTGATGATGAAAGGCAATCCGAATGCCTTATCCTTCGAGGAGTTAGTCTCTGTTCTGTTGCAGGAAGATCAGTCGAGGCAGAACGGGTCCATTATGCAAGTTGCAGATCAAGCTTTCCTGGCTAGTCAGAAGGGCAAAGGAAAATGGAGCTCTTCAACTAGTAAGCAGAAATCTGCTAATTCTGCATATTCGAAGAAGGAAGATAAAGATGAGAAGAAATCAGAAAAGCAAAAATTGTTTTGTAAGTACTGTAAAGGGAATGATCATATCATAAAGAACTGTCCAAAATTGGCTGCTAAAGAGGCAAAGAAGAAAGAGGCTGGAATGGTTGTTGCAGAGGCCTCTACACCAAAAACAGAGTCTGCAAATCTTGTGCATGAGGAAGAATGGGCGTTTACTACTGTCTGTAGTTTTGACCAATCTTCTCATGGGCAGTGCATGTCTGCAGTAGACTCAGATGTTTGGTATTTTGACAGTGGGGCAACCAAACATATTACCTCACAGCGCAGTTTCTTCTCTTCACTCGAGCCTGCCCCTATAGGGAATACTGTTACGTGTGCCAACAACTCCTCTTATCCTGTTATGGGAGTTGGTAAGATTATTTTGACTACTGCTGATGGTAGTTCTTTCACTTTGTCAGATGCTTTATTTGTGCCAGGGATCAAAAAGAACATGTTATCAGTTTCTGCATTAGCCAAGATTGGCTTGATTGTGAAATTTGTTGATGACAGGTGTACAGTTCATGATCTGTCAAATGGCGATGTGATTATTGCTTGTGGCATTTTATGATGTGGGCTGTATAAGCTCATAGACTATGAAAGATCTGTAAATGATTTGGCATGTGCAGTAAATGATTCTCAGGCTATGTCAGATGCAAAGCTTTGGCATGCACGCTTTTGCTAGTTTGCTACGCTTGCAGAAATCTGAAATGGTGTCCTCGTTGCCCAAACTTGAGACACCTGGAAAACATGTTTGTGAAGGCTATATTTTGGGCAAAATGCAGCGTTCATCCTTTCCAAAAGATGGTTCAGTTCGGGCTACTCAAAAATTGCAGCTTGTACATAGTGATGTTTGTGGTCCTATGCAGACACCTTCTTTTGGAAATTATCTTTACTTCGTGACTTTCATTGATGATTTTTTCAGGCATGCATGGGTATATCCACTCAAAGCAAAGTCTGAAGTGTTCATGTGCTTTAAACAGTTTTTGGTTTTGGCTGAAAATCTGTCAGCATCTAAAATGGGCACCCTCCGTTCTGATTGAGGGGGGGAATATATATCTTCTGATTTTAATGCATTTCTGGCTGAACGTGGGATAAAACACCAGTGCATAGTGCCGTATACACCTCAACAGAATGGCGTTTTTGAACGAAAGAACAGGTCACTCATGGAGATGGCGAGGTGCATGGTCAAGAGTCAGGCTTTACCACATAGTTTCTGGCTTGAGGCTCTCATGTGTGCAGCATATGTACTGAACAGGTGTCCCACTAAAGCACTGCACTCTATCACTCCATATGAGTCTTGGCATGACCGCAAGCCATCTCTTGCTCATCTGCATGTTTTTGGTTGTTTGGCATATGCACTAGTGCCTGAACAACATCACAGAAAATTGGATGATAAGGCAGTAAAATGTATTTTTGTTGGGTATAGTTCTGAAAGTAAAGGCTATCGTCTCATCCATAGACTAAACGCATTCTGGTTAGCCGTGATGTTGTCTTTGTGGAAGATGCTATTCAGCCATTGCTTTCATGTACTAAGGAGACATCTGTTAGTTCGAAAGACATGTATGATACTTTGATGCCTCTTTTTACAGGTGGAAAGTCTAGTGTTGGTCCTAATGAGGCAACTTCTCAACTTTTGCAGGTTTCATATGATGATGCAGATCATTCCATTTCTGATGCAAATTTACATGATGCACTAGTTGATGAGAGAGCTGATATTGAGTAGGCAAAAACTATGCCAAAATGGCTAGTGTAGACTTTGTGTGATAGCAAATTAGATGCACCTTTGTCATATCATACTTGTTCAGGCTCTCATAGTGCCTCCTTTGCATGAGATTGCTATGTTATGGCTGCATCTAGTCTCTGTGATGAGAATGAGCTTGTTTCTTTTGATGAAGCACAGAATTCAGAAAATTGGATGGCTGCTATGCAATCTGAATATGATGCTATAATGAAGAATGGTACATGGTCTTTATGTGACTTGCCTCCTGGCAAGAAGGCCATTGGAACTAAGTGGGTATACAAGTTGAAGCGTAAACCTGAAGGTACAGTTGAGAGGTATAAGGCTAGGCTTGTTGCAAAGGGTTATGCGTAGGAAAGAGGCATTGATTTTGATGAGACCTTTGCACCTACATGCCGTATGACTACTGTTCGGAGCATCTGTGCACTTGCATCCCATCATGGTTAGAATGTACATCAGTTGGACATTAAAACAACATTTCTGAATGGTGACTTGCATGAAGAAGTGTATGTTTTTTAGCCCCGTGGCTTTGTGCAAAAAGGTCATGAAAACCAGGTGTGCAGGTTAAAGAAGGCATTATATGGTTTAATAAAAAGTCATAAAACTATAAGTATTGGCATGCAAACTTGCATAGAAAATCACTGACTCCATTGCATATAAGCACTTAATTGAAAGAAGCCAACTAGGCTTATTGTGCACCTATGAATAGCTAGCATACATCTCCTATGGCAAGGCTCGGTAAATCTTCTACCTATATTACCAAAGATACCCCAACATCTGGGTGTCTCGAAGTTAAGAAACTCACCACCACCCTCTTTATCAATGTCAAAGGAAAACGTAATCGATATATCAATGACCACATGGACATACATAAGTGGTATCTTTAGAAGCATATATAATGTGGATATGCTAAGTATATGCAATAAAATGGCATTGAAAGGATAAATTTATAGCCCAAACACTAGCCAATAACACTTGCAAGTGTCTATCAACTCTATTCTTTAGGCCCAAAAATCTACATAAACTTGTGATGGCTACTCCCATCACAACTAAAAAGCTTTCAAGAAACATGTAGATTTAGTAGTGTGGATGAAAAACACAACCCCAAAGCTAAATATTCATTGTTGGATAAGTTCAAAGAACACTCTCCTTGATGTTCTTCAACCTACTTAAAGAGAACTACTCGTGAAAGTACTCCAAGGTGGCTCCAAGAATCACCCCAAAAATGCTATAAAAAGGCTTCAAAAGCAAAAAATGAAGCTTTGAGGGCCCAAAAGTGGCAAGATATTGCCACTTAAGAGAGCTCCAGGAGAATGATTGGGATGGGTGACCTTTCGAGAAGTATAGGGAACCTCTGTCTTCCTTGATCATTGAGGTCCTCCCTCATGCGCAACCAATGGTGCCAATAGTGACTTCGATGACTCAGATGATAGGGTATGCCAAGCTCTATGCCATAGTCACTCTCTTAGTCATAAGCCTTGGAGAAATCCTCAATGGTGATGTACCATGGTGGACTCTCCTTTGCAAGAGCTACCCAATGATTCCTCACAATAGAAAACCAAGCTCTAGATGCCAAACACAATACTTTACACAAGACGTGCAGAATACTCGAAAACCACACAATACACAGAGAGCACAAACATAGATTTCCTAGGTTTCACAAGTCAATCGAACATCGAGTATGTGGCTGACCAAGCCACTATATGTTTTATTTGGCCTTTCACATGGACACTAATAGTAACAAGGTAGTCTTGTTCACTTGCCTAGATGGCATGATTTAAATAAGTGCTTCAAACTTCACGATTTAACGCTTGGTAATCCCTCTACAAGCTTCCTTTTCTCCATACCCTTCATCCTTTGAACATTAATATGCCCCATTCTCTTGTGCCCAAGATCGATCTACAATACTTTGATTTCCAAATGAGAAATAAAGTGTATGATTAGGGTTTGGATTTACCTCAAGTGTGAAGAGCCTTCCTTCTTTATTTCCTCTTGCAATAACTTTGCATCCATCCTTGGGATTCTCCACAAAACAAACCCTTTGATTGAACTTGAATTGATAGCCCTTCCCCACCATTTGTCCCAATGATACAAGGTTCTTTGTGTATCTTTGATTGTTGCCTCATCCTTGATAGAAATCCCTTGTGTTCCATACTTTCCCCATATGTAGCAAACATTTGAATTACCTCCATCTCTAAATTAGTTTTTTCTTCCTCCTCTTCCTCTATGTCTCCCCCTTGCTCTTTGTTATGAGGAATATCCTCCTTGCTCTTGTCTTTGCTTTTGCATTTTGACTCTTCATTGTCTTCCTCTACCCCTACTTTGACCTACCTTTACTTGCATAAAACACTTCAGCCTCATTGCCCCTTGATCTTATACCTCCGATGTTCATCTCCTCTGTGAACATCAAG
>CM035409.1:63237609-63250109 GCA_020310875.1 Ceratopteris richardii
AAATATATCAATAAATCCCCCCTGGGAGTGATACAGTGACCATGGAGCTAGCACTTCATGTATAAGGAAGTGTCAAGCTATGTGGAACAATCCACAAAAGGAAGTAAGCACAAAGCTTTACAGAAAGCTTCAAACTTCTCCCTAGGCAATGCCTTTGTGAAAAGGTTGTGTGGGCACATATGCCAAATTAATCTCTCCAACAAAGAACCTCTCCCTCACATAATGATAGTGCACCTCAACGCTCTTAGTGCAAGCATGGAACATAGGGTTCCTTGCAACTGACAATGCGCTCTGACTTTCAGTGAAGATGGTGGTGGCAATAGATTAACCGAAACTCAAATCAGCCAAAAGGCGTCCTAAGCCACACACACTCAAAATTTCTTGTGAACGCTTCCCTATACTTAGCCTCACAACTAGAAGTGGCCACAGTAGGCTGCTTCTTACTCAACCAAGATATGCATGAACTACCAAGCATGAAGCAAAAACCACTATTGGATACATGAGTGTCATAGCAATTATCCTAGTCAGAGTCAGAAAAAGCATGTAAATCTGGCGGTAGTGATCCCCCCTTGGGATAAAACAATCCAAGTGGCCAGGTACCACTCAAGTAGCAAAAGATGCGCTTAACCGCTTGCAATGCTTGACACATGGGCAATGCATAAACTTGCTCATTTGTGAGACAACAAACTGAATATGAGACCGAGTAATGCATAAGTAAATCAAGCATCCAATAGCTTACTGATAGAGAACAACATCAAATGCATCTCCAGCATCATGAAGACTCAACAGTAAACATGTTTCCATAGGAGTGGCAATAGATTTGCAGTCCACAAGGCCAAAATGCTGCAATAATGTGACAATATATTTTCTTTGGAATAGAGTTATTCCACCATAAACTTGCATAAACTTAACACCCAAATAATGATACAAATGCCCCAAATCTAACATCTCAAATGAGGCATGCAAGTCAGCCTTAAAATCAGCAATATGCTTCTCATTAGGACTCGTGAGCAGCAGGTCATCAACATAGACAACAATGATCATAAGCACATCATTTGTATGCTTAATGTATTAGGTTCTCTCACTTCAATTGTTCTCAAAACCATGTGTAATCAAGCATGCGTGTATCTTTTCATACCAAGCGTGCGTGTATCTTTTCATACCAAGCATGCGGTGCTTGCTTCAAACCATATAGTGCCTTTTTCAACCTACACACTTTGTTTTCATGCCTTTTCTAGAAAAAACCGCAGGGCTAAAAAAGCATACAGTTCTTCATGTAAATCACCATTCAAAAATGCAATTTTAATGTCCAACTGATGTACATTCTAACCATCATGGGTTGAAGTGCACAGATGCTATGACTGGTAGTCATTCAACATGCGGGTGCAAAGGTTTCATCAAAATCAATGCCTCTTTCTTGAGCATAACCTTTTGCAACAAGCCTAGCTTTGTACTAGTAAACTGTTCCATCAAGTTTACGTTTCACATTGTATACCCATTTAATTCCAATGGAATTTCTGCCATGAGGCAAATCACATAAAGACTAGGGACCACTCTTCATAATAGCATCATATTCTGATTGCATAGCAGCCATCTAATTTTTTTGAATTTAAACATGCTCATTCTTATCAAAGAGACTAGAGGTAGCCATACCATAGTTATCTTATGCAAAGGAAGCACTATGAGAACTTAAACGAGTAAGATATGAAAGAGGTGCATCTAATTTGGTATCTCGCAAAGCCTGCACTAGCCATTTTGGCATAGCTTTTGCCTCCTCTATATCAGCCCTCTCATCAAGTGCATCATGTAAATCTACATCAGAAATGGAATGATCTACATCATCATGGTAGCCATACCATAGTTATCTTATGCAAAGGAAGCACTATGAGAACTTAAACGAGTAAGATATGAAAGAGGTGCATCTAATTTGGTATCTCGCAAAGCCTGCACTAGCCATTTTGGCATAGCTTTTGCCTCCTCTATATCAGCCCTCTCATCAAGTGCATCATGTAAATCTACATCAGAAATGGAATGATCTACATCATCATGTGGAATCTGTAAAGGCTAATAAATTGCCTCATTTGGACCATCACTTGATTGTCCACCTGTAAAAAGAGGAAGCAGTGTCATACATGCCTTTGGAGCTAACGGATGTCTCCTTAGAACATGAAAGTAATGGTTGAGTTGCATCTTCCAAAAAAAACATTATGGCTAACCAAAATGTGTTTAATTTGTGGATGATGCAAATGATAGCCTTTGCTTTCAAAACTATCCCAACAAAAATACATTTTTCTGATTTATCATCCAATTTTCTATGTTGTTGTTCAAGCACTAATGCATATGCCAGACAACCAAAGACACGTAGATGAGAAACAAATGGCTTGCAACCATGCCAAGACTTATATGGAGTGATAGATTGCAATGCTTTGGTGGGGCACATGTTAAGTACATATGTTGCACAAATAATAGCCTCACGCTATGTAGTAAAGCTTGACTTTTGACCATACACCTCGCCATCTCCATGAGTGATATCTTCTTCCTTTCAGCCATTCCAATATGTTGACGTGTATACGGCACTATACATTCATTTTTTATCCCACACTCAACCAAAAATGAACTAAAATCAGAAGACATGTATTCCCCCCTCTATCAAAATGGAGGGTGCCCATTTTACATGCTGACATATTTTCATCCCAAACCAAAAAATTTTGGAAGCACATAAACACTCCGGACTTTTCTTTCAGTGGATACACCCATGCATGCTTGGAGAAATCATCAATAAAAGTCACAAAATAAAGGTAGTTCCGAAAGGAGGATGTCTGCAAAGGACCACAAAAACCTATATATATGTCTAGCACAAAAAGAGAAAATTGCCTACATAGACATTGTGATAGTGCGTTCATAGATCGAAACGAGCTCAGTTCAAAACTTCGACACCACACAGCGAAGCTATTTTGAATTCCTAATCACCTTGAGTATGCTCACCAAATTTAGTGCGATTATGAGATTGTGACCAGAGGGGTGTCGACGACACCCTAGATGAAGC
This sequence comes from Ceratopteris richardii, assembly GCA_020310875.1. Classification (NCBI taxonomy): domain Eukaryota; kingdom Viridiplantae; phylum Streptophyta; class Polypodiopsida; order Polypodiales; family Pteridaceae; genus Ceratopteris; species Ceratopteris richardii. Next base: position 63,240,656 of record CM035409.1, read on the forward strand.
GGGAACTTGCTCTGATACCAATAGTTGGAGTTTGAGATTTGTAGAAGAATGTGAATAGCACAAGGAAGAAGGAGAATCTTGGAGCACAACACACTATACTGAATGTATCACCAAGTGAATTTACAAAGATAAGTAACCTGTTAGGGTTATAGGTGCATATACAAGCTCAGAACAAAACCTCCTAAAGAGGGAAAAAAATGAATCAGCAGTCCTAAGTGTGCTCACACATCACTACTAAAATATATCAATAGCCATGACGAGGATGCCTTGCACAAAGAACGTCATGGTTATCATGCATGACTTGTCTTCTTAAATCTTGAGAATCTGGTATGCAAACCTTTCCTTTCCATTTAACTATTCCATTCTCCATCAAGAAATTGGAATCTGAACTTGACTATGCTTTACTAAGGGACAAAACAACTAGATCTACCTCATCTCCTATAAGAGAGTCATGAGTGATGGTTCTAATAATCTGTAATAAATGTGGATCTTCTACTTGTGCTTCCTTTGTTTCTTGAAGCAATGAGCTTTCTAGAATATAAAGCACATTTGATACACTATTCGTGATAGTTCATAATCTACAGCATTCTCTTTGCCTCTTTTATGCAAGATTTCCATGTGAAACTCGTGCATGAGGTTATCCCAACAAGCTTGTCTACCTCCAAGATCTGGCCGACTACAAAAATACTTAAGTGTATGGTGATTTGTGTATACCTTAAAGTCTTCACCATAAAGATTGTGTCTCTAGACTTTTTGAGCATGCACCACTGCATACAACTCATGTTCATGCACTGGCCAATCGCCTTGTGCACTACTCAACTTTTTGCTTTCAAAAGCTATTGGCCTATCATCTTGGCTCAAGACTGCTCCTATGGATATGTCGTTAGCATCTATCTCCAGCTCAAATGGTTTCTATGGATCTACCACTTTGAGTATTAAAGTCTCTCATATAGCTTGCTTCAGAGTATCAAAACTTTCTTGTTGCTCTTGCTTCCATGCAAAACGTGTAAATTCTTCTTTGGTGCTAGTATTGATGAATAGGATGAAAGAATTTCCACTAGAAACTGGAAAGTCCTAGAAATGATCAGAGGTACTCCTCATCCTGAGGAGTAGTCCACGCTAAAATGACATAGACCTTGTTTGGACCGATAACACATGCCCTAAATAATCCATCTCTAGAAGAAACAACTGAGTCTTATCTTGATCTACAACCAATTGATTTTCCTTTAGCTTATTTAATACTAATCTTAAGTGACTTTTATGCTTAGGTAAAAACCTACTATACACCAAGAAGTCATCAACAAAATCCACAACAAATTTTCCAATGAATGGACGTAAAATATCATTCATTAACATCACAAAAGTAGCAAGTGTATTAGTCAAACCAAATGGTATACCTAAATACTCATAATGCCCAAAACGGATCCTAAAAGCTATCTTATATACATCTTGCTCTTTAATTCTAATCTGGTGGTAACCACTTTTTAAATCTATTTTACTGTATACAATTGCTCCACCTAGAGCATCAAGGAGATCATCTATCCTCGGCATGGGATACCTATGCTTCATGGTAATATTATTGAGTGCTTTGTAGTTGATGCAAATCCTATAAGATCCATCTTTCTTCTTTACTAGAAGAACTAGTGCTACAAAGGGCGAATAGTTGGGTTTGATAAGCCCTTTCTCCATATACTTGTCCATGACCTTGCGGACTTCATTTTCCTCCTACAAGCTCATATGAAATGGAAGTTGAGCAGTCAGACTTGTTGCTCCTAAGAATTTGATCCTATGCTCAATATTCCTACAAGGGACTAGACCCGAAGGTAACTCTTTCAAAAATAGCTCCTATAATTTTTCTCTTACTTTATCCAAAAGCACTTGAGCATTCCGACTAGAGTTTCCTTCACTGAAAGAATCCATCATTACACAAGATGAATACACAAAAATAGAAAATAGATATACTTACAATCAATGAGCATCTTGGTTGCAGTCATTGATCACGTCTCTTGGAGACTTGGCTCTCCAAAGATCAGTAACCCCCTTCCCTCATGCACAAACTAGTAAACATATGAAGCAAAGTCTATGACTCGTCGTTTCCTAGCATGCCACTTCTTACTTAGGACTACATCAAAACAGGCCATTCATGCTATCTTAAAATCAAATATGTCCTCATAGGATTGGATGTGGATGGGTAGACCAACTACTTGTCAGTCCCATGTCTGAGTACCCTTCCCGTCAGCTAACTCCACTGTGTAGGCATACTTTGATTGCATAGTGTCTAAGTGTAACCTTTTGACAAATTGGGAACTAATGACATTATGCATGGACCCAATGTCAAAGAGGACCTTGACAGGCTATCCTGCAATGACTCCTCTCATAACATTGAGTTCTATATCAGGAAACTGGTAGCCTTTATGCCACTAGTGAAAGCACAACATCTAGCACAAAAGGCACCTTCTTCATGACTATCATGGCCACTATAACAGATGATATTTGAGATGGGGAATCTCCAAAATCCTCATCTGCATCACTCCCTCTCTGTGGGATTTATTACTATGGTGCCTTCCATCTCTTCTTCTTAGGAGATTCCTTAAATTGAGATTGTCCTAATCACCCATAGCATAACCCTCCTTTCATTTCCTTCTCCTTCTGTTGAGAGGTAAGGATAGACTTGCTATAAGCCCTCTCAACTGGAGCAGACACCTTTCTTTTAGCTCCTGAAACTATCTTGATCGTGTGCAACTTCTTAGCCTCTTTTTGAGGTTGAGCAATGTTCAAGATAGGAGTACTAGTGGAAAAGGGCTAACTCATCTTAGTCCATGAGGATCTCTGGCCCTGGGAGCCTATGACTCTACATCCATCCTCATATACTACAACCATCTCTATGACCTATGCCAAAGAGTGAAGCCTCTCATTTCTTACTAAAGGTCAGATTTTCTCTAAGTCCCAAGATGAACTTGTGGACTTGGAGAAACCTTGGAATAGATTTAGGTATTATAATTGTAATGCATAATCGTGAATTATTTAGTTTTTCTGACTTATGAAAAACCAAGTATCTAGAGCCTTGGGATTCTTGTCTAGCGGCATGAAATTATTATAAAATATGGCTTTAAATTGTTCCCAAGTAGTGAGCTCTTTCTTGTCCTGTTTGATTTTATGCCACCACCTATGGGCAACATCCATGAGGTTATAGGTAGCTTGCTAAATCTTATGTCTATCATCAATGATATGGCATAATCATAACCATTGCTCCCACTTGTTGAGACACTGCTTAACAACATCAGTAGTTCGTGCACTAGTGGAGGCATGATATCATGGTAGCTTAAGGTCCTTAAGCTTCTATCTAGATTCTCTCACTAGGACACTCTCACTAGGAACTTCTGGAGACTGATGCTCAACTAGAGCATCTAACCCCATTCCTCGAAGCTATATATGTACTCCAAGATTTTTAGAAGTGTACTCTCTAACTGAGAAATCCTAGTGCTCATGGTTTCTATGGTATCTGCAAGGTGGCTAACCATGTTTGTGTCTTTTCAACCAAATGCTCTATGTGCACTTCAAGACAAGTGTGTTGGCGGGCACAAATATGCAACCAAATAACCAAAGGGTGCTAGATACCTTGAATAAAGATCAACCTTGTAGCACAAATAAAATTATAAGAATGTTATATGTCCTTACTTTCTCCTCACCGTACCTGCGAAGAAACATGCTACCATCCTAGTTTTACAAATAATGTAGAGCTTAACGAGCATATAGACAAGCATATATGCATGTATAAAATGGTTATGCTTGTCTTAGATGCCAAAGGATGTATAAAAGAGAAAAGAAATAACTAATATCACGAGAAAAGCTATCTTAAGTATTGCAAATTCTACTTGCAAGTATACGGTAGGTGCTAGAAATGATCGTTGTGTAGCCCCCTTGCGTCTTCAAGTTGATCTCGATCCTCTTCATGTCAAAAAAGCCCTCCAATGAGAGTCATTGATAATGAAGCACCAACTTTGAAGCTTCAGAAAGGTGGGTAAATGTAACCAAATGATGGCTTACAACTATCTAATGATAGATCTATTAAATATAAATTCCATAGCAAGTGGAATCGTCCATTTGGATGCAAAATGAGGGAGTTATGCTCTTTTTTTGTAAGCTAGGTGCTGAAACTATGCCCTTCTAGAGGGGGGAAAGAAGATCATGCTTTACTCCTATGAAGAACGTCGATTTCTTCCTCCTATGAAGCTTCAAAAATATGCGTCTAGATTCCTCATCCCACATACAAAGGTTTTAGCACCAAATTCAGCTTTATATAGAGCTTCTAATTCATTGTTTCCCAAACACAAGAAGGAAGAAAGCTATGAAGCCTCCCTAGTCATGCAACTTTGAATGGGCACCAACAGGTCATGTCCCCTCTTGGGTAGCTTCTCCTGAACTTCAAGCAACACTCTCTAAGAGTCTAGTGGCGCATGGCTCAAGCCCTAGACAAGGCACCCAAAAAAAAGAACCTTCTTCTTGACATATCAAAACCCCCACAAGTTTTTAGCGAAAAAAATCCCAAAAGAAATCCTCTAAGATAGTTTCCAAAGAGGTATGATACCAAGTGTAGGAATTTCCCAAAATCTCTCTCAAAGGCTTGAAAATAAGAACACATATTAAGTTGTGTGTGTAACTCACTTCTCATCCTTAATATCCTCTTGTATTCAAAATAGCAATGCTTTGGAATGATCTAGTGCCAACATGTGGTCATCATGCAACACTCACTCCCCTTACATTTCAAATACCTTAAGATATCCCCCGAGCTAGGGACCTTGGCTATGACTATCCCTTGTCCCACACACATGTGATGGTCTCTGTAGACTGATGTATAATACTAGCAGTGGCAATAGCAATAGCAATGACAGTAGCAATAATAGCAACAGTGGCAATAGCAATATCAATAATAGTAGCAATAACAATATCAATAGCAATAATAATGGCAATAGCAATAATAGTGGCAATATCAATAGTAGTAGCAGTGGCAATAGCAGCAGCTATTGTTATTGCTATTGCTATTGTTATTGCTACTACTACTACTACTACAATAACACTAGCAATAGCAGCAACAGTGGCTATAGCAATAGCAATATCAATAGCAATGGCAGCAACAGTAGCAGTAACAATAGCAATAGCAACAACAATAGCAATAGAAGCAACAATAGCAATATCAATAACAATAGCAGTAGCAATAGTAACAGTAGTAGTAGTAATAGTAGCAGCAGCAACAACAATAGTAGCAGTAGCAGTAGCAATAGCAATAGCAATAGTAGTAGTAGTAGTAACAATAATAAAAGTAGTAGTTGTAGTAGGAATAGTCTCAACAAGAACAACAAAAATAGTAGTTGCAATAGTAGCAATGAAAGTAGTAGCAATCACTATAGCAATTGCAATAGTAATCTCAGTAGCAATAGCAATGGTAGTTGCAATAGCAGTAGTAGTCCTAATCATAGTGGTTAGGTGCTTTCAGTTCGGTGCGTTCGGTGTGTTTAAGGTGCGGGGACCGAACCTTACGTCTTAGGTAAGGTGCGTAAGGTGTGTCGCTAACATATTAAGTGCGTTTAAGGTGCAAGAACCGAATGTTATCTTTGAAGTAAGGTGCGTAAGGTACGTTCCACTAAGAAATAATATATATAATACCATATATTATGCAATCACATATATCAATGATTCATATTGAAGTTGTGGATCAATCATCACTTACATATAGATATACAAGAGAGGAAAAGCATATGGGGAAAAAATGTGTATCTATGTGTATGTGTGGATATATGCCAGCTGTGTGTTTTTATGTGTATTCCTAGAAGTGCATAGTTGTATTTGAACACCTAAGTACAGATGCACACAAGGGAAAAGCACACATGACACAGCTATGTGCCTTTACATGGACATATATGTCCCTATAAGTGCATATATATATTCGAACACCTATATATAGATCTACACAAGGGGAAAGCATAAAGGGCAAAAAATTGTATGTATGTGTGTGTCTGTGGATACATGCACAAGTGCATGGATGTATTTGAACACTAATATACAGCTTACAAATATACAAGGGAAAAAAGCATGAGGGGAAAAATTGTGTGTGTGTGTGTGTGTGTGTGTGTGTGTGTATAAATGCCTAAGCAAAGGGTACATCTATGTGCATGCATTCATGTCTTCATACCTGTATTTGAACTACAAAAGGGCCACAAGCTGACAGTAAAAAGCAGCAGGCCTCTCTCTCTCTCTCTCTCTCTCTCTCTCTCTCTCTCTCTCTCTCTCTCTCTCTCTCTCTCTCTCTCTCTCTCTCTCTCTCTCTCTCTCTCTCTCTCTCTCTCTCTCTCTCTCTCTCTCTCTCTCTCTCTCTCTCTCTCTCTCTCTTTGTGTGTGGAAGCAAGCACCGATAGGAACCGAATCTAATCAGAGCACCGCACCGAACCGGATGAACCGGATGATCGGTGTGTTTTTGCCCTGGCAACAAGAAGAGCCGGATGGCACCGTACCTATAGAACCGTACAGCACCGAATGCATGCCCCGAGGGTATAAATACGCGAACCGATGCAACCCTGGTCCTAATAGTAGTCACAATAGTCATTACAATAGCAACAACAATTCTATTAGTAAGTATTGGTAATATCCATAGTTGTAATCTTATACATTAATAAAATATTATTAGAAATTAGATAAAAGATGTTTGAAATTGGTAGTAGGAATGAATAGATTTCAAACATCAAATTATGGGTTTTGTTTTCATGTGATGGCTTATTTTCTTCAGAATTTGTGCATATTATTATAAGACTTAATCCCTATACATGCAATTACACAAACTATTTTTGAATCCTAAACTTACTAGCTACTTGTATATCCTCTAGGCCTTTTGCATAATGATCTCATGAAATTTTTCATACTATGTAGGACTCATGGATTTTTTTTTCCTTTTTAAAACTTATTTTTTGAGTTTTAAAAAAGACATATGTTCCTTAATCTTCATAGATATATGGGCTTCACATTTATGCCTAGCTATCTTCCATTGTACCTAGGTGAGCCTATACATGTTTCCAAATAAATAGCAGCACATAGGTTCAAATTGATTGAAGTATTATTCATATTGAAGAAAAAATATTTAAATTCTTTTTACATACTCCCCTCCTCCACCCCAACCCCCCTGCGATTTGCATATGGCATACAAACTTTTAAACATGCGTCATCCTCAACTATAATGAGTGGTGTCTTCTAAACCCGAGTGAACACTTCTAACTTTGATATTAAACCATAAATCCATGTGAATCCTATAATTAACTCGATATAGTATCTAGATAGTCTAGTTTTTACAAGAGAGGATGTGCCTTACTAAGAATGCATCCTTTATAGATAAGTGATGGTGTTATTTCCATCTTAGTAAATTTTATTATATTTTCAAGATGATCTTTTTGAGATGCCAAAATCCATACTTTTAATGCCAAAGTTTTGTTTTTTTTATAGTTTTCATTAGTTCACAAACGAGCAAGAGAATTCTAGGTGGCATTCAAAAGATGTTGATAATCAGGCTACGTCTCATAGGTGGGTTGGTTTGGCACTGGCCTCTTGAGGTGGAGGTCGTGTATTCAACCCCCAAGATGGACATGTAGTAGCTTAAGCCAGTTTAAAAGCAACTATAACCTTGTCTAACCCTTGTTTTGTAGGATACGGAAGGTCTTGCGAGTACTATGCCCATTCACCTGTACAGTTGTACTGTCAAAGTTAAAGCCGAGGGAATAGTCGCCTACCAACCTCCATTTTTTTGAAAAAAAAATCTAAGTGGTATTCAGAAGATGTTGATCATCAGTAATTTCGGTGATATTTAAAAGTTCCTCATCAACGTCCTAAATTCTTGTCAAATAATCCTAAATACTTTAACCTTTGTCCATTATATATTATACAGTTGTCTTTTAACTGAAGAAATGCTTGCCTTATTCATAAATGAAACAGAGATTCTCAAGAGTACCCAATGCTTCTGGCAAGAACGTATATGCAGAAACAAATTTTTCTCCCGTCTATGCTAGATTGAGATGTTGGGTGTTGTATTTCGATGTCTGCTCCTCAGCCTCTATTTCTATATTTATTTTCACCATTTCAACACGTACACCACTCTTCTGGATTTTCTTTATTTGACTCTCTGCAGTTCCTCCTTTATGTTGGGACTTCTTGTATGATTTTCTGCAGTTCCTCCTGAACGTCTTCCATAGCTATAATTTCGGTGTCTTCCTTACATATCCTGGGGAAACCCATCTCTTCTTTTGAGTTATCATATTTCTCCCTCAGGACGGGAGTACATGTTGTATCGAGTCTGAATTCTGGGGCTTGAGCTTACTGGCCATCCTGCTTTGCTTCCAGGAATCTTCCGACGTTTTGTAAGTTCGTCTATCCCTTTCTTTACAGTGGTTCAGGCATGATTTGTGTCCTTACATCGGTTTCTTGCTTTTTACAGCTCCCCTAGATAAAACGATTGCGGTTACCGATTTTGCTACCGACGTGTGTGCGAGAGAGAGAGAGAGAGAGAGAGAGAGAGAGAGAGAGAGAGAGAGCAAGTTGGTACGTCTCATAAAAAAGTCTCAAATTTTAAGAATGCGCATAATGTACTTTGGAGTACACTTTTCTGGTTCGATATGCAAACCATGCGCACGCAAGAACACCAATGAAACATACAGAACCCAGAGACAGTAGTCCGTATTCAAAGCATTGAGTGCCGTAGCAGGCATTTTGCTCCGCGATTCCTTGATGGTTCTGTTTGTAATACAAACTTTCTTTATCGTAGAGATAACCTATCACCTTAGCAGATAGTAGATATGATAAAATAGTTGGTCCCAACCTGCAAAATCATAGAAGACGGTTGATGAAGGGCTATCCAAGCCTGTAAGTTAACATTTAAGGTGCGTGTGTGTGGGCGTTTGGGGGGATCTACATTAGAAGAACGAATCCCAAGAAAGATAAAGTTTTTAAACAATAATGTGGAGGTCTCATCTGCATAAAGCAGAGGTAATGGCCTCTCTTTTTTTTTTTTTTTTAATGGAGGTCCGGCAAGCGCCGACTCCCCCAAGCTTTAGCTTTGAAAGTACAACTGTACAAGTGAATGGGTGTAGTACCTGCAGGACCCCCCGTATCCCACAAAAGAGGGGTTCGACAAGATAACATGCATAACAACCGGTTTAAACTGGCCAAAGCCTTACATGTCCAGCTCGGGGATTGAACTCTGGACCTCCACCTCAAGAGACCAAACCCAAACTACTTGAACTATGGGACATGGACAAATGGCCTCTTTTTACATATTGAGATCTTTAAAGCCATTAAACAACCTTATGTGTACTATTTATGACTTCTTGGGAAGAAAAAACACTTGCGGGAATCTGCTCTGATGCAAAACGTGTCTTGGAGAAAGAATGCTAAAAACTCATCCTTGGTGGCTCCTGCA
>CM035409.1:63262609-63280109 GCA_020310875.1 Ceratopteris richardii
TTCATTTGTTTGTGGTGTTTAGAGCCTAGTTATAGTTTTTCTCTCGCCTCGATGTTTGAGTTGTCTTGAGTGGATCACGTAGTTGTGCGAGCCGTTTTTCGACACTCTTATTCTCTTCAACAAAATCTTCTCGAAGAAGATCTCACCCCTAACGGTCTTCGGAATCATCATGGACGTATTTAGCCGTATGAGAGCCATGGAAGCTAAGTATTGCTCAAGAGCTCTTGAGGCTCTCCTCATCTTCTGATAAGTAAGAATGCCTTTGTCACGCTATTTGTAGGCATCTTCTTTATATCTAATGTTGCATGTGGGATAAGTGTGCCATGTAGCTCACGAAATTAGCCCTCTGAAGATGTGTCGTCTTTATGAAGGACTAAAAATCTGCTACATTCACACTTTGAGTGGCGCCCGCAATTTGCTTATGTTGTTGATCAATACAATGAGCATGCTCGTTTTTTTCACTCATAGTCCCTTCAAATGTGGGCGAATTGCCTACATCAAAAGTGAAGACACCAAGTGCAGGAATTGAACTCATGGCCTACCGACTAGGAGTATGATGGGCTAACCACTTGCCCCAAAAGCATGGTTGAGGATTACTTCCTAATCCTCCCTCTTAGGGTGTGGTTCAACCATCTCCTATCTCTCATTTCTTGAGTCTAACAATCTCTTCCCCTTTTAGAGATCATTGTCCTCAATGATCAATCCTTGATCTCCCCTTGAATTGATGTCCTCATCCTTGCATAGTCTATTGAGCCTTCTTGTTCTCAACCTTGGTCTCTTGAACCCTTGCTCTCAACCTTCATCATGCCTTGAACCTTTCCTTTTCTGTTGCTTGGCCACTCGCCTGCGGACTTGCCTTGTTCGCAACCTTGGTCTCTTAAGCCCGTTGTTCTCAACCTCAGTATCTTGAACCTGGTTCTCACTTATGCTAGGTATATTGGATCCTCAATCTTGGGCTTCTATTGAAAAGTCTATTCTGAGAGCTTTCCAACGTTATCTCACACATCTAAATCTGACCTACAGATTGAGAGATACACTCTAATCTTTGTTGGGCTCGTCTTTGAAAGTGACGTGCACGCCTTCTATCCACTTTGCCCAAGCCTAATTCCTAGGCTCTGATACCAAATATTAGAACTCCATGATAACCTATGATGTTCCTTGTGCAAGGAGTCCCGATGTTGACAAGACCATTCAGCTTGTTAAAAGAACATTTTGGTGGCCTCGATAAGCCAAAGATGTCCATACATATGTTCAACAATGCTTTATGTGTCAGATCAACAAGGCAGAAAGGGTTAAGACACCATGTCTTTTACATCATTTACAAATTCCAGAGCACAACTCGGAAAGTGTATCCATGGACTTCAAAGTGGGGTTATTGCGGACCCAAAGAGAGCAAGATACTATCCTAGTAGTGGTAGATAGATTGAGGAAGATGACTCATTTCATACCCACACACGAGACGATAGAAGCTCCACATGTGGCGAAGCTATTTATCCAACAATCATATTGCATGGGTTACTGCCATCCATAGTTTCAAATAGGGATATTAGATTCATAGGACACTTCTGGAAGTTTGTATTTGACAAACTGAAAGTATCATTAAATATAAGCAGTGGTGACCATCCACATACAGATGGTCAGACCGAGAGGGTCAACCACATTCTAGAGGACATGTTGAGAGCATATGTGTCTCAGATGAAGAGAGATTCCGATAGTTTTGCTTATAATAATAGACCCTCATAAAGTGACAAGAATGTCTCCTTTTGAGATGAATTATAGCATGAATCCCACACCTTCCAATACCGTAGGAATGCCATCCTAGTGCTTCAGAGTTCCTGGCGAACTTCCAAGCAAATTTAGAAATAGCTAAAGCCAAGATATAGCAAGCAGCGGATAGGGCAAAGGAATATGCTAACAGGAAGAGATCTCCGAAAGTCTTTGAGGAAGGAAATAGAGTTTTTCTTAAGTGCCAACTAGATCTATTTCACTATAGTACACAGGGAAGTGTACTAAGCTTTCACCGAGGTTTTGTGGACCTTGGAAGATAGTTAAGAAGCTTAGTGATGTTGCGTACCAATTAGAACTTCCTCTAGATTATAGAGTCCATTCAGTGTTTCATGTTAATAAACTTAGAAAATATATTTCCAGGGAGGATAATGTAATAGAGGGTATTATTTCTTTGCAAGAAACTGATAGCTCAAATCATTCTCCAGATAGGATACTAGATCGGAGAGAAACGATTGAGAAATCGTGTCATCCAGGAGTATCTAGTAGCCTCGAGAGGATTACTGCTTACAAATTCTACTTGGGAATCAGAAGCGCTCGTTCGCAAGTACTTTCCCTCATTGATCATTGAGGACAATGATCTTTAGAAGGGGAGAGAGTGTTAGACATTGGTCTAGAGAGACCATTCCATGTGTGTGTGGGACAAGGATTAGTCATAGCCAACGTCCCTAGCTTGGGGGATATCCTAAGATATTTAATAGTAATGGGGATGAGTGTTGCATAGTGGCCACTAGATCATTCCAGAGCATTGCTATTTTGAATGCAAAGGGATATAATGGATGGGAGGAGAGTGGCACACACATCATTCATGAATCTTTAGAAACAAGCCTTAAGAGAATTTAGGAGTTCTAATACTAGGTTCGTATGTCCTTCACATACATCCAAAAGGAGCCAAGATATGCCAGTAATAGCCCCCTTCAACGCTTAGAAACTACGCACATGCTGAATACAGCTCACACCACATGCCAAGGTAGGGTATTTACTTCGCTTTGGACAAGTTTTTTGGCTTTATTTTTGCCTAGAAAGAATCAAGAACTCCTATTGTTCATACGTTAAGTTTCAAGAGTTTTTAAATCTCTGTGGCTTCTCATTAAGCAATAAGAGAAGCCTCCTCTTAGATGCCAATACAAGTCCATGTCTTCCCAAGCTTCTAACACACATATGTATGGAAGCAAGATTTTGAAGAATATAATTTTGATATATTTTTAAGCTCTTCTCAAGCTTTGCATAAGCTCCACCTTGCAAGAAGGATAATGGAAGTCATCTTTGGGAGCATCATGAAGTTCATATACAAACTTGGAGAAAGAAAATGAAGAAGAAAGGAAGGATGGCTCTTCTCCAAGGCAAAGGAAGGACGAAGCTTATTATAAAGCTACGTACTTTTTAAATTATGTTTGATGTTTGTTTGTCTTAGTTACCACTATCTTTGCATGAGTACATAAGGAAGCATGAGATAGAACTTCAATAGGACTTAAGTGCAGTTGTGAAGATAAGGTATTTTGAAGTTAAGAATAGGGAAACACACAGGCAGGGAAAAGGAAATCCAGCATCTCGAGCACTTACATGCAATTATGCATTGAAAAAGAAGGGATATATGTGCATTTTCTTTTACCAAAATTATGATTTCAATGCACAAGCTCAGCTCTAAAGCTTTCTTTTCATGAGAAATAGTTTTTGATCCACACAAGCATGTGCATTAGACTTATAAATGCATGAAAGGGAGGTACGGAACATCCATCATGGCATGGGATGAATGGAAAATCTTAGTAGATGTTGAATATAGATTCATACATAGAATGGAATTACAAGTGTAAATTCCATACAAGCTTTAAAGAGGGGTTCAATTTGTTGAACCTTATGCATGCTAAACATCTTCAAGTAAAGATGTATATGTTTTTGGCATACACTAGGTATGCAAAATCAATAAATGGCATTCCTTGTGCACGATTTTTTTGGGACAAGAGAGAGATTAAGTTCAGCTTAAGATAGGAAATGATTTCCTAACATGAAGTCAAATGCATAAAAGTTTAATGGTATGAGGCTTAAAGACCATTATCCTTTTATGCTTTTTGTATGTTGGCTTAATCGAAAAGCCAACAAAGCTTAACACAAATAGAGAAAACTTCAAACTTCGAGTCGTATTTATGGATCCTCAAGTTCCATAAAACCCATGGCATTCTGGTCAGCAAGGCCAAGGATTTGAGTAAGAGGTTCACTTGGCATACATGAAAGAGTTTGTAACCAAAATATCCAAGTTGTTTGATAACTTAGAAAATTTTTGAGAAAAGTCTTTCATTGTGACATGTCCAATGTCATGTATACACAAGAGAACTTAGCATGCTAAATGCTAACTCTAAGTATAAGAGATACTTAGAGATGGTTCCATTACAAGCTTTTCAATGAGATGTCTCAAGTAGATGGCATCCGAATACATCTAATGTCTTCAATGACGTAGATGATTCCCCTGAAGAGTTCTTTGTGGCATATTCTTATACTACTATAAAGAACCTACAATCCTACTATTTTTAAGTATAACAGATACTTAGAGGTAGTTAATTGAAAAAAGGTTCCAAAGGAGCTCTTAATGAGACATCCTAATTAGGTTGGCACTCCAAAATGGTTTTGAAAGTTTCCTAACACAGAACTTTCATTTGGCTTCTCCAAAGACAATGATGGAAGAAGAATGTTAGCAATTGCACTTTTAAGTTCAATCAAAGTGTACTTTCACGAATAAAAATGGTGTGAAAGTACTTAAAAACATCAGGAAACTTTGGATATCTCCTCTTGGAAGAATTTTGAAGTTAATTTAGGGTTTCATTCATTCAAGACATTTTCATCCCAAAGCAAAGTTTTCTTTACAAGATGAAATAGTTCCTAATGTAAGGAACTTAGACCTCTCTAGGTACAATTTTGAAATGGAAAGATTTTCTTATTTTCGTAGTACCTTGAAAACTCTTATGCTTTGATTAGCTTGAAAATTAAAGCCACCACTCCTAACACAGATAGGCATGAACTTGCATTGTTGGGAAACAATCGATTTCAAGAGCATTCCCAAGTAAGTTCATGAGTATGTTAAGACAGGTGGCCGTTGAGCTACCTCTAGAAGCTGTTGTATTAGATACCAAAACTAGAATCCCATTTTAGTACATCTTCTAGAAAATTTCAAGGTCCACACAAGTATAAGAGTAGTTGAATAGTCCAATGATGGGAGTCATAACACTGATACTCTAGTTGTGGATGAAGCAATAGATTTCACAGTTTTGAGGACAAAAACTCTTCAAGTGGGGAAGAAAGTACCAAACTTATCAAGAATCAGTACAATTAATTCCGTAAATAGAAACTTGGAATGTAGATGATGAGATAAAAGAACATCTTCTAGGATGTTTGGCAAGAATGATTTGCTCAAAAAGAAACTTCATGGCATGGTAAAGCCAGGGATCCAATCAAGATCGCAAAAGAGTTTGAAAAAGGTGTTTTTAAACCACGAGGTCGAATAAAGCATGCCAAAGGTTATACTCCTCTAAAGGGAAGTAAGAAGGAAGATAGAAGTTTGAATTCTAAGTATGCACTCTGCAACCATCATAAGTGATACTTAAGTACGGGGAAGGTGAAAGTTGAAACTTATATTCACCTATCCTTAAAGGGATTTCAAGAAAAATCCAAAAGCATTACAAGATGCTTAGACTTAAGTAGTAAATGAGATTCCTAAAAGAACCCTGAGATAGCTTTTTGAAAGCTTTAGATAAAGAAAGGAATCTAGAAGGAAAGAATAATCTCTTGTCACTACAAGTCAGTTGAGCATGAACTAATTATATCTTGAATAAGATTCAAGGCACTTGGAATCACACTCAAACCCCAAAAAGAAAGGATGGATGTTTATTCCATCAAGATGGATTTTATTTCATCAAAAGGTTTAGAGCTTCCAATATAAACTTGGGATAATTAAGATCATAGAGAGATCTTGTGTTGGAAGCCCTAGAACCTAAGCAAGATGGAAAACATAGGTACTTCCTTCGACTTCAAATTGTGGTAAAATGAATTTGAGAAAAGGTACTCTAAAGATTGAGAAAGCTTCTAGAATTTAAAATAAATATCATCCACACATGTGTTGGATATAAAGTATAGTGGTATGGGACACTATACTTTATATTCACATCAATGTAGGAATGATGGTATGGGACATCAGACCATGAGATGATAGGTATCTTTTAGTCTTGGGCTCATGACTTGAGTGAAATTCCATCCCAATGGCAATTGAAACTTCATAGATATACATGAAGTATAGGATGGTCAAGAATATGACCAAGATGCACTTCAAGTATCAAGTAGCTGGAACATTTGAAGACCATGAAGTTGAAAGCACTTTCTAGATCTTCATAAAGGTTTTCAGCAAGACTAGGATAGGCTCACTTAAGTTATGAGACTTTCCAATAAGGACTTTGTAGTTCTTTATCAAAAATGCTGCATAGATTTCTGAAGAGAAAGAACTTGGAAAGATCTTTTTAAAGGTAAACTAAGTCAATCTAGTATAAATCACTTAGTTGACAATACAACTAAGTGATTCAACATCTTGACTCAAATGTATGCCTTTTAGTACAAAGATGAGTCAAGCGACGTTGAAAAAGATTGACTTAGTAATCCACATAAAGTTAGACTAAGTTAATCCAAATACCCTTGTTGATAACACAATGAGGTAATCAATCTTCTAAAGTAAGAAACATATACTAGATTGGTATTCTAGTATATAGGAGACTCAAGAGATTGGAAAAAAGGATTAGTTTAGAAATCAAAATAGTTGAAGCAACAATTGCTTGTAAAGTTAAACATCATCAAATCTCGGTGGCTCGAGACATTGATGTTTTATACCCTAAAGTTTGGTAGATGGATGATGGTTTAACCTTACCCAAAGAATCTTTCTGAGAATTCGGGTTTAATCTCATAGGGATAGAAACAATGCTTCAAACAACTCCACTGAAGTTTTGAGACTCATCTAGTTTGACTCAAATCACTTTAGTGTCTTAGAAGTTGAATCGATTACACAGAATTTTAGTTCTTCCTTCTCGCTTTGTTCAACCTTGGATATGATTTGAAAGAATATTCGAAGTCATTTCTAGACTAGGTTTAACAAGATGAAATAGGTAATTGAATTAAGCATCAGAGATAGATGTTTTGTATAGAACCCATTCAATTTTAGAATACGTTGAGTTTAAGAGAATTCATTCATCCATTGAGCATTGCTTCAAGATCGATGGATGAAGAAAAAGTCTAAATTTCTCTCAAAGAGTTTGAGTAGAACTCTTCAAGGGAAAAGATTTAGGAATTGTTTCTAGTTCTAACAATTCCAGACAAGTCAAATCTTTGAGGAAGTGATGTTAAGTAAATAATTTTGAAGCTGATTGCCCAAAGAAATGAATCAATTCTTTCCTACATTCTATCTTGTCGCTAAAACCCAGTAGGACATGGTAGTCCTGTATTTGGGAAAAGAGATAAGTGGATGTTGATTAAGAAGTACGACTTAGTCAGAAACATCTAAGTTAGATGTTTTGGTCAACCTCAACTTTAGGAGACTTCTCAAAAATCTTGAACTAGCGAGTGATCCAACTATTTTGTTATGTCCATGCACAAGTAGTGCATAGAATTGGACCCACATGGCAAATTAGCTCGAGAGTTTTCGAATCAAGCTACTTCATATGTTTGTGCTATGGATGCTTCGTTTGCACATAGTGAAACATTGAATTAGGCAAGAATCAAGTGTTTCATATGCAATGCTAGATAATGATAGAATGATTTAGACAGGGATTAGCCCACACGTAGATTCCCGAGTCCCCTTTCGACAAAGAGGCAAATCAAAGAGATAAGACAATGATTGACAAGACTGATCACGAGGCACGAGGGAAAACTCCACATATTATACCTACACACATTTTCGCCGACAAAAATGTTAAAGGGCAAAAGAATGTTGTATAACTATGGGTCCAAGCACAGAAAACATGGATTTTGGGGATCGAAACTCACTTGGAGAACCCTTGGAGTTTATTGAGAAACCCTTGGGAAAATGTCTCCAAGACCATGGTTTGAACCCTTCAGCTATTTGAATTTAGTTACTGTTACTCCCAACTGAAGGGTTTTGACCCTTAGGATTGATATTTCCTAAGGGATTGATGTTCATTCGATTGCAATGATGTAATGGTGCTGCTTATGAACAGAGGCAACAACTCCGATTTTGTCCAAGAAGATCTACGAGATTTAATGCCACAATTATGATCTGAATACAGTTACTGTTATGCCACAGTGATGTTCAAGAACATGGTTCCAGTATAGATACCTATGGTTCATGTTATGCTATAATCTACAAGGTTATGTATATGCCATGGTTATGTAATGGTTATGAGTCTAAAGATGCACACAACACACACAATATGAGTGCACTGTACACATGGGACTTGTGCATTAGGAATTAGCCAAAAGAGGGGGGCACAGCCAGGAGGTATGACTCATGAGTATTAACTCAGTCTGGACTCTGTAGGACTCTTGAAACTGTGTGTTTGTTGACCTTGTAGCTATAGCCTGTTGCACAGGCAACAGGCTATAGCTACAAGCCCACAACAGGGGTTTTTGCCTCTTCAATGTCTCCTCCTATGTGTACATTAGAAATCGAATGATCCAGGGCACATGTCCTCATCCAAAACCTATGTAGGCTGAGAAATCACCTTGATGGGAGCCACTCTCAATAGCCACAACCAAAAAGATGTAACAAGGTGTCATAACCATTGTTCGAGCGATTCAAGACTGATGTCTCCTTAGTACATGAAAGTAGACGTTGAAACTTGAATTGTATTTTCCACAAAAATTATACCTTGGTTAACTAAAATGCATCTAGACTGTAGATGATACAAACAATTTCCTTTGCTTTCAAACCTATATGGAACAAAAGTACATTTCAACTCCCAATGATCAAAATGAAGCATGCCCATTTTACATGTTAACACTTTTTCAATCATAATTAAAACTTGTTTATAGCACAAAGACACTTTGAACTTTCCTTGTGCAGAGATACCCATGTAGTTCAAGAGAAGTTATCTAGAAAACTCATGCATGCACAAAAGGGCAAAATTGCATGCACAGAAGTTGCAATCGTGCAAATGAAGGTCAAAAGGAGCCGAAATGCAATTTTCGGCAACACCTAGTTCTTGAATCTCTGCCTTAGTATTTGAGAACCAATTGTTGGAGTGTGCGAAGCAAGGAATGCACACAAACAGCATGGCAAAGAAGCTAAGGAGAACAACACAATGATTTAGAAAGTGTGTGCAAAAGATAAGTAATCTATTAGACTTATGGACATATATACAAGCAGGAGGAAAAAGATCCTCTTAAGAGTAAAAGAGTGCCCCAACATACCTGTGTGTCTTGCACACATCACTACGAAACTATACTAGCAAATCCCTATGTGTATGAGTGAGGGCTACAACAGGATATGGGAGTTTCATAACACAAATGCTTAGTGGTTTCACAAAGTGGCATATTCATGGAAAGGACATGCTCCCTTTTTTCCTGCACTTATTCTTATGCAGAGTGACCTTAGGATGCATCACAACAGGTTGCTTCATGAAAAGGCATTGCTATGTGCATGCCATCTTTTCTTGGCCCTATTGTAACAGCCCAAAACAAAGCATCAAACACCATTTTTGGAACCGTGGATACATAGAACATCCGTGGCAGAAATTATGCTTCTTTATTTTACTCAGCTCCCAAGAACAACTCCTTTCAACATTAACTTCGGTGTATACACTAATCTAGATGATGGGTTGATTTCGATAGTTAACCTCACATACATAGTATGGCTCATCTGGGACTCAAAAAATGCTTCGTTCCTGGGATGGAAGATTAATTTTGAAAGCCCTGTATGAACTCTCTCTCCTGACCTTAGGAATCATGTAACGCAGTTTACTTATCAAATCCTTTGAAGGCCACTGTATATTATTTCATGGGCACTTTATTCCCTGTAATTAGTGTAAAAAAGGAGAATCTATTCCCTGTAAATAGCATCAAAAAGGAGTATTCTCTACCCCAGAAAAAAAGGTACCTATAGTGTGTGGCAGTGGTTAATGCAAATAACATTGTTATAACAAATGTGTGAGGCTCGTAATAGTGTGTGCAGAGTTATTTTTTCATCTTTTCTCTTCCCTCCCCCCCCCTTTTTTTCTTTTTTAGTTTTTTTTGGGGTGTGTGTGTGTGTGTGTGTGTGTGGCATGAGAAAATCCTTCAGAGTCCTGAAATCCACGTAATAAGATTGCTGACATGACCACTCTGTGGCATGCTGGCTAAAAGTCTATTCAATGCTATCAATTACAAAATGAGAGAGGAAGTACCCAAGAAGTTTGTAGAGTGTAGCCACTTGTTTCAAACCAAAAACTTCCGCAATTATTGTTGGAGCCAGTGTCCAATAAGATCCATATGCAAGACCTACTACAGCTGATCCGATGAAAAGAAAAAGAGTAGCTGCATCACAATTTAACAAAAAATTGCATATTTTATTTTGCAGTTACGATGCTCCATGGTTTCTTTATCATTGATAAACATAATTTCTACTTACATCCTGTAGCTAAAATAAGGCAGCAGATAAACATGGCCATCTGAGAAATCAGCAGACAGATAGGCCTTGAAAGCCCCATTTTCATTAGCAGATCAGAACCATACCTGTTGTATTGATGATTGTAAGATTTTACACACTCAAAAATGGCATGAAAGAACTTTTTCACACTTCATAGTTTGCCTTCTGAATTAAATCATAAAATAGCAGGATTGGTGTGGCCTCAAAGGCAAGGCATGTAAATGTAAAGAGCTAAGGAACAAAGAAGTATTAAAGCATGTACATGCTCAGGTGACAGGAATTTGAGAGCTTTTGACAATTTCTGGGCATAATTTGCACGGCATCTTGCCACGTACACAGACAAACTCACAGCATTTCCAGATATTTCAAAGAGCTATAATATCCCTGAACCTCTACACAGATAAAAGATGCAAACCTGGAACATTGTATTCAAAGCCATTTTGAAAGGTGAAACACAACAATGTTTTTCATATTTATAAGAAGCTCCTAACAAGTTATCTGTACTTTAAATCTACTCCATCATCTAAATATACAGTGGAAAAATCTTTTGGTTTGTTGATGTGCTTCTCTGTCGCACTTGTTCTAGTGCCTCCCTGGCTTTTCCCAGCAGATCCTCTGCCTCCTCCATTTGCTGTCTACTGCACTCAAGTGATCCATTGTTTTACGTGGTCATTTTCTGCAGAGACACAGCCACACCCTCATCACACCATACCTTACACATCACCTGATTTAGTTTCAATTTTATCCACTTTTGGTTTTTGCATATCTAGATGACTTTCAATTGTATATGATTATGTCTCATAGGCCAACTTTGGCCTTTCGAAGACGTTAATATATCCCTTTATTTGTTTCTGTTAAGTGATGCTCAAGAACTTTTCAAACTATTCCCTGCTAAAGTTATTATCTCTCAATTGCATAACAAATGCACGATTTATTGAAGGAATTTCGATCAGGGTTTGAGGTACTTCTGCATGTTTGAAAATGCCTGACCATCTCAACACCCCCAGCTGAAGATAAATGAAAGTCACCTTGGGTCTAGGAGCTCTTCTTTTGCATCATGTGAAGCCCCAACATAGACACAAGCGAGTTCGTTCTTATTCAAACTGCTCTCAACACCCTTGAGGTTCATAAAACCCTGTTCAAGCTGTTCACTCTCTTTAGGGTTTCTATTCTGATTTTCAGAGGTTTTGGAGCTTTTATTTTTGTCCATTCTGGTGTGTTATGTCCTTCCTGGGATCCCAAGACCATTAAGCGCAGTTCAAAAGCTCTGTTTCCTCTCTTTCCTTCTGCTAGCAGGACAAAGTTGAAATTCGTTCATCAGGGGGATGCAATGTCTGTCTGCTTCCTTTCTTCAGCTCTTCATCTCAATTGAGAAGAATTTGAGATTTCGAAACAAGATTCAATGTCTTTAGGAAGTTTTCGGGGTCAAGATGATTTATGGCCTCCCTCCTCTTCACAGCTTCATGACATCTTCATCTCATATGCATACTGACATTGCTGACACATTCATACTGCCCAGCCTTTGGGAGAGAGTTTAAGCACCATGAGCTCTCCTCAATTGAAGCAACAAGCTACTTGAGAGATCAAAGTCCACTTTCTATTGAAGTGCGAATGCCCACTTATATAAGTGGAGACGTGGCTTTGATATCTTTGAAAATCTATTCATTCACACAAGCATCAGAGTCACTATTTGCCTGTTTGGATTTTAAGGAATGCAAACGATCCTCTTCCAACTGGCAGTTATTATGGGATACTGATTGATAGAGAGTTGATATGACTCAGCTCATCGACCTTCCTACCATATATGTTGTATTTACTAATCTCAAGGACCTACCCTTATATAACTTCCACCCAACTTGGACTAGAGAAGAACTTCTACAACATGCCGAATTCTCAGAATTCTCTCAAAATTGTTTTGCTTACCAATAAATGGGTTATATCCTATCCTAGAGGCTCTTTGAGGAGCCAAGCACTACTACTTGAGTTCTCTCACAATAAAGGGAACAACATTAAGATTCAATATCCACAAACCAAGATCCTAGCCAAGACAATCATCAGCCCTAGAGACAAAGATTAGCCGATGATCCACTTCAAGAGGTGCCTGCTCACAACGGGAAATCAATTCGTGATCATGGACAACATAAGGTTCGTGTAGTTCCTCCCATGTGACAAGAGAGGAGGCTACATTAAGAAGGATTCAACATTCATAAGGAGGACCATCCTTTTTCTTTTGAGTCCTCTTTCAATGATATGATCCTCTCAAAGCATAGGCAAGTGCAATAAGAGCCCCCATGAATTCCTACCACCATTAAAAGCGAAGCACTTCATGAACATGCAGCCAAGTAAATATTCTTCTATGTCATCATTAAAATCATGGATACTTTTGGCATAGGACATAGGTGAAATCACATAGCCTCTTCAAAGTCTTTGGGCCGTATCTCCCAACATCAAAGCATAGGCAAGTGCAACGAAAGCCCCCATAAATTCCTCCCACCATTAAAAGAGAAGCACTTCATAAACATGCAGCCAAATAAATATTCTTCCACATCATCATTAAAATAATGGATACTTTTGGCATAGGACATAGGTGAAATCACATAGCCTCGTCAAAGTCTTTGGGCCATTGCTCCTAACATCATTTTTTTATTGCTTTATCCAACCCCTTACAAAGCCTCGTGTTTTCTGGAAGTCATCTAAACCTTTCAGCTTAAGGATAATCTCTGTATAGTGGGAAAGGTAAGTAGACAATGGCCTACCTCTCTGCATCACTCTATCCCACTCATCCCAATTCCTCTCCTCATCATTCAGAAGCAAGAACTCTTTAAGAAAAAGAGTCTCAAACTGAGCCCAATCAATAGAAATAGCCCCGACTTCTATGAGACCCATCCACCACTTGTGCACGCATGGTCCAAGCGAAAGACTCTCTTCGAGTACTCGGGAGTAGGTACTCAGGTGGGTTCCTTTAAACTGATGCAAGTCATCCACTTTTACAAAAAAGTGTAAATTGCATCCTGATTCCTATCATGATCTTCCCTCGAGAAGGTTGGTTTCAAGTCTTTAAGAAGTGACATATCCCCAAGTCTTTCATCTTTTAATTTGCTAAATGGCCTAGGCTCTCTCTTAATTATATCAAATGTTCCATGTGAAGAGGTCTCCTTATCTCGATCTCGAAAAGTGACCAAGAAGGTTGTTTGGGACTCGAGAGAGATTAATTGGGCTTTCAATTGCTCAAAAGCCGACGTCATACTCCCTAACATGAATTCTAATTTAATCCTCCTATCTAAAAGCTCACTAGGTTGGCAATGAGTAACGAAGATCTACATCTTGATCTACATCTTGATCTACATCTTGATCTACATCCTTCATATCTAATTCTTGTTCTCTCATGATGACCTCCTTGTTGCTTGGTGTGTGTCCACGTGGTGTGAACATTGCTGGGATACAAGCTTCATGCACAAACAGCCATTCTCTGAGGTTTGTTGGCTTCGATACGAATGTGAGGGTCCTCTCTTCATGACATCCTCGTTGCCTTTTGTTAGAAGATGCAGAAAACTCATGGCTAACCCCGCCACGCGATTACTCCTACGTCTCTCTCTTTCTTCATGCATTACACCCCCGTGGGTGCTCACATGAGTGCCAAATGCTACTCATGTGCCAACGTATGCTAAGGAGGGGTTCACACCACTCCTAATATGACATAACTATTTACAAAAGAGCTATGTACCCAGTAGACAGATAATGTAGCAGCCATCAAGCAGCCTAATGGATGAAAGAGTGAGTGTACTCGGTACAGCATAGCAGGATGCTGATCAGGCAGCAAAGCCGCAACAGCAGTGACCAAGAACTTCCTGCACAGCAAGAAGTTTAAGTGGGGCGCATGTGTCTGTGCTCAAAAGTGAGTACGTCCTGGACCACCAGTTATACTATAAGATTTAGAAACATGAACGACCAATAACCCACAGAATATATGAGTCTTTTGAGTGTACAAGCTGAAAATAATATGCAAGGGACAGAGCTAAAGATCCCAATACGATCTGCATGATATAAAGACAATCTTGCTCAAAAGCAAGGACTTGAAAACTGCAAACCAGGTATGCATTGTCACTGCAAAAATGTATCCATGAACATGCCAGACAGAGTGGCAAATGTTTGCACCACATACTGGTGCATTGATGTTGTCACCAATCAGAAGACTTAGCACAACCCCGATGGCAATTACATATCAAATCCAGATCCCCTGTAGGAGAAAAGAAAAAACAAGCAGTAGATGCACTGAGCCACTTCTTAGTGGAGTACAACTTCTGATCATCTGCTCTATGCACATCAATAGAATGAGTGGGGAAATCCAGAATATTATACTGGTCTCACATACCTGCAGAAATGCATACATACGTTTTTTGGAAAGACAGGTTATTGTTATTTAGGGAGTGAGAATTATGAAGTGCTGTAGGGCAGCCTAAAAAAATGTGTGGATGATGAGGAGCAATGTTGACCGTCAGAAGAGACAGCCGCTTAGTGCATATGCTCTCTCAAAAGTGGAGCTGATATCACATGCTCAAAAGTGTTACATATTCAAATATAAGAATATTCTCTGATTGCCCATGAACCCTAATAGTACCTCAAATATACGTACATACATAGATACATATGCATGAGTAAAAGCTTAAATACCTCAAACTTTCACAATTCGAGAAGGCAGTCAGGACAACATTATGTCTCTTTGTTTTATGGAATCATTACCCTGAAACAAGACGACCAAAGCAACTCCAAATACTGATGATCCCCACAAATTCATCCACAACATCACTCCTTACTGCTTTACCAATCTGCAGGCATGAAACCAGATTCTCAAACTGCCACAGAAGTATCAAGATACCTTTCAAACAGAATCCCTATATTTGAATGATCAATTGACACATGAAAAATGAACAGAAAAAGAAACTCCCAAAAATTACATGCAAAAATTACATGCGGCTATGTCTCATATTGGAAGTATGCACTGAAAGGTTGAACCAGATAGCACCAATGCATCTGATTGCTTTAATTCCAGAATTTGCTAACTTTCCAGGAAGATGTTATGGGTAAGAGAAAGAAATAAGAAAATGAACACTATATATATAAGATTTATATATAGCCTCGTGCACATAGATGAATTCAGACTTCACGTTTTTTGAAAGCTTGTGCATCTGTGTGCAATATTACTGCACATGAATATAGCATCTGAAAGGTTGTAAATAACATTTTCATCTTGCATAAGTTCGTAGGGTTGGCCTTGTCTTTCTCAACATTTCCTTTATTTAAGTATATGACATATATTATCTGATCTCTAGGACAAAACATCCATAAGGAGTTCCACTAAAGGAAGAGAAGAGACCTGAAAAGACATACAATGCGAAATAGTCCGTGACTAAGAGTAGTCTTACATGATAGCACATGTTTTGTTTACATACAAAGTCATCTGATATTACATAAGTTACAAAAATGTCTTCTTTCACAGTGACATTGCTCACATTCAAAACATGAAACGAGCATTTTCTAAGCTTAGAATGCACAAAGTTATGCTTAAAGACATTCAATATGGTGACAAGTGTGATGGCCATCTGACAATAAGACGAGTTGAAGACTCAACGGACATGACCAATAAATTTAAGGTTTCCATTTCATGTGACACAGGAATTTCGTGAGAACGAAGGTAGTAGAAAGTAGTAAAGAGAAAAAAAAAGAGAAAAAAAAAGAGAAAAAAAAGATAGATATTAAACATCACTCTTAAGTTTTGATTCTGATTTAGTAGCTTACTCTATTGCTTTAATAATCTTTATGATCTTCCATGCCAATCACTTCTTGATGTAGAAAAGGTGTCCAATGACCTTATTTTCACACATAAATATGTTCTTATGACATCTACACATCATCACTTACATTATCATGATTCATGCTTAATGCCTTTCTTAAACATCTTTAATGTTGCATTGCTTAATAATCACCCTCAAGAACTAAGCATTGGATGCATGAGGCTTGCCAATGAGGACAACAAGATCTAAAAGAGCACCAACCATCAAGTATTTTCCAAATCTAGCTTTGAGTCTTCATTACTCTTGAAGTCTTTTAGTGTTGCCTCCTCCCAACTTTTTTGGGGTTCTTGTCTTACAACTTCGTGATATTATAGTCTCAAAATCTTGTTCAATACAAGTCAAAGACATGTTCCTTGTTCATCCCCTTGAGAACATTGTTTTGAGCTAGTATCCTTGTTACTCACGGTTGTTACTAATACGATTTTGACTATTCATGTGATCGACGTTTGATGGATACAGTAAAATGTTTCTGGCATTTACCAATGTGTTTTTTTCAAATAAAAACTTTAACTGTATATACTTATGTATACATATTACATATTTGAACAAAATGAACATTTTTTAAACATATTCATAGACAAAAGAGAGTAAAAGACAATATTATAATGACATAACATTAATACGCACTTCGCAACCAAAAAGACGAATAACTAGTATGTATCAAAATATGATATCAATCATCAATGATCAAGTTGAATATCGTACTCCCCTACATGATTATCATGTGCAAAAAGAGGATCCTCATTCTCATCTACCAGTCTACCAATCCCTCAAGTGTGAGAGTAGTAGAGTTAGGTATATTCTCACCCTCTTTGCTCTTTTGAAATGAGAAAAGTCTATCATCATCTTTTCTTTTTTAAATCATATCAAGTGTGACTTCCATCTTCTCAAATCCTCTCTCTTTAATAATTTAATTTTTTATGCAAGCTATAAGTTGGTATGATTATTGACCAACTTTTCTGTATTCTATGGAAGCATCTTATTCCTCAACTTTATATGAATCAAGGACTCCAATCTCTTTCGCAAGGAGAAGCACAAGATCCTCGTGAAAGAATAGGTACAACAAGTTGCTGTGAATTGGGCATATGAGCCCCAAATATGTCGCACCACTTCACTACATAATACATTCTTTTTTCATCTTTAACAAGAGGCCTTGCATTTGTACCAAGGTGGTAAGGTTTGGTACGCATTCGATTTGAGGGAAGAACCTTTATCTCGGGAGTAAGGTTCATAAGGTTAGAATATATATATA
>CM035409.1:63282609-63465109 GCA_020310875.1 Ceratopteris richardii
ATTCCAAAATGAAGTACACGAAGTTACAAGGTAACATAGATAATATGCTTGAGATACAAGCTGCCCATAACTCCACAATCTACATAGCTTAAGATGACCTTCTCAAAACTAAAAGCTTCAAGCTTCTACACACCTTGTGGATGATGAAGAAGGAGAACTCCACCTCCTCCAAGTTGAAGGACCACCTTCTCCAAGTTCTATGAATTGTGAGCAATAGTAGGGCTTGTCTTTATATATTTTTTGTTAGGCATGCTTTTCATAGCTTTTCATAGCTTTTCATAGTGTAAAAAAGCCAAACAAATCAGCGTTTCACAATTTTCAGAAATCCTACTTTCAAAAATTGCAAAAACCCTAATTTTAGGTTTTTTTATTATTTTTAATATTATTTGACCATATCATATGTTAGCGCTTTTCAACTTGAAAATTGCTTTTCACCTTTAACTTTTGGAATTAGGATTTGAATTTTGACCATCCAGTTCTTATCAAACGCCTATGTGTTATATATCATTAGAAAGCTCTGGATGAGCACTTCCAAAATATGTGATAGAAAAATCGCACATTTTTCACCTTTTTGACTTGTTTTGAGTAGATGTTGACCGATTGATTTTGACTTTCTTTATCCTCTAGGTGGATTCCTTAGTGGAAAGCTTCCCCCATAACACATAATTTTTAACAATCCCCTCCTAACCTAACACTAGGAGAATATGCCAAGTAGGTATTTCTATTAATTCTTAAAGTTATTACTATTATTATTTGATGATTTAGGTACTTGTTTCATTTTCACATATCATGCTAAGTATCCCATAGCATGATAGCACACACAAGGACCTTAGACATGAAGAGCACTCCCACAACACACATCACAAAGAGAACTCACACATCCCATACTCTTCTCAACCAAGTACTACTTGGAAGGATAGAGACAACAAAAGGATGCTAAGAAATGGATAGAATGTAGACTCAAACATACTCCCTCAACTATCAAGGTTGGCGAGGCCTATCAAGTTAAAGTCACATGCTTTCTTTTACACCTATCAAACAAAAACACACACATATACAAGAAGGTATTAAAATGTCCACCATAAGGTTCTGAATGTAGATATATTATCCATTCTACCTCACAGAAGTCTTCCTTCATGATTGGAAAGTTGAACATGCAAGATCCCATAATACATGGATGAGTGACAAGCCCCAAGGAGCACTAGAAGGTGTCATGACTAGTAGATTGAACATCATTTCTCATGTACAGATGGAAACAATGCTCTCCAATCTACAAAGTCATCTTCATATCTTCAAATCCAGCATATATATACTATTTGTTGATGGGAAATCTGCCAAATCTTATGTGATTATTGATGAATCTCCAATATTTTATGTGATCCATCCTCGATTTGACTTTCCTTCAACTGTCTGTTGGCATCTCCATTGCTACTTCATTTGCAGCTTCTTGTTGAATATAAAATTGAGCTTAATCTCCATCTTCCATGAAGATTTCACTCTTCTACATGAAGCCCACTTCTCAATGTACATTATTTTATCATGCTCTAATACCAATTGTTTTTAAGCCCACAATCAATATAGATACACAGAGAAAATAGATACAAAATAGAGAACAGACAAGACATGAGAGAGAGAAGTGGGGACATGCTCCATATATATTGCATACATTCCAAACTGAAGTACATGAAGTTACGAGGTAGCATAGATAATATGTTTGAGATACAAGCTACCCATAACTCCACAATTTCTGTAATTGAAGATGATCTCTTCAAAATAGAAAGCTTCAAGCTTCGTTACACCTTGTGGACGTTGAAGAAGCAAAACTCCACCTCCTCCAAGTTGGAGGACCACCTTCTCCAAGTTCTAAGTCTGCTACAAGTATTGAATTGTGAGCTATAGGCCATGTATTTATATAGTTCTTCATTATGACATGATTTTCATAGCTTTTCATAATGTAAAAAAGCCAAAAATCAGGATTTTGTAATTTTCTAAAAACCTAATTCCAAAAATTGTAAAAACCTTAATTTAAGGGTTTTTTAATTATTTTTTTATATTATTCAACCAAATCATATGTTAATAAATGATTTTCTCTTATACAAAATTGATTTTTCAACTTGAATTTTTGGAATTAGGATTTGAATTTTGACCACCATTTCTTATCAAGCACCTATGTATTATATATCATTGAAAAGCTCTTGATGAGCACTTCTAAAATACATGATAAAAAAATTATGCATATTTCTTACCATTTTGACTTATTTTGGCCAGCCTTTGACTACATGTCAACCAGTTAATTTTGACTTTCTTTATCTTGCAAGTGGGGTCCCTAGTGGTAGGCTTCCCCCATAACACATAATTTCTAACACTCTATCTGCTAAACATAATATCTTCAAAATAGGGGCACCCATGCTTACAACCTCTCGTGCACTTCTCCAAGATATATCTTCAGCTTTCTTGTCAACCACCATGGATCTCAATCCATTATACGCATCCTCATCCAACAAGTTTGCTAACATGATAGAAATATAAGCAAACCTTGTTCGTGTAGGTTTGAGAAGATCTTTTGAATAAAAAATTCTAAAAAAACAAGTATAGTGGGCTTCAGAGTTACAAAAGTAGTGAGTTTTAGAGCTTGGTTCAACATTGGCTTCATCCAAGCAAGCCCGCCAATATCCTCAAACAACAAATGAAAACCTTGTTTGTGCAGGTTTGAGAAGTTCTTTGAGGAGAATTTTCTAAAAAGAGCAAGTTCAGTGGGCTATAGCCATGCCTTACATAATTTGATGTGTTGACCATGCATACTTGGACAATGTTTTAGGTCCAATGTCCTAAAATATCAAAGATGTACTCACCACTTTTAAAATATCAAAGATGTACTCACCACTTTTAAATTGACATGAAGTGTTCATAGCTCTCACGAACATGCCCCCCATGAATACAACATACCATAATATTGATCAATGGTTGATTTCTAGTATTTGACCAACTGTCACACACTAGTGACTATACTACATCCAAAACATTTCCAATTGTCATGCAATTTGAGCAACTTACTTTCTATGCATCTCACTTTATCATAAAGATGATGTGTACGCAAATGGTGATATGATGGTGCTTTATAGAAAGAGCCCACACAATGAACTTCACTAAGCATGTCAAGAAGGAACTTCTCACTTTTCGAAATGGATGTCTTCTACAAGAAAGAATCTACGAAAAAAATTACCTGGATCTTCTCTTAATTGAGCCTCCCAAACCTTTCACAAAGGTCCTTGAGAAGTATTTCTCTTATTGGATGCATGTGAAATACAGGCACCAACACACAATTGGGATGCATAGATTTCATCACCATCATCTTTGTTTTCATTTGCACCTCCCATTTGCAGAGAATCAAATCCAAAAGTATCTTCATTTGGATACATCACATTGAAATTTGAGCCTAACCCACTTTCTTGAGATGATTTTGCAAGTAATTTTCTACATATGCCTCCTTTGTATTTTGGGGAGCTTGATCATATTTATCAACTCCAGAACCTTTGAGGCCAAGAATATGTACCTAAATACAATTAGCTCCTCCATCCAATACATAATACATGGCTACAAAAATTACATTTACAAGCCCAATTCCCTTTTGGCAAGACTTTCACCTTGTCCATCTTTTCCCATTCTCCGCTCACTATCCTTGGCATCTACAAATATTAAAACAATACACATATATACACAATTAAATCACTAACATTTTACAATACAATATGTTATACATGATAAACAATAACGTATTTATGAAAATAATAGCATGTTTATGTACGTTCTATTATATATGTGTAGAACTCTTGACCAAGAACAAAGTCTAGGACTCTATACTGAGTTGGTAATAACGTATAATAGTGTACTGTATTTAGATCTTTTATGTGTACAATATATAAAAGAACAATATAATTTAGCATGACCATGGTCCATGTTGATTTTTTTTTTGTTTTGATAAGCATTATAAATATCTTGATTGTTATTGTGAATAACAAGTCATATGTGTGTGGATGTAGTTTGTATAACAGTATACAGTAAATTGTACATTGCCATAGTGTATATATATTGTTCAATCATCCAATGTCAGCCTCTACAGTGTACAATGTATACATATTGACATATAGTCCAACATCAAATGGTATGAAATATGACATGTTGGAGTTTGAGGTCTCCGAAAGCAACGAAGAGCACAAGGAAGAAGAAGAAGGTTGGAGCACAGCACGACACTGAATAAAATACCTTACCAAGTGAATGTACAAAGATAAGTAACCTGTTAGGGTTATATGCCTATATACAAGGGGGGGAGGGAGGAACTCCTAAAGAGGGGAAAAAGTGCCCCAGCAGTCCTAAGTGTGTTCACACACATCACTACCGAAATATATCAACAAATCCCCCCTCGGAGTGATGTGGTGAACAAGGAGCTTGCACTCATGTATAAGGAAGTGCCAAGCTATGTGGAAAGAGATCAATCTACAAAAGGAAGTAAGCCCAAAGCTTTGCAGAGAGATTCAAACTTCTCCCTAGGCAGATTCTTTGTGAAAAGGTCTTGCAATGTTATCTTGTGCGGGCACATATGCCAAACTGATCTCTCGAAGAGAGAACCTTTCCCTGACATAATGATAGTCACGCACCTCAATGTGCTTTGTGCGAGCATGGAACACACGGCTCCTCACAACTTCCAATGCTCTCTGACGATTAGTGAAAATGGTGGTGGCAAAAGATAGACAAACACCCAAATCAGCCAAAAGGCATCTTACCCACACACACTCAATAGTCACTCCAAAATCTCCCCTTTACTTAACCTCACAACTAGAAGTGGCCACAATAGGTTGTTACTTGCTCAACCAAGATATGGATGAGCTATCAAGCACGAAGAAAAAACCACTAGTGGACACACGAGTTTCATAGCAACCATCCTAATTTGAGGTTAGAAAAAGCATGTAAATTTGGCGGTAATGATCCGCCCCCTTGGGATACAACAATCCAAGTAGCCGGATACCACTCAAGTAGCGAAAGGTGCGCTTAACCACCTGTCAATCCTTGAAACCTAGGCAATGCATAAATTTGCCAATCTGAGATACAACAAACTGAATATCAGGCTGAATTATGCATGAGTAAATCAAACATCCAAGGGCCTTCTAATAGAGAACAACATCAAGTGCATCTCCAGCATCATGAAGACTCATCTATAAACCTATTTCCATAGGAGTGGCAATAGATTTGCAATCTTCAAGGTCAACTATCAACTTGCGTAAACTCAATGCCCAAATAATGATGCAAATGCTCCTAATATGACATCTCAAAAGAGGCATGCAAATCAGCCTTAAAATCAGCAATATGCTTCTCATTAGGACAAGTGAGAAGCATGTCATCAATATATACTATGATGATAAAAAGTACATCATCCACACGTTTAACAAATGAGGTGCTCTCAATTGGACTGTTGTCAAAGCCATGTGCAATCAAGTAGGCATGTATCTTTTCATACCAAGCACATGATGCTTGCTTCAAACCATATAATGCCTTTTTCAACCTGCACACTTTGTTTTCATGCCCTTTTTACACAAAACCACGGGGCTGAAATACATACACTTCTTCATGTAGGTCACCATTCAGAAATGCAGTTTTAATGTCCAACTGATGTACATTCCAACCATGATGAGCTCCAAGTGCACAGATGCTATGAAGGGTGGTCATTCGGCATTTGGGAGCAAAGGTCTAATCAAAATCAATACCTTTCTCTTGAGTATAACCTTTTGTAATAAACCTCGCCTTATACCTGTCAACTCAACTGTTTCCATCAGGTTTACGTTTTGCAACAAGCCTCCCCTTATTCATGTCAACTGTTTAAGCTTGTATACCCATTTAGTGCCAACGGCCTTTTTGCCATCCAATTTTCTGAAGTTTGTGCTTCATCAAAAGAAACGGGCTCATTCTTATGTTAAGCGTGCAAATGATGTGCTTCTTAACATTGTTGTCTATGTTGATGACATGCTTCTCACTAGTCCTAACGAGAAGCATATTGCTAATTTTAAGGCTAATTTGCATGCCTCATTTGAGATGTGAGATTTGGAGCATTTGGATCATTATTTGGGCATTCTTTGATATAGGTATGTTTCCAATTGAATTCCACCAAGCTTTAATCCTTGAATTATACCAAGATGTTGAAATCATTGTTGTCTAAATCTGTCTTGGATTTTGATAAAGATGTATTCCACCAAAATATCTTCTCCATATAATAAATTCGATAAAAGATGGTGAATCATCTTCAATAGCTAAAATCCAATCTTTAATTTCATCTTCAAAACTTGTACCTATCTCAAAATTACATTCCATAATGCTGAAAAGAATATCATCAGTAGTATTATCACAAAAAGATGTGTGTTCCTCTTCAAGATTGGTAAGGCCTTGGATAAAATTTGTCGTTTTTCAAGACAATTAAGAGTTTGTGCAAAAGAAGGATTAGGAGAAGAAACAAGTGCAAGTGGAAGATGTGAAACATGAAAGAGGGGTGGAGGGCTATCCAACGATGTTTAGTTTCTCCAGAGTCCAAACACCAAGTAGGTGACTGGCCATGTGAGAAGAGAGAAAATAGAGAGAGCCCGTTCTTTGTGTAATAAGTGAATAAGAAAACCAAGTAGAAGGTGAAACAAAAAAAAGTACGCACAAGCTTTGTAAAAGCCCTTATCTTGAAATTTGAGTTAAGACCTTAGTTTTATTACAATGGAGACTTTGGTCACTTAGCCAAAGTGACCAAAGTCATCAAAACTCATAAAAATGCCTAATATATCCCCAATTTGGGGGGCAAAATGTATAATAAATATATATTTTGAAAGCTCTCAAAGAAAGCTATCAGTTAGAAGATTCAAAATCTGCGAAAGAACAATTCCTAAAGCCAGTGGGAGTAGTCTATAAAGAGTTAATAATACAGATACCTCAGAGAAAATGTGAAACTCAGGTATGCCATAAAATCGAGTATCTCAGCTGGTCAAGGATCCAAATCATATCATCATCTGTGCGCAATTATCTCTTAATGACTATGAGATTCAGACATGGAAACCAAATACGTAAAGAAAGACATGGTTTCTGCCACCCATCTTTGATACATCTACCCTATCACTCTGATGGATTTTAGGCCAAATTAGTTGGTATATACTTGATTAGTCCTTTAATAGAAGAGACTTTTTTCTGGATTTTTTAATGTATGTGTTTATGTAAACTAGTCGTATTCACAACAACAGCTGGATGATTCACTTGCAATTCACACTTAACATGAGAGACTTCTCGCAAGAATAAACCTGAGCAAAATTGTTCATGATTGCCAACCCTGAGCCAGCTCCACTTGATACAACAAATGTGATCAGCCTACACAATAGACAAGGCTGCAAATAAAGGGTCCCGACTCCCGCACAACTTTGCTAAAATTTGATAACAAAAATCAGCTTCTTGGAAAGCGAAATTCAGATGATGGATGAAAGTACATACCAGAAATCAATACCAAACAAGCTATCCCACAGAGTGGAAGAGAGAGTCTCTGAATCTACTTGCGCTGCAATTTGTTCCTGCTTTGATATGAGATTTCCATTCTTTGAGTATGCATGATCAATAGATCTTGCAATGATTCGCTCCCCATCCGATTCATCATCGGAATGTGTATGGTGTTGAGCTGAACTCAACATACACAGAGAGGGGAACAGAACTGCAATTGCATCTCCAAAGAGTTTCAACGGTCTTTTTATCAACTGTGCCCATAAGAAACCCAGAAAGATTTAAAAGACTCTTCTCAATCATACAGGACAGTTCACTTCTGTAGACTGCAATGGTACGTACTGGAGCCATAAAGATGATTCCCATAATAGATAATGTTGAAATAGCAAAGAATTTCTGTATCGAGCCATCAATTTCAAATACCCCCTGTATTCAGACAATCAAAAGAATGATGAAATTCATGATTTGTTGTTTTGATGCTATGATACTTGATGAAAATCCGAAGTACCTCTAGTATCATGACTCCCATGAGAAAACATCCCAGTATTATGACAAATATCTAAGCAACAAGAGATTTTCATGAATTTCATCAGCTCGATTGAAGAGACAAAATCTTCATTAAAAAAGGCACTTACTGACACCAATTTGAAGCGTTGGTCGGCATCATTTTGATCTGTTTCCTCATTACATGGATATGGTCTAATAAGAAAGGCAAGAACAACGTATACTATGCTTGGGACAACAGTGATTAGAAAGAGGAAATTAGGAACTTTTGATTCCAAAAAGGCTTCATAAATCTGCAGATAAGTTTAATGAATGAGAATAACAATAGCTTTAAAATATAAATGTATCTTACAAAGCCTTAACATCAATTCCTACAGCGACAAAAATGGCAGCACTTAGCCCTAATTGTGACTTCAAGATGCCAACAGCCGTACCCTTGTGGCTTCCAAAGTTCTCTAAACTGCATGCAACCTCCTGAAATATTAGATAAATAACTGCAGGGCTGATCTTTAAAGCAGCAGCTAGAAAGAATGCATACATTATCATGATGCAGACAGTATCCACAAAATTGTCTCCACCTGTTCCTACAGCGGAAGAAATGCAGAGCTACCTTGTCAAGCAAAAAAATTGGTCAGTTCCACAAATTCATAGCTAGATATTCAGGACATCCATGGTGTGCAGTCTGATATAAAATCAAATTCAGGATACATACAAACCAAAATGAGCTTCTTAACTTTCCTGTGAGTGTATAAAAGATCTGTATAAAGAGAAGTAGACAAACTCATCAGTCTAGAACTTTGTTGTTAATGCAGATGTGATCCAATATGGCACGATACGTACTACAGCATACCCAAGTAGATGCATCAAAGCACCAATCAAAATTGACATCCATGGTGGAAAGAGAAAATAGCATAACCCTGATACAAGGCCAAAAATGGCACCGAAATCCTTCGCAGCTCCAAGCTCATCGGTTCGCTCTTGGCTGTAGTGCAGTTTCTGCTTTACAAACTCACTATACACAGCATATGTGTATGTCAAGCCATTACATGCCTGGAAACAGCAGAATGTAATCACTATCTTATACTACAGGGAAAAACAAAAACATCAGGAGAAAAAAATGCAAGAACCTGAGCATTACCATCATTATCATTGCTGCTGAAAGGCCCATCCATCTATTGATCTGACTGGCACCTCCATTTACTTGTTCAATACGATTTTCTTTTAACTGAACTTTTGTGAAAGATCCTGTAGGATGTCCACTTTCCACCTCCAAAGGGCTAACGAGTGACGTTGTCTCATCATCCATCACGTCCACTTGAGAATACATTTGTACTGAGATCAAACTCTTCTTTTCATTCTCTTGCAGATTTAACCTGTAGACTCAACCTCTTAATTGCAACATTAGAGTCTTCCCAGCCTACCACCCCCTACCCTCTATCATGCTAATAATTTATCTATACCGGCTTCGCTTTCATGTCATCATTGTCTGTTCTCCCTCATCCCTCCCTACACTTTCTGTCCCTTCCCATCTGTCTCACATTATTTCTATTCTTGCATCATGCTGATCTTTCCTGCTCCCCTACCTCTCTTTAGCCTGTCATGATCAGTTACCCCAAGCTTTTTACTTTTAATTTTTCCAGTTAAAATCTTACATTACATCATGAAAAATTTGTACAGTGCATAGGCAGCATGACCTACTAGGGAAAAACCCATACCCATGTAAAAAGGAACGTTATATCAAAGGAGCTACACGGATCATATATACCAAGATGAATCCAGGCAAAACCAGAATTCGTCCAAAGAAAGGAAATTGCAAATACAAGTGCACGTTAGTCAACCACGATGCTATATAGTCACCAGCTTCATTATGCATAGTATCAACCAAACACTATGGAAATCCCACTAAAAGCATTTGTCGAACAGTGGGTTTAGAACAAAGAACGAGTGCATACTGGTACATCCAAAAACACACACCATGCACATGAAGACATAGGTAGCTCCACAAACTGAGCTACATAGAAATTCGACTAGAACGAACTCAAAATAGTTCAAAATGAGACTTTAGGGATTATCAAGATCCTTCAAAGCAATGGACTCCAAAATTTTTGAGCAAAGTCATGCACACCAGTTGGATGGACATCATTAGGCAGTCCACATGTGAGCGGACTCAAACCTGCAAAAAAATGCTGGCTTGAAAGTGTCAACTTGAACATATGAGACACAAGACACATCCCCAAACACCTAGTGGCAGCTCAAATAGGTCACCTGCTGACCACGGGGATCTCTCAAAACTTCAACCTGCCAAAGGTGTCTCTGACATAGATCTATCAACCTGAGTGAAATCATCAATCTTATCCTAAAAATCCTGTTCAATTGAATCCCTATCACCTTCTCGGGCATTGCAATAAGAAAGTACGCCCAGAAAAAAATAATTCACTAAATTCATGGGCTCTTTCAGACAAATCAAAAGGATCAAAACATTTAAGTTCACATTAAAGGTTCCCAAGTGAAGGCAATCATCATACCTCTGTTCTATTATGAAGGAAATCTTTCGACAAGGTTCTAAAAACAATATCCGGGGAGATCACCATAGAGTTTCAGTAATTTTTCCAAACAACGACGTTACAGCAATGAAAATATGAATAGCATACAAGCATATGTATGCGTCGGTAAAGAGAGAAACGAAGAACGGGATGGATAAGATAACAGAAGTACCAAGCTCTCGAAATTAATGAAAACCCCTTTGACACCTGATGAGGCCCGAACAAATCACCCATGAACAGTACAGATTCAATTCCCTCACACCGGGCTTCTTGAGCGACCAGGCAAATTTGAATATGCAGGAACGCATTAAAAATGTCTTCGAGTAAAGGCATTTGCCATACCTCTTTGAAAGAACGTGGAGGAACTGCGCAGAGCTTCCTTGGCAGGCAATGTGTGGGCATGGAGCTCAGAGCAGCTTTTCACGAGGCCTCCAACACAATTATACCTGGGTTCTGTCGGAGATCGTGGTTGAGACTACCTGAAGTCCTTACTTAGTCTGTTCAAAAGTCTTCTGAGAGAGCAGTGAGAAGTTGACAACATCATTCCAACCTCCAGATTCAACTTGATCGGAAAGTTGACATTCCGTGAAATCACAAGAAATTAGAGTGATCCGTAATTTTTTTTTTATTTTTTATTTTTTTTTTTAAACAAGCGAGACCTTTCTGAAACATTTTGCTCTTATCCGACAGAAATTAGAGTGATCCGTAATTTTTTTTTAATAAGGGAGTTCGATCGACCTCCTTTTCTTTCTGTACGCAACCTCAAGAACCCTTTACACACACAAAAAAAAAAAAAAATCCAAGAAACAAACAAATGGTCTCAAGCCGTTTGTCTGGGTGGTTGGGCCTTTTGTCTCTTGAGGCGGGGGCAAGGGTTCAACTTCCACCGGCACCATGTAAGGGACATGCTTGACATGAAAAGTTGTATCTTGTGGCTGACGTATCACCGTTTGTCCTGCCCCACAGTAGTTGTGATTGCAATTCAACCCAGCTATGTAAAGCCCTGTTCTTGTGGGATAAGGGAGGTCCCATGGGTACTATGCCCTTCCTTGTACAGTTGCAATTTCAAAGTTAAAGCCTGGAGAATTAGACCTCGACCGAACCTCCATTTATTAAATTTAAAAAAAAAAAGAAACAAACAAATGTGCATAAGAGACTCCCGCTATCTATCTCACATTGAGGGCTGAACACTTTGGATTTTTGTATTCACGGTACATGAGTTGTTCATTTCAAATTTAAGTAAATGGAACTTCAATTTTGATCTAACATTAAACCCCTTGAAAAGTGGGAAATAACGGGGGTTCTCAAGGTGCATGAATTATTCATTTCAGATTTAAGCTTAAATAAAAGGAGAGGTCAACCAACAAACTTTTTTTTTTATGCACCTAAAAGACTCCCTTTATCTCCACATTTAGGGCTTCATCTCAAGTCAATCAGCAAAAGTTAAACCTTGGATCTTCAACCCATCGGATCTTCAACCCATCGATTCAAGTTAACCATGTCTCCTCATTAGATATGCAAACAGCAACACATTAAAGAAGCTACAAAGTTCTTTTTCCTAAGAATAGGAGATTTGGAATGGCACACATATCTAACCTCTTAAGGTAGAGCCACTCTTTACATCTCATAGGTCTATTTCGGTGGTGATATGCATGAACATACTTAGTTACCACTAGGGCACTTTTTTCCCTGTTAGGAGGTCCTTTCCCTCCAGCTTGTATATATGTCTACAACCTTAATGGACTACTAATATTTTGTACATTTACTTAGTAATACACTCACTGTTGTGCTCCAAGCTTCCTCTTTTTCCTTGTGTGTTAGCATGCTTCTCTAATCCTCAAACTCCAAAAATTGGTTATATCAGAGCATGTCGTAGCTTTCTACATAACATCATCGACACCCTTCTGTGTGTTGCCTTAGAATCCCACAGAATTTAATGAGCATATTAAGGGTCATTAGTATTACTAAAAAACTTCATTCTATAGGGTCTAAAAAATGATTTTAGCTCATTTCAGCCACCAAATGCAATACCATAGTGAGTATGCGAGTAGTTTTTTTCCTTTTTTGCCAAACATTTATACAATTCTCAATTTTCCAATACAAGAACCTCAAAGTCTATTATAGGTATAGTAGATCTTGATTGGATATTTTTGTTCAATTTTATTGATAAACAATCAACTTTCAACATCGAGGTACAATCATTAGCCATGGTTGAAAGTAATGATGTATTTTTTATGTTGATTATTGAGGATAAGTTGAATGATTCTAAGTACCCATTATGGCATACATGGTGAATCATGTATTGGTAGCAAAAGGCTTATGGATGGGTGATGATCATCTTCATGTTCTTGGCCCTATTGCACCTACCATAGAGAAGCTTTGTTAGAATGGAAGAGATTTACAAGCTCATGCATTAATAGCTTTGTCTATTCAATGTGCCATTATCACCTCATATTCACTTATGCAGAACAACGAAATATTTTTGGGACACTCTTATCACACTATACTAGACAAGAAATGAAGCTCATATTGCTTACCTTCAAAAATAGTTGGAGAGTAATCATATGAATGAATGGACACGTTTTGACAAATAAGAATGATTTGAAAGAGCAGTTGATTGTTGCAAATGAAACCTTGTTAGATAGTTCACCTACATAGATTGTTCTTAATGGTCTTCGGATTCTTATCAAAGTTTTTACTTCTAATCTTCATTTGACGATGAAAGGCAATCCAAATGCCTTAACTAGTTAGTCTCTATTTTGTTGCGAAAAAGTCAATCTAGATAAAACAAGCCAATTTTGTATGTTGCATATCAAGATTTCTTAGCTATTCAAAAGGGCAAAGGTAAATCGAGCTTATCTACTAGTAAGCAAAAATTTGAAAATGCTGCACAATAAAAAAGGAAGATAAAGATGACAAGAAAATAGAAAAGTAAAAATAGTTTGGAAGTACTTTAAGGTAAATGATCATGTCGTTAAGAGTTGTCCTAAACTAGCTCTAAAAGATGCAATGAAGAAAGAGGTTGGAAAGGTTGTTGTCAGAGGCCTCTATTCCTAAAATTGAGTCTAGTAATCTTGTTCGTAATGAAGAATGAGCATCTACCACCCGTTGCAGGTATGATCCATCTTCTCATGACAATGTATGTCTACAATGTGCTTAGATCTTTGGTATTTTGATAGTAGTGCAACCAAACATATTATCTCATACTGCAGTTTCTTCACTTCACTTGAGCCTACTCCTACAAAGAATACGATCACATGTGCGAACAAGTCCTATTTTTTGATATGGGAGTTAGAAAGATTAACCTTATGGCTATAAATGGCAACACAAGCATTTTTTCATATGCTTCATATATACCATGGATCATAAAAATATGTTGTCAATGTCAGCATTAACAAAACTAGCTTAGTAGTGAAATTTATTGATGATAGATGTGTAGTTCATGATCTCTTTGATGATGGAAAAATCATTGCATCTCAAATGATATGTCATGGGTTATATAAACTCGCAAATTATGGCAAATAAGTTAATGATTTTGCATGTAAAGTTGAAGATTCTTAGGCTATTTCATATGTGAAACTTTAGCATGCATGTTTTGTTCATCTAAATTTTGCTAATTTGCTTTGGCTGTAAAAATCTAAAAATGATATCCTCTTTACCCAAACTTGAGGTACCTTGTAAGCATGTTTGTGAGGGCTATATTTTGGGTAAAATGCATCATTACTCATTTCCCAAAGATGGGACAATAAGAGTTGAACAAAATTTGTTACTTGTTTACAGTGATGCCTATGTCCCATGCAAACTATTTCCTTTGGGAATTACCATTACTTCGTGACTTCCATAGATGATTTCTCCAAGAATGCATGGATATACCCATTGAAATAAAATTCCAAAGTGTTTATGTGCTTCAAATAGTTCCTAGTCATGTTTGAAAAAATTTCAGCATGTAAAATGTGCACCCTCCATTATGATCGAGAGTGGAGTATGTATCTTCTCAGTTTAATGCATATTTGGTTGAGCATGGAATAAACACCAATGTACAGTGCCATATACAGCCAGCCAGACCATGATATAAGAAAGAATCTCGTAATTCTAGCAACACCCATAAAAATATGCCCTGCTCCTATCAAA
Source organism: Ceratopteris richardii (assembly GCA_020310875.1). NCBI lineage: Eukaryota > Viridiplantae > Streptophyta > Polypodiopsida > Polypodiales > Pteridaceae > Ceratopteris > Ceratopteris richardii. Next base: position 63,297,300 of record CM035409.1, read on the forward strand.
TTGAACATGCCCAAGATGACCCTTTCCCTTAAAACCTTAGTTGATTCAGGAGCATCCTCATGCTTCATAATGAAGGATTGGTAAAGAAACATAGAGTTTACTTTAGAATACCAAACCCATAATAGTTGAAGTAGTAGATGGACGACCTCTAGCATCTGGGAAGGTCACCATGGAGATCATACCATTAAGGGAATCCCGGTACTGATCATGATTTCCACATATGTTTCAATGTAATATCAAGTCCAAAAAATCTCATTATTATCAGAATGCCTTGGCTCAAGAGACATAATCTAGAAATTGATTGGAATGGGATCATGCAATGGGACATTCAAAAGTATCTACCATACGTAGGAGCCAAATATTTTATGCACTTAAGTAAGAAAGTATCCGACATACATGATCTATGCTATACCAACACATGAGTCTAGGAAAGATGATCCAATACCAAGCCAATATCAAAATTTCCAAAATGTTTTTGAAAAAAAGAATGCAAATATCGTGCTTGAGCATAGAACTTATGATTGTGCCATAGAGCTTCAAGAGTGATCACATGGATGCATACACACACATGTATATTTCACACGTATGCACATACATACACATCACACACACATATATCACACACAACATAAACACATGCATACACACACATAGACACACATGCATACACATACATGCATACGCACACATGCATGCATACACACAAACATATATCCCATACATATGCACATACATACAAACACATCAAACACAAACATGCATACATACACACATATATACACACACATTGTCACGGGAGCACTAGATTGTGCCCTCCGAATAGACTAGATAAGGTTTTGGAAATATACTTTTGATTACAAGATCACCCACATAGGAAAAATAATACAAGAATATGTAACTGATACAAGAAGTCCAACAACTCGAGACTGATAAATATGGAAAATTGGACTAGAGATGATACAGAGATCCCACAACCTGGGATCATCATTATGAAGCCAGACATCTAGAATAAAAGCTCCCTTCAAGGAGATGAACTAGATATAAGAAATAACTAGAAAATGTCTCCTACTATGAGATTACAACAAGACAAGATAGGATGTCTAAGTCAATAAACTAGACAAGACTAGAACAATAACAATGCTAAAATTGGAATTGGAACTTGAAAAGTACTTACTTGGAGATCACGACTCCTTGAGCTCCCAAGACTGGCATTGGAAAGACTGAGGATATATGTGGCCAAGCCCTCTTTATATAGTGTTCGAGGGTGGTTATCAAAAGTTATGAAGGGCAATTACGAATTGATAATGTCATTGATGATGTCAGTAATCCAGAATAGGACCTTCATATGTAAGAATCCAGCAAGTAGACAGTCAATCTTAGGGTTTTTCATGTTTTGGACACAATGGAAGAATTATTTTATCTAAATTATGAACAATAATGAGACATAGAAAGTCACATGGAATCGAGGTGTAGGATGGTTTCCTTTGTCCATGACACACATGCATATATCACAACACACACACACACACATGCATACATACTCACATGCATACATGAATGCATACACATATATGTAAATATATGTACATACACACATATATCAAACATACATGCAGATATATAAATACACATCATACACACATGCATACATGCATAAATACATATACACATATGCACAAACATACATACACCACACACATATGCATACATGCATGCATACATATACACATCCATATATGCATGCATGCACATGCACATACATACATACACATCACACACATGCATACACACTTCATGCATACATACACATGTGCATATACATATGCATACATGTATGCATACACACATACATGCACACACATCACATATAGATGCATATATACATACACACATGCATACACACATACATCCATACATGTATACATGCATGCATACAGACACATGTATATATAACACACATGCATATACATACATATCACACACACATATCACACAACCATACATACATAAACATCACACACACATGCATAGACACATATGCATACATACACATATGCACATATATACATACACACACATGCATACATACACACGTGCATGCATACACACATGCATGCATACACACATGCATGCATACACACATGCATGCATACACAGGTGCATGCATACACACATGTATGCATACACACACATTAATATATCCCATACACATGCGCATACATACACATCACACACACATGCACATACATAGATCCACATCACACACATATGCATACATGCATGCGTACATACACATGCATACACACACATGCATATATCATAGACACACATTTACATACATACATACATACATACATACATACATACATACATACATACATACATAAATACATACATACATGCATACATATTCACATGCATACATGCATGTATATATATACACACACATGTAAACGGACACACATATATCAAACACACATGCAGATACATACATACACATGACACATACATGTATAGACATACAAACACTACATGCACATGCATGCATACAAGCACACACATGCACATACATAAACCACATACACACGTGCATACATGCATGCATGCACACATGCATATGTCACACACACATGCACATACATACATACATACACATCACACACATGCATATATCACACACACATGCACATACATACATACACATCATACACACATGTATACATACTAACACATGCATACATGAATGCATATATCAAACACATATCCATATCCATACATATATATCACACACATGCACATGCATACATGTACACATGCACATGCATACATGTACACATGCATGCATGCATATACACACATGTATATATCAATATCACACACACACATGCACATACATACATACACATCACACACATGAATACACACACATGCATACATACACATGCATGCATATACCCTAATGCACATATCTACATACACCACACATACACATACACATATACATACACACACATGCATACACACACATGCATATGTCACACACATATGCACATACATACATACATATATACACATATACACATACACATATGCATTCATATTGCACACACCTCTAATATACATGCATGTGTATATATATGTTATACAATAGATTTTGCTAGGGCGTGCAAAAAGAAATTGAATCTCATAAAGAGTCTTACAAGAGGAAAGGTTCCCCTAGACTCCTTAGGAGGAGTTATGCATGAGTATGTTGGCATACCAATTGAGGAGCAAAAATACATTATACATATGCTTACATAGGGACTAGAAAAATGCTCGTCTATCGATCGGTTTGCTAGAAGATGAGAGCTAGTAGCACAAAGATATGTTTTCTTATTATAATTTATTGTTTTTAATAAAAATATAACATAAATATTTTTTGCTATTTTCATTTGTTCATTTTTAGGACACCTATACCACCTCAAGCTCATGAGAGCACAATAGAGGTACCTATGTGCACATGCATAAATAGCTTAGGGTTGGAGTGTGATATTGCACCAGATGGAAGCATAGTATATGTGAGACATGGTCTAGAGTTCAAGAAGTGAATGAGATATCTCTGTGATTTATACTTTAAATCTGCATATTTAAAATGACTAAGTATAAATTTTTAATGAAAATTGAGATATATTTTTTATGTTTTACTTATATGATCGTTTCATGCACTGAATTCGATAAAAGAGAAAAAATATGTACTAAGTTCATTGTAGTCCAAGTTCGACATTGGTTGGTCTCACAAATGGTGCCTTCATGAGATGTGGATACTTATGTCACATTGTCCTAACAATGCACGATAAGCATAGAATTTATTTACTACATGTACACACACACACACACACACACACACACACACACACACACATATATATATATATATATATATATATATATATATATATATATATATATATATATATATATATATATATATGTGTGTGTGTGTGTGTGTGTGTGTGTGTGTGTCCATGTGTGTATGTATGTATATACACATACACACACACATACATACACATATATATATATATATATATATATATATATATATATATATATATATATATATATATATATATATATATATATATATATATATATAAACCTACACACACATATATAATACTAATTATATGTAACCCTGATACTAATGATATATAACTTTAATCCCAATGATACATAATCTTGTGTTAGTATTAGATATCATTAGGATTTGAGGGAGTCCAATCCCTCGAATTCAAGCACACACAACTCCCCCTCGATGGGTAGGGAGTCTCACAAATGGTGCCTTCACGAGATGCGGATACTTATGTCACATAGTTGTGAAAACACGTGGTAAGAATATATTTTATTTGTTATGTGTATGTGTGTGTGTACACACACACACGCATGCACACACACATACACACACACTCTCTCTCTCTCTCTCTCACACACACACACACACACACACATATATATATATATATATATATATATATATATAGAGAGAGAGAGAGAGAGAGAGAGAGATAAATAATTTAATAAATAAATAAATAAATATATATATATATATATATATATATATATATATATATATATATATATATATATATATATATATATATATATATATATATATATATATACACACACACACACATATATATATATATATATATATATATATATATATATATATATATATATATATATATATATATATATATATATATATATATATATATATATACACACATACATACATACACACCCACATATATATATATATATATATATATATGTGTGTGTGTGTGTGTGTGTGTGTGCATATACATACATATATAATCCTAATCCTAATGATATGTAACTCTAATCCTAATGATACATAATCTTGTGTTAGGATTAGATATCATTAGGAGCTGAGGGAGTCTAATCCCTAGAAATTCAAACACATATGACTCTCTCTAGATTGGTAGGGAGCCTTTGATACATGTATACATTGCATATATATATAATACATACATAAATACATACATACAATATAATATAGCATACGTATTGCATGCGTGCATGCATGCATACATACATACATATGTGAGAAAAATAATTTTAGGAAAAGTACCTGAAATCTCCCATGAATATTGAGTCTAAATGTAGATTTAGTTATGTATTTTCATTATCACCATCATTGATTTCTACCATTTCTCGTATTGTGGTAGTTTGTGGATGGATTAATATGAATTTGTGGATGGATTAATATGAGTTTGTGGTAGTTCTTCCTCTTCATCATCTATAAAATCATCATGTAGATTATTATGGTTGTCATCATGTTGATTATTATCATTGTCATGTAGAATCATTCTAATTTCTCTCTTAGGTGCCAATATGTCGATATTGGATGATGAAACATCATCATGTTTTTTTTTCAATCTCTCTAATAGCAAATTTGTCAAACAATGATCGACCTCTATGTTGAACATGAATGACTTGCCACCAAGGATGAGCATTAGGGTTTTTGTAAAAGAAATCTTGTTCAATATGAGTAGGAAGAATATATGATACTTTTGTAAATCGTATTATCTTCCAAGAATCAATTGTCTAAAACCCAGACAATTTTCTTCTCATTATGGAACTGTTAGCCTTATACTTAGATTAAAACCAATCAACCTTCAAAACAATCTATCAAAATATAAAAAACAAAACTTTATTATATGTGCTTAAAAAAATAAAAGATCTTTTAATGAAAAATATAATTTTTCCTTATCTGTTTGAAGATACAAAACGATATTTCATAGATGTCAACAATGGTCCATACGTAACCAAGTTCATTGTGTATAAGGTTCATGTCCAATTGCTTGAAAGATGCAACAATGCTAGAATCTTCTATTATGATATGTTATCCATAAGTGAACGTATTTTTGTATATTTGGACCTATAATAATAAATAAACTCTCAAAAGAAAAATAGATATAAATTTAAGTTCAAGAATAGGATATTAGTAGAGAAAATATACCTTTCTTTCACACCCTATCATTAACTCTTTGTGCTCATTTGAGATTGTCTCATTATTTCCATTGACTTCAAAGATAATTATTTTTATTGAGGTTTTTACTATAAATTTTTCTCAACCATTCACCACAATCAAGATAAGCTTTATATCCTTTAGTAGAAATTCTTGCATGCATGGATAATATAAAATTAAAATTAACTTAACTTACATAAGAATGTAAATATATTAAATTAATATGTCATTACTTGAAAAAAAGCCATATCCTAGAAAATCATCTATTCCATGCTACAATTCCACAAATTATAATTTATCTTTGATCAATGCTTTCCCATATATCAATAATATTAATACCTGTCCATAACTGTTGGAGATCGTCGATGAGAGGAGAAGGATAATGTTCTTTAACTTGTCTTTTTCATAGGATTAAAAATGAAAGCATTAAATGTTCTTTTTTAATGCTAAGATATGGTGGAAGATTACAGTTGATGACTACCACTAGCCATGTGGACCATTTATTGTATTTCATTGAAAATGGATTAAATCCATCTAATGCAATACCTAATTTAGATTGTGTGGCTCTTTTGCAAAATCAGGTAATCTATAATCAATGTATTGAAATATTGGACTATATTTTGGAATTCTAATTAGTCCATCAATACTCTTATGATGGGGTCTCCATCTCAGAAATTTTGATAGTTCTGGGCTTTGAAACATATGCTTAATTTATGAAGCCAATGGAAAATGTCTCAATATCTTCTTTGGAATTTTACCTTCTTCCTCCTTATATCGAGGTGATTGATATTCAGGACATGTTAGAGAGTTTGCATATTGACCTCTATATAAAGTACAATAGTTGGAACATGCATGTATACAATGATAATCTATACTAAGCCTATGAACATATTCTTCATTTCATCATGTGATGTAGAAAGAATATTGTTGCTTGGTAAAAACTTTTAAAATAGCAACATGCAAACTCATGAAAAGAAAAAATATCATGATATATATATATATATATATATATATATATATATATATATATATATATATATATATATACACACACACACACATATATATATATATATATATATATATATATATATATATATATATAGAGAGAGAGAGAGAGAGAGAGAGAGAGAGAGGGAGAGAGAGAGAGAACAAAATAATAAATAATATACCCCAATAGTATCAAAACAAATACCTTACTCAATAAAAAATGATTTTGAACGTTGAGAATAAGTAAACTTGCACTTAATCGTATCAAACGGCTTCCTTCGTAGATGTGTGTTAGACATTCTTCTTGAATATATTTTTCATTTTTAGAAATATCAACTCTCTCATTTTCATTTTGATACCAGTCCTCGATAAAATATGTCATGTCATCATCATTTCCGTGCACATCTTGTTGTTTGTCTTCTTTCAAATATAGTTCTTTCAATTTTGCATATTCTATAGGTTCATTTTTGCATAGCCTCCTCATGGATGTTTTTGATAAAATAGGTCTCACTGGTAACTCTGAATGGTGTGCTGGAAGATCATCAATATCATACATTGGAATCTACATAAATGAATAAAAATCATAGTATTCCATAAATGAACAAAAAATAAATTTTATACACAAATAGAAATACATAAGTATAGATAAGAAAATTTTACTGTCAAATTTAATTTGAATAAAATAGCTTCATAAAACATTATCAATTCTAATGCTAATAAAAGGTGCTCTTGGAGGTCTACGCCATCCATAATTCACTAATAATTCATCACTAGCACGTAATAAAGTAGTAGCATTGACAACTATGTATCTGCTACATCTCTACTCATGTATTGTGATTCATGAATATTTATTTTTGCGCTCTTCAAATGTGCAATTAGTCCTTGAACTATTATATCCTCCACTACTATTTATTAAAACTCACTACATTTGCATAAGTTTATGGTTTTCTATCAATAATCTTTTATTTTCTACATTTATGTCCAACTGATGCACTTTCCAACCTCGATGGGCAGCCAATGCAACCACGGTACGAATGGTAGTCATGCGTGAAGTAGGCACAAAAGTTTCCTCATAGTCAATGCCATATTGTTGTGCATATCCTTTGGCAACCAATCTAGTTTTGTAGTGATCAATGCTACCATCATATTTTCTCTTAATCTTATAAGCCCACTTTGTACCAATGACATTCTTTCCTTTTGGCAATTCACATAACTCCCAAGTACCATTCCTATATATGGAATCCATTTCTGATTGCATAGCACTCATCCATTGTGGATCTTCACATGCATCTTCGAAAGAAAGTGGATCTTCATTACATGTTGCAGCAATAAGAGAATAATCCACAAAATTACTTGATGCATGGTGAGAGTTTGATCTTGTTCTACCAAGTAAAGGTGCACTCAATTTGTTGTCCTGCAAAGTTTATTTCAGCCACTTTGGCATAGCTTGTGCACTCTTATAGACATGCGTTCATTATGTAAAACATCTTCAATATGTACATCATGTGTGGGCTGAATTTCATGCTCATTTTCAGCCATATTTTGACACAAATGTTCAGCCATATGTGGTTGGAAATTTCCAACAGTTTTGGCAATTTTGGGCTGAAAAATTTCAGCCATGTTTGGCTGGAAATTCTCTTCATTTTTACTACTTGAATTTTTCAGCCCTTTGAGTTTTTTTGCATTCAAGTAGAGGGAAAACAGCATTTTCAGCAAATACCACATATCGACTCACAATAATTGTGTTCGTCAATGGATGGTACAAACGATATCCGTTACTTTAAGCACTATAAGCAACAAATATACATTTCTTTGCCTTGTCATCAAGTTTGTGATGTTGTTGTGATGGCACAAGAGCATATGCCAAACAACCAAACACACGCATATGACTAACCATAGGCTTATGATCATTCCAAGCCTCATAAGGAGTAATGACTCTCAATGCTTTTGTAGGGTAGCGATTCAACACATAGTTTGCACACATGACCGCGTCCATCCAAAAATTATCAGGAAGATGCTTTCCTTTAACCATACATCGTGCCATTTCAAGTAGAGTTCTATTTTTATGCTCGGTAACACCATTTTGCTGAGGTGTATATGGCACTGTACATTGGTGTGAAATACATCTTTCACAAAGAAAAGCATTAAACATAAGTGTAACAAACCCCCCTAGAGCAAATGATGTGAACACATACAAGGAGTGACAGATCACCGCTTGCCAATGCATAGTGCCAGGGCTATGCATGAATCGACTCAACTGGGAAACTGCATACTGTATATCCGGCCTTGTGTTGCATGCATATATAAGACATCCCAGAGCTTGCTGATAAAGAAAAGTATCAAATGCATCACCAGAATCCTCAATTCAGAATCTAAATCCTGTCTCAACTGGTGTGGAAACTGGCTTGCAATTCTCAAAGTCAAAATGTTGAAGTAGTTTTTCAACATACTTTGCTTGATGCATGACAATGCCCCCCTCAACAGATATAAACTGGATTCCAAGATAGTAGCTCAAAAGACCAAGATACATCAAAAGTATGTTGCAAATCAGCCATAAGAATGTCAAGTTTTGCATCACATGACCCAATCAAGAGTATGTCATCGACATAAAGAACAAGCACTATAAGATCAACCGCATTTTTGCATACATAGAGTGTGTTTTCAATCGGACTACATGTGAGGCCAAGAGCAATCAAGTGCTTATGGATTTTGTCATACCATGCACGTGGAGCTTTCTTGAGACCATACAAGGCTTTATGCAAGCAACAAACCATATGCTCTTTCACTTTCATAGCAAATCTAGGAGGTTGCTTCACATAAACCTCTTCTTGCAAATCACCATTCAAGAAGGCTGTTTTCTTTTCCCTATACATGGGCACTTTTTACTCTAGTGCTGGCTAGAAGTTTTTTCCCCATGTTACCACATACTTGATACTCTCATATGTGGTGGTACTTTGTACTTAGGGATATTATTCAGCTCTTACTTCAGTTTAGTTCATCTTCAATAGAGAGAGCTACTCTAGCCATCGTCTTCTTCGTGTGTCTTGCTACATTTGTGCTCCTTGTGTGTGCTTCTCATGTGTCTCTCACACTTCTACACACACCCAACAACTTGCCCCTGGCAAGAAGGCCATTGACACTAAATGGGTATACAAGTTGAAGCATTAGCATGATGGAATAGTTGACGGGTATAAGGATAGGCTTGTTGCAAAGGGTTATGCATAGGCAAGAGGCATTGATTTTGATGAGACCTTTGCACGTACATGCCCAGTGACTATTGTTCGTAGCATCTGTGCACTTGTAGCTCATCATGGTTGGAATGTACATGAGCTGGACATTAAATCTGCATTTCTGAATGGTGATTTGAATGAAGAAGTGTATGTTTTTCAACCCCATGGCTTTGTGTAGAAAGGGCATGAAAACTAAGTGTGCAGGTTGAAAAAGGCATTATATGGTTTGAAACAAGCACCATGCGCTTGGTATGAAAAAATACATGCCTATCTGATTGCAAGTGGTTTTGAGAATAGTCCAACTGAGAGCACCTTATATGTTAAGTGTGCTGATGATGTGCTTCTGATCATTGTTCTGTATGTTGATGACATGTTGCTCATTGGTCCTCATGAGAAGCATATTGCTGATTTTACGGATGATTTGCATGCCTCATTTGAGATGTCTGATTTGGGGCATTTGCATCATTATTTGGGCATTCAGTATTTGCAAGTCGATGGTGGAATAGCTTTGTGTCAAACAAAATAAATTGACACATTATTGCAGCATTTTGGCCTTGAAGACTGTAAACCTATTGCCACTCCTATGGAGATAGGTTTACAATTGAGTCTTCATGATGTTGGAGATGCATTTGATGTTGTTGTCTATCAGAAGGTTTTTGGATGCTTCATTTACTTATGCATTACTCAACTAGATATTCAATTTTTTGTCTCATAGATGAGCAAGTGTTTTGGATGCTATCAGAAGGTTTTTGGATGCTTCATTTACTTATGCATTACTCAGCTAGATATTCAGTATTTTGTCTTATGCATTTCCCAGGTGTTTAGCATTGGCAGACGGTTAAGCGCATCTTTCGCTACTTGAGTGGTACCGAGCTACTTGGATTGTTTTATCCCAAGGGGGGATCACTACCGCAAGATTTACATGCTTTTTCAGAATCTGATTAGGTTGTCCACCAGTGGTTTTTGCTTCATGCTTGGTAGCTCATGTGTATATTGGTTGAGCAAGAAGCAGCCTACTGTGGCCACTTCCAGTTGTGAGGCTGAGTATAGGGCGACTTTCATAGTGACTGTTGAGTGTGTGTGGCTACATGCCTTATGACTGCTTTGGGTGTTGGTAAATGTTCTGCCACCACCATCTTCACTGACAGTCAGAGCACATTGGCAGTTGCAAGGAACCCTATGTTCCATGCTGGCACTGAGCACATTGAGGTGCACTATCATTATGTTAGGGAGAGGTTCTTTGCCGGAGAGATCAGTTTGGCATATGTGCCCACACAAGAGAACATTGCATACCTTTTCACAAAGGCTCTACCTAGGGAGAAGTTTGAAGCTTTCTGCAAAGCTTTGGGCTTAGTTCCTGTTGGAGTTAGACGTCTGCGGAAGCACACGAACAGCACAAGGAAGAAGAAGAAGCTTGGAGCACAACACACAAGACTGAATGTATTACTAGAGAATGTACAAAGATAAGTAGCCCATTAGGGCAATAGGCGTATATACAAGCCGGGGGAAAAAAACCTCCTAAAGAGGGAAAAAAGTGCCCCGGCGGTCCTAGAGTGTTGACACACATCACTACCTAAATATATCAACAAATCCCCCTTGGGAGTGATGCGGTGAACAAGGAGCAGGCACTCACGTATAAGGAAGTGCCGAGCTATGTGGAAATCACTCCACAAAAGGAAGTAAGCCCAAAGCTTTGCGGAAAGCTTCAAACTTCTCCCTAGGCAGAGCCTTCGTGAAAAGGTCTGCAATGTTCTCCTGCATGGGCACATATGCCAAGCTGATCTCCCCAGCAGAGAACCTCTCCCTGACATAGTGATAATGCACCTCAATGTGCTTAGTGCGAGCATGGAACACAGGGTTCCTTGCAACTGCCAATGCGCTCTGACTGTCAGTGAAGATGGTGGTGGCAGAAGACTAGCCAACACCCAAATCAGCCATAAGGCGTCTGAGCCACACACACTCAACAGTCGCTGTGAAAGCTGCCCTATACTCAGCCTCACAACTGGAAGTGGCCACAGTAGGCTGCTTCTTGCTCAACCAAGATATACATGAGCTACCAAGCATGAAGCAAAAACCACTGGTGGACACACGAGTGTCATAGCAACCAGCCCAATCTGAGTCAGAAAAAGCATGCAAATATGGCGGTAGTGATCCCCCTTGGGATAAAACAACCCAAGTATCCGAGTACCACTCAAGTAGCAAAAGATGCGCTTAACCGCTTTCCAATGCGTGACTCCTGGGCAATGCATAAACTTGCTCATCTGTGAGACAGCAAACTGAATATCTGGCCGAGTAATGCATAAGTAAATCAAGCATCCAACAGCCTGCTGATAGAGAACAGCATCAAATGCATCTCTAGCATCATGAAGACTCAATCGTAAACCTGTCTCCATAGGAGTGGCAATAGGCTTACAATCTTCAACGCCAAAATGCTGCAATAAGGTATCAATATATTTCATTTGACACAAAGCCATTCCACCATCAACGTGCATAAACTGAATGCCCAAATAGTGATGCAAATGCCCCAAATCAGACATCTCAAATGAGGCATGCAAATCAGCCTTAAAATCAGCAATATGTGTCTCAATAGGACCAGTGAGCAGCATGTCATCAACATAGACAACAATGATCAGAAGCACATCATTAGCACGCTTAACATATAAGGTGCTTTCAGTTGGACTGTTCTCAAAACCATGTGCAATCAGATAGGCATGTATCTTCTCATACCAAGCACGTGGTGCTTGTTTTAAACCATATAATGCCTTCTTTAACCTACAAACCTGGTTTTCATGCCCTTTCTGCACAAAGCCACGGGGCTGAGAAACATACACTTCTTCATGCAAGTCACCATTCAGAAATGCTGTTTTAATGTCCAACTGATGTACATTCCAACCATGATGGGCTGCAAGTGCACAAATGCTCCGAACAGTAGTCATACGGCATGTAGGTGCAAAGGTCTCATCAAAATCAATGCCTCTTTCCTGTGCATAACCCTTTGAACAAGCCTAGCCTTATACCTGTCAACTTTACCATCAAGTTTACGCTTCAGCTTGTATACCCACTTAGTGCCAATGGCCTTCTTGCCAGGAGGCAAGTCACATAAAGACCATGTACCATTCTTCAGTATAGCATCATATTCAGATTGCATAGCAGCCATCCAATTTTCTGAATTTTGTGCTTCATCAAAAGAAACATGCTCATTCTCATCACAGAGACTAGATGCAGCCATAGCATAGCAATCTGATACAAAGGAGGCACTATGAGAGCCTGAACGAGTACGATATGACAAAGGTGCATCTAATTTGTTGTCACGCAAAGTCTGCACCAGCCATTTTGGCATAGTTTTTGCCTGCTCAATATCAGCTCTCTCATCAACAAGTGCATCATGTAAATCTGCATCAGAAATGGAATGATCTACATCATCATATGAAACCTGCAAAGGCTGAGAAGTTGCCTCATTAGGACCAGTACTAGCCTGTCCACCTGTAAAAAGAGGCATCAAAGTATCATACATGTCTTTGGAGCTAACAGATGTCTCCTTAGTACATGAAAGCAATGGCTGAATAACATCTTCCACAAAGACAACATCACGGCTAACCAGAATGCGTTTAGTCTGTGGATGATACAGACGATAGCCTTTACTTTCAGAACTGTACCCAACAAAAATACATTTTACTGCCTTATCATCCAATTTTCTGCGATGTTGTTCAGGCACTAATGCATATGCCAAACAACCAAAAACACGCAGATGAGCAACAGATGGCTTGCGGTCATGCCAAGCCTCATATGGAGTGATAGAGTGCAATGCTTTAGTGGGACACCTGTTCAGTACATATGTTGCACACATGACAGCCTCAAGCAAGAAACTATGTGGTAAAGCCTGACTTTTGACCATGCACCTCGCCATCTCCATGAGTGACCTGTTCTTTCGTTCAGCAACTCCATTCTGTTGAGGTGTATACGACACTGTACACTGGTGTTTTATCCCACGTTCAGCCAGAAATGCATTAAAATCTGAAGACATATATTCCCCCCCTCGATCAGAACGGAGGGTGCCCATTTTACATGTTGACAGATTTTCAGCCAAAACCAAAAACTGTTTGAAGCACATGAACACTTCGGACTTTGCTTTGAGTGGATATACCCATGCATGCCTGGAAAAATCATCAATGAAAGTCACGAAGTAAAGGTAATTTCCAAAAGAGGGTGTCTGCATAGGACCACAGACATCACTATGTACAAGCTGCAATTTCTGCGTAGCCCGAACTGAACCATCTTTTGAAAAGGAAGAACGCTGCATTTTGCCCAAAATACAGCCTTCACAAACATGTTTTCCAGGTGCCTCAAGTTTGGGCAAAGAGGACACCATTTCAGATTTCTGCAGGCATAGCAAACTAGCAAAATTCAGATGGCCAAAGCGTGCATGCCAAAGCTTTGCATCTGACATAGCCTGAGAATCATGAACTGCACATGCCGAATCATTCACAGATCTTTCATAGTCTATGAGCTTATACAACCCACGACATAAAATGCCAGAAGCAATAATCACATCGCCATTTGAGAGATCATGGACTGTACAGCTGTCATCAACGAATTTCACAACCAAGCCAATCTTGGCTAATGCAGAAACTGATAACAAGTTCTTTTTTATCCCTGGCACAAATAAAGCATCTGACAAAGTGAAAGAACTACCATCAGCAGTAGTCAGAATGATCTTACCAACTCCCATAACAGGATAAGAGGAGTTATAGGCGCATGTGACGGTATTCCCTGTAGGGGCAGGCTCGAGTGAAGAGAAGAAACTGCACTGCGAGGTAATATGTTTGGTCGCCCCACTGTCAAAGTACCAAACATCTGAGTCTACTGCAGACATGCACTGATCATGAGAAGATGGGTCAAAACTGAAGACAGTAGTAAATGCCCATTCTTCTTCCTACACAAGATTTGCAGACTCTGTTTTTGGTGTAGAGGCCTCTGCAACAACCATTCCAGCCTCTTTCTTCTTTGCCTCTTTAGCAGCCAGTTTTGGACAGTTCTTTATGATATGATCATTTCCTTTACAGTACTTGCAAAAAAATTTCTGCTTTTCTGATTTCTTCTCATCTTTATCCTGGTTCTTCGATTGTGCAGCATTTGCAGATTTCTGCTTACTAGTAGAAGAGATCCATTTTCCTTTGCCCTTCTGACTAGCCAGGAAAGCTTGATCTGCAACACGCATAATGGACCTGTTCTACCTGGACTGATCTTCCTACAGCAGAACAGAGACTAATTCCTCAAATGACAAGGCATTCGGATTGAGTAGACGCAAAACTCTGATATGAATCAGGAAGACCATTCAGAACGGTCTTCACAAGTGAGCTATCTGGTATAACCTCATCAGTAGAAATCAATTGTTCCTTCAGGTCTTTGATCTTTGTAAGAAAACTATCCATAGAATCACCTTCATTCATGTGCTCACTCTCCAACTGTTTTCGGAGGTAAGCAACACGAGCCTCATTCCTAGCCTGGTACAAAGTGGTAAGTGTATCCCAAGCATCCTTTGCTGTTCTGCAAGAGCGAATGTGAGGAATAATGGCACGTTTGACAGACAAAGCTATCAATGCATGTGCCTGGGCATCTCTGCCATCCCAACAAATCTGCTCTACAGTAGGTGCAACAGAAACAACAGCACGAACAGGAATCTGCGGAATATCATCTTCGACACCATCTTCATTAGCTCCAACACCTGTATTTGCAGTACCTATCGTTACAGGTGTAACAGGACGTCTTTCAACACCCTGCACAATGTTCCACAATCCTTTTGCAACCAGTACATGTCGCATCATATAAGCCCATAATGGGTAGCTGGTACCATCCAACTTATCCTCAACAGCCAACATACGGAATACATCATTGCTTTCAGCCATGGCCGGTGACTATATACCTTGATGCAGAAAATTGACTGTATCTCAAAAAGTTGAACGGAACTGCCCAGACGAGTTCTGCTAGACCTGTAGCAGACTTTGAGATGCTTAAACTGGCGAACAGAAACTGGTATATACCTTTGGCACAAAAGGATGAAATAGCCTGCACAAGCACTGCGATAGTGCGTTCGGAGGCCGAAACTAGCTAAGATCGCGATTTCGGCACCACACAGCAAAGCTGTTTTGATCTTAGAAACACCCTGAGTATGCTCACCAAATTTCGTGCAAATCTGAGACTGCAAACGGAGGAGTGTCGACGGCGCCCTAGAAGAAGCGACGACCTGCTCTGATACCAATTGTTGGAGTTAGACGTCTGCGGAAGCACACGAACAGCACAAGGAAGAAGAAGAAGCTTGGAGCACAACACACAAGACTGAATGTATTACTAGATAATGTACAAAGATAAGTAGCCCATTAGGGCAATAGGCGTATATACAAGCCGGGGGAAAAAAACCTCCTAAAGAGGGAAAAAAGTGCCCCGGCGGTCCTAGAGTGTTCACACACATCACTACCTATATATATTAACAGTTCCTTTTGTGGATTGATTTCACATATCTTGGCACTTCCTTATACATGAGTTCGAGCTCCTTGTTCACCACATCACTCCTAAGGGGGGATTTGTTGATATATTTAGGTAGTGATGTGTGTGAACACACTAGGACCACCAAGGCACTTTTTTTCCTCTTTATGAGGTTTTTTCACCCGTCTTGTATATATGCCTATATCCCTAACGGGTTACTTATCTTTGTACATTCTACTAGTAATAAATTCAATATTGTGTGTTATGCTCCAAGCTTCTTCTTCTTCTTCCTTGTAATGTTCCTGTGCTTTCACAGACCTCGAACTCTGACATCCATATGTTAGTGTAATTATTTTATATTAAAATCAAATATATGAAATAAAATTATACTATATTTATAGGAGTATTTACTAAATGATGATGATGATCCTCCTATGAATAATGCTAACATTCCTTGTACACATCACATATATGCCATTTATCAATTACAATCTAAGGTTTTTCAAAATCCTCTACCTCTTGGTTTAGAGACTGAAACGGATGGAGATTATCCATTACCAACTCGTGATCATCCTCTAGTACAAACAAATGATAGAAGAAGATACAGAGGATGGCATATAGGGGACCACATCCTTTAGATAGAGAGTTTTTTTAACTTTTGGGATAATCGCAAAATCATTGCTCTCTCCACTATCACTAGTGCTAGCCATGATCTCTTTATTGTAGAGGATTTGTATGTGCATCCCAACTTTAAATCCGCTCTTATATCATTTTTTGATCCTACATATAGATGGGGAGATTCACATCAACTTACATGCTACATTCAAAGCATGAGTAACTTACTGATTTTTTTTTAATGCAGCTTCTCTTGCAAGCAGATGGATTACTATTCACCACCACGATCCGTGCATAGAGTCAAAAGCTTTTGTAAAGAAAATTTTCAGCCATAGCTAAAAATTCTTTGAAGCAAGAAAATACCTCATTCTTTGCTTTCATAGGATACACCCATGTATGGTGAGTAGCATCATCAATGAAGGTAACAAAATATACATGCTTCCCAAAAGATGGAGTCTTGACGGGACCACATGCATCACTATGAACAAGCTGCAATTTTCTTGTAGTGTGTGTATTGTTGATATATTCAGGTAGTGATGTGTGTGAACACACTAGGACCGTCGGGGTACTTTTTTCCCTCTTTAGGAGGTTTTTTTCCCCCGGCAATATACGCCTATTGCCCTAATGGGCTACTATCTTTGTTCATTCTCTAGTAATACACTCACTATTGTGTGTTTGTGCTCCAAGCTTCTTCTTCTTCCTTGTGCTGTTGGCGTGCTTCCGCAGGCATTTTTCCAATAATTGGTATCAGAGCAGGTCGTCGCTTCATCTAGGGCGCCGTCGACACTCCTCCGTTTGCAGTCTCCGAATGAACTATCGCAGTGCTTGTGCAGGCTATTTCGTCTTTTTGTGCCAAAGGTATATACCAGTTTCTGTTCGCTAGTTTAAGCGTCTCGAAGTCTGCTACAGGTCTAGCAGAACTCGTCTGGGCAGTTCTGTTCAACTTTTTGAGATATAGTCAATTTTCTGCATCAAGGTATTTTAGTCACCAGCCATGGCTGAAAGCAGTGATGTATTCCGTATGTTGGCTGTTGAGGATAAGTTGGATGGTACCAACTACCCATTATGGGCTTATATGATGCGACATGTATTGGTTGCAAAAGGACTCTGGAACATTGTGCAGGGTGTTGAAAGACGTCCTGTTACACCTGCAACTACAAGTACTGCAAATACAGGTGCTGGAGCTGATGAAGATGGTGTTGAAGATGATATTCCGCAGATTCCTGTTCGTGCTGTTGTTTCTGTTGCACCTACTGTAGAGCAAATTCGTTGGGATGGCAGAGATGCCCAGGCACATGCATTGATAGATTTGTCTGTCAAACGTGCCATTATTCCTCATATTCGCTCTTGCAGAATAGCTAGGGATGCTTGGGATACACTAACCACATTGTACCAAGCTAGGAATGAGGCTCGTGTTGCTTACCTTCGAAAACAGTTGGAGAGTGAGCACGTGAATGAAGGTGATTCTATGGACAGTTTCCTAACAAAGATCAAAGATTTGAAGGAACAGTTGATTTCTGCTGATGAGGCTATACCAGATAGCTCACTTGTGCAGACCGTTCTGAATGGTCTTCCGGATTCATATCAGAGTTTTGCTTCTACTCTTCGGTTGATGATGAAAGGCAATCCGAATGCCTTATCATTTCAGGAGTTAGTCTCTGTTCTGTTGCAAGAAGATCAGTCCAGGCAGAATAGGTCCATTATGCGTGTTGCAGATCAAGCTTTCCTGGCTAGTCAGAAGGGCAAAGGAAAATGGAGCTCTTCTACTAGTAAGCAGAAATCTGCAAATGCTGCACATTCGAAGAACCAGGATAAAGATGAGAAGAAATCAGAAAAGCAGAAATTGTTTTGCAAGTACTGTAAAGGGAATGATCATATCATAAAGAACTGTCCAAAACTGGCTGCAAAATAGGCAAAGAAGAAAGAGGCTGGAATGGTTGTTGCAGAGGCCTCTACACCAAAAACAGAGTCTGCAAATCTTGTGCAGGAAGAAGAATGGGCGTTTACTACTGTTTGCAGTTTTGACCCATCTTCTCATGAGTAATGCATGTCTGCAGTGGACTCAGATGTTTGGTACTTTGACAGTGGGGCGACCAAACATATTACCTCGCAGTGCAGTTTCTTCTCTTCACTGGAGCCTGCCCCTACAGGGAATACTGTCACATGCGCCAACAACTCCTCTTATCCTGTTATGGGAGTTGGTAAGATCATTCTGACTACTGCTGATGGTAGTTCTTTCACCTTGTCAGATGCTTTATTTGTGCCAGGGATCAAGAAGAATCTGTTATCAGTTTCTGCATTAGCCAAGATTGGCTTGGTTGTGAAATTTGTTGATGACAGATGTACAGTTCATGATCTGTCAAATGGCGATGTTATTATTGCTTCTGGCATTTTATGTTGTGGGCTGTATAAGCTCATAGACTATGAAAGATCTATGAATGATTCGGCATGTGCAGTTCATGATTCTCAGGCTATGTCAGATGCAAAGCTTTGGCATGCACGCTTTGGTCATCTGAATTTTGCTAGTTTGCTACGCCTGTAGAAATCTGAAATGGTGTCCTCTTTGCCCAAACTTGAGGCACCTGGAAAACATGTTTGTGAAGGCTGTATTTTGGGCAAAATGCAGCGTTCATCCTTTCCAAAAGATGGTTCAGTTCGGGCTACGCAGAAATTACAGCTTGTACACAGTGATGTTTGTGGTCCTATGCAGACACCCTCTTTTGGAAATTACCTTTACTTCGTGACTTTCATTGATGATTTTTCCAGGCATGCATGGGTATATCCATTGAAGGCAAAGTCCGAAGTGTTTTTGTGCTTCAAACAGTTTTTGGTTTTGGCTGAAAATCTGTTGTCAGCATGTAAAATGGGCACCCTCCGTTCTGATCGAGGGGGGGAATATATGTGTTCTGATTTTAATGCATTTCTAGCTGAACGTGGGATAAAACACCAGTGTACAGTGCCTTATACACCTCAATAGAATGGAGTTGCTGAACGGAAGAACAGGTCACTCATGGAGATGGCGAGATGTATGGTCAAGAGTCAAGCTTTACCACATAGTTTCTGGCTTGAGGCTGTCATGTGTGTAGCATATGTACTTAACAGGTGTCCCACTAAAGCGCTACAGTCTATCACTCCATATGAGGCTTGGCATGATCGCAAGCCATCTGTTGCTCATCTGCGGGTTTTTGGTTGTTTGGCATATGCACTAGCGCCTGAACAACATCGCAAAAAATTGGATGATAAGGCAGTAAAATGTATTTTTGTTGGGTACAGTTCTGAAAGTAAAGGCTATCGTCTGTATCATCCACAGACTAAATGCATTCTGGTTAGCCGTGATGTTGTCTTTGTGGAAGATGCTATTCAGCCATTGCTTTCATGTACTAAGGAGACATCTGTTAGCTCTAAAGACATGTATGATACTTTGATGCCTCTTTTTACAGGTGGATAGTCTAGTGCTGGTCCTAATGAGGCAACTTCTCAGCCTTTGCAGGCTTCATATGATGATGCAGATCATTCCATTTCTGATGCAGATTTACATGATGCACTTGTTGATGAGAGAGCTGATATTGATCAGGCAAAAACTATGCCAAAATGGCTGGTGCAGACTTTGCGTGACAGCAAATTAGATGCACCTTTGTCATATCAAACTCGTTCAGGCTCTCATAGTGCCTCCTTTGCATTAGATTGCTATGCTATGGCTGCGTCTAGCCTCTGTGATGAGAATGAGCCTGTTTCTTTTGATGAAGCACAGAATTCAAAAAATTGGATGGCTGCTATGCAATCTGAATATGATGCTATAATGAAGAATGGTACATGGTCTTTATGTGACTTGCCTCCTGGCAAGAAGGCCATTGGCACTAAGTGGGTATACAAGCTGAAGCATAAACCTGATGGTACAGTTGACAGGTATAAGGCTAGGCTTGTTCAAAGGGTTATGCACAGGAAAGAGGCATTGATTTTGATGAGACCTTTGCACCTACATGCAGTATGACTACTGTTCGGAGCATTTGTGCACTTGCAGCCCATCATGGTTGGAATGTACATTAGTTGGACATTAAAACAACATTTTTGAATGGTGACTTGCATGAAGAAGTGTATGTTTTTCAGCCCCGTGGCTTTGTGCAGAAAGGGCATGAAAACCAGGTGTGCAGGTTAAAGAAGGCGTTATATGGTTTAAAGCAAGCACCACGTGCTTGGTATGAGAAGATACATGCCTATCTGATTGCACATGGTTTTGAGAACAGTCCAACTGAAAGCACCTTATATGTTAAGCGTGCTAATGATGTGCTTCTGATCATTGTTGTCTATGTTGATGACATGTTGCTCACTAGTCCTATTGAGACGCATATTGCTGATTTTAAGGCTGATTTGCATGCCTCATTTGAGATGTCTGATTTGGGGCATTTGCATCACTATTTGGGCATTCAGTTTATGCAAGTTGATGGTGGAATGGCTTTGTGTCAAACGAAATATATTGACACATTATTGCAGCGTTTTGGCCTTGAAGACTGTAAGCCTATTGCCACTCCTATGGAGACAGGTTTACGATTGAGTCTTCATGATGCTGGAGATGCATTTGATGTTGTTCTCTATCAGCAAGCTGTTGGATGCTTGATTTACTTATGCATTACTCGGCCAGATATTCAGTTTGTTGTCTCACAGATGAGCAAGTTTATGCATGGCCTAGGAGTCACGCATTGGAAGGCGGTTAAGCGCATCTTTCGCTACTTGAGTGGTACTCGGCTACTTGGGTTGTTTTATCCCAAGGGGGATCACTACCGCTAGATTTGCATGCTTTTTCTGACTCAGATTGGGCTGGTTGCTATGACACTCGTGTGTCCACTAGTGGTTTTTGCTTCATGCTTGGTAGCTCATGTATATCTTGGTTGAGCAAGAAGCAGCCTACTGTGGCCACTTCCAGTTGTGAGGCTGAGTATAAGGCAGCTTTCACAGCGACTGTTGAGTGTGTGTGGCTTAGACGCCTTATGGCTGCTGTTGGTGCAAATCAAGCCTTCACATTTGGCTTGTATCCTTGGAAGGATGTCTCACATGTAGCAATGACCATAGAAACACTTGCCTATGTGTTATTACATTTTACTCATTGTAAAAGTCTATATGACTTGGCATTTACATGTAATCACTTACCTACTTGATTGGATTCGTGAAAAAATGGATGATTTAGTAGAGAGAATATCTCCCTACTTTTAGAGGAGTGATTATAGGAGATTTGAATTTGAATTCAAACTCAAATCTCAACTCAAATTCTATAAAAGATGTAATGAAAAAGTCGCGGGTAAGCTAGGCTCATTAAGCTCACTCCTCGAGGCATTCCACTATTGTAACTCTGTGTGTGTTAGTGCTACTTCATAGCCTACACCACAATACCTCATTAGCTATGCTTGTCATGCTAATGAGATTGTACAACTACATCAATCAATAGAAGTATACACATTCATTATCTCTGTTTTCTCTGAGTCATCTACTCCAAGTCTGTCAACTTCAACAGGGCATATCTCAGTGGTTTCTCAACCAAATCAGGTGATTCAAAGCACATTGGATTCAGCTCAAAGTCTACTATACACATACAAAATTTCAAGGTCATTGGTTCAGCCATCGCGGAGAAATCTCGCTCGAAGTGATCTCTGGTATTCTTCTGTAGAATTCCTAAAAAGTCGGGGGTACATATTATTTTGCTAAACTCATTTCTCAGAGTATAGTTTATCATTTCTTCTCATTCCACTTGCAAATGGTAGCTTGTTAAGCTAATTTAATATGTCCAGAAGGAATTTGATCAATTGTAAGTGTGCTGGTCATACTGAGTGAAAGACTGAGCAGGTGTCAATACCAAAATAGCAAGTTTTCTTGGATTTGTGAAGTGCAAAGTTATCTGTTTTGATTTGATCATTACACATATCATTTGCAAAGTACATATATGCTTTCTTGGTATCATTTGGAAGCTAATCAAGTGCACTAAGCATTCCTGGAGTCAAAGAGGGCTGATGCAAAGCATGATTAGCAGCATCAACTCAATCTTCTGAGTGCATCCAACCATTTCTCCCAACAGTGGTATCAGAGCATATAAGGTAAACATGGGAGATGGTTTTCCTTCATTCATTGACAAATTGGACAGGAAAAATTACCAAGCTTGGTCTCTGAGAATGAAGACCTATCTACAAGGAAGAAGCTTGTTTGGATTCATATCAGGAGATGAGGAATTGCCCTCATTCAAAGCTAGAGGACTACCCACCAAGGATGAACAAGAGAGGCTCAACCAATGGTGTGCAAAAGATGCTTTGGCAAGGTCTTATCTTCTTAACTCTATATCTGATTTCCTTTTACCTCACATAAGGAATTGTAAGACTTCCCAAGAGACTTGGGAAACCTTGTCATCATACTTTTCTTCTAACACAAGGGCCAGAAAGAATCAATTGTGGATTGAATTCACAACCCTTAGGAAGCAGCCCAAGCAATCAGTTTCAGAGTATGTGACCAAGATTAAAGATGTGGCAGACCAATTAGCAAGCATTGGAGAGGAGATTGAAGAGGAGCAAATAGTCAGGCAAGTAACAAATGGACTCAAGGCAGATGATAAGTGGGAAAGTTTCACCACTGCAATGGACCTCTACATGGACATGCATACCCCAGATCTCACAACACTCATGGGCCAACTATTCACACATGAAGCAAAGTTTACAAAGGCAGGAGATCAATCAAAAGGTAACAACCCCTCTGCTCTATATACTGATAAGAAGGTTAAAGATAAAGGTAAAAGTAAGAAGGTTGATGAAGAAGGTTCTACCTCCCAAGCAAACTATGCAGGGAGAGGTAGATCCTCAAGAGGAAGAGGCAGAGGAGGTCGAAGACCACGATTAGAATGTATTAAACATGAAAACAATCATGGTATTTTTGAGCGTTTATGGTATGTTCCATTGTTGATATATTTAGATAGTGATGTGTGTGAACACATTAGGACCTTTGGGGCACATTTTGCCTTCTTTAGGAGGTTTTCTCCCTAGCTTGTATATATGCCTATAGCCCTAATGAGCTACTTATCTTTGTACATTCTAGTGGTAATACATTCAGTATTGTGTGTTGTGCTCCAAGCTTCTTCTTCTTCTTCTTCTTCTTCTTCTTCTTCTTCTTCTTCTTCTTCGTTGTGTTGTTTGTGTGCTTGTGTAGACCTCAAACTCCAACAATTGGCATCAGAGCAGGTCACCGCTTCATCTAAGGCATCGTCAATACCCCTCCATTCACAGTCTTAGAATCGCACAAAAGTTGGTGAGCATACTCACGGTGATTAGGAAATCAAAACTGCTTCGCTTTGTGGTGTCGAAAGTGCAATCTAAGCTTGTTTTGGCCTCTGAATGCACTATCACAATGCTTGTGTAGGCAATTTTGTCTTTTTGTGCCAAAGACATATACAAGTTTTGTTCACCAATATAAGCATCTCAAAGTCTGTTGTTGGTTTAGCAAAACTCAATAGGGAAGCTATGCTCAACTTTTTCAGATACAGTCATTTTTCTGCATCAGGGTATTTTTGTCAGTGGCCATGGCTGAAAGCAGTGATGGTCCAATTACCCATTCTGGGCTTATATGATGCTTCATGTATTGGTTGCAAAAGGACTATGGAATATTGTGCAGGGTGTTGAAAAACATCCTATTTCACCTGCAAACATAGTTGCTAAAGGTGATGTAGATGGTGTTGAAGATGGTGACATCCTTCATGTTCCTATTCGTGTTGCGGTTCCTGCTGCACCTACTGCAAAACAAATTTGTTGGGATGGCAGAGATGCTCAGGCACATGCATTGATAGCCTTGTCTATCAAACGTGCCATTATTCGTCACATTTGCTCTTGTAGAACAACTAAGGATGCTTGAGATACAGTTACCACTTTATACCAGGCAAGGAATGAGGCTCGTGTTTCTTACCTCCGAAAGCAATTGGAGAGTGAGCACATGAATGAAGGAGATTCCATGGATAGTTTTTTGAAAAAGATCAAAGACTTGAACATTTGATTTTTGCTGACCAAGTCTTGCTTAACAGCTCACTTGTGCGAACTGTTCTGAATGGTCTTCCTAATTCATATCAAAGTTTTGCTTCTACTCTTTGTTTGATGATGAAAGACAATCCAAATATCTTATTATCTGAGGAGTTCGTCTCTATTCTATTGCAGGAAGATCAATCTAGGCAGAATAGCTCCATTATGCATGTTGCAGATCAAGCTTTCTTGGTTAGTCATAAGGGAAAAGGTAAATGGAGCTCTTCTACTAGTAAGCAAAAATCTGTTAATTTTGCCCAATGGAAGAAGGGAGACAAAGAAGAGAAGAAAACAAAAAAGCAAAAATTGTTTTGCAAATACTATAAAGGAGATGATGATGTAATAAAGAGCTATCCAAAAATGGCTTCTAAAGAGGCAAGGAAGAAAGAGGTTGGAATGGTTGTTGCAGAGGCCTCTACACCCAAAATAGAGTCTACTAATCTTGTGTAGAATGAAGAATGGCCATTTACCATTATGGCAGTTATGACCCATCTTCTCATGAATAACATATGTCTGCAGTAGATTCATATGTTTGGTACTTTGATAGTGGGGCGACTAAACATATTACCTCACAGCATAGTTTCATCGCTTCACTGGAGCTTGCCTCTATAGGGAATACTATCACATGCACCAAAAAATCCTCTTATACTGTTATGGGAGTTGGTAAGATCATTCTAACTACTACTAGTGGTAGTTCTTTTACATTATCAGATGTTTTATTTGTACCATGGATTAAGAAGAATTTGTTAAGAGTTTCATCTTTAGCCAAGATTGGCTTGGTTGTGAAATTTGTTGATGATAGATGTATAGTTCATGATCTGTCAAATGGCGATCTCATTATTGCTTCTGGCATTTTATGTCATGGGATGTATAAGCTCATAGACTATGAAAAATCTGTGAATGATTTAGCATGTGCAATACATGATTCTCATGCTATGTCAGATGCAAATCTTCGGCATGCATGCTTTGGTCATCTGGATTTTGTTAGTTTGCTACACCTATAGAAATCTAAAATGGTGTCCTCTTTGCCCAAAATTGAGGCACCCAGTAAACATGTATATGAAGGCTATCTTTTGGGCAAAATGGAGCATTCCTTGTTCCCAAAAGATTGTTTAATTCGAGCTACTCAAAAAATGCAGCTTGTTCACAGTGATGTCTGTGGTCCTATGCAAACACCCTCTTTTGGAAACTATCTTTACTTCATGACTTTCATTGATAATTTTCCCAGGCATGCATGGGTATATTCAAACAGTTTTTAGTTTTGGCTGAAAATCTATCAGCATGTGAAATGGGCACCCTCTATTCTGATCAAGGGAGGAATATATATCTTCTGACTTTAATGCATTTTTGGCTGAACATAGGATAAAACATCAATGTATAGTGCTATATACACCTCAACAAAATGGAGTTACTGAACGGAAGAACATGTCACTCATGGAGATAGTGAGGTGTATAGTCAAGAGTCAGGCTTTACTACATAGTTTCTGGCTTGGGGTTGTCATGTGTGCAGCATATGTCCTTAACAGGTGTCCCACTAAAGCATTGCAATCTCACTCCATATGACGTTTGGCATGGTTGCAAGCCATCTGTTGCTCACCCAAAGACATGTATGACCCTCTACTACCTCGTTTTACAAGTGAACAGTCTAGTGTTGGTCCTAATGAGGCAACTTCTCAACCTTTAGGGGTTTCATGTGATGATGTAGATCATTCCATTTCTGATGTAGGTTTACATGATGCACTTGTTGATGAGAGAGCTGAAATTCAGGAGGCAAAAACTGTGCCAATATGGCTGGTGTAGACTTTGCGTGACAGCAAATTAGATGCACCTTTTTCATATCGTACTCGTTCATGCTCTCATAGTGCTTATTTTGCATTAGATCGCTATGCTATGGCTACCTCTAGTCTCTGTGATGAGAATGAGCCTATTTTGTTTGATGAAGCACAAAATTATGAAAATTGGATGGCTGCTATGCAATCAAAATATGATGTTACCATGAAAAATGGTACTTGGTCTTTATGTGACTTGTGTTACACTTATGTGTTCCTCGAGTAGCTTTGATGTGAACCTTTTCCCTATACATGGGCACTTTTTACTCTAGTGCTGGCTAGAGGTTTTTTCCCCATGTTACCACGTACTTGATACTCTCATATGTAGTGGTACTTTGTACTTAGGGATATTATTCAGCTCTTACTTTAGTTTATTTCATCCTCAATAGAGAGAGCTATTCCAGCCATCGTCTTCTCCATGTGTCTTGTTGCATTTGTGCTCCTTGTGTGTGCTTCTCGTGTGTCTCTCGCACTTCTACACACACCCAACAATGGTATCAGAGCAGGTTCAAATCCTCCTCAAGTTTTGGTTTTTCGTGTCGTGGTGCACGCGCACTTTTAAGAGGGCAAATCGACTTCGGAGCATAGAACAATGATTTCAGCAAGCGAGAAACATTTCTAGTAGGTGCCTTGTAGTTTTACCCCCATTTTGAAGCCATTTGTGTAGTCAGAATCGCCATCAGGGAGACGGTTTGCGAGCTAAAACTCCAGCATTCATTTCAGCTTTTGTCGAAGTGAAGATTTTGTCACATTCTTGTTCTTTAGTGAAATGGTGGGCAGCAATGACTTGTTTGGCATGCTTCAAGCTGAAGATAAGCTTGATGGGACCAACTATCCGATGTGGTCTTACATGATGAAGCATGTTCTTGTTGCTAAACAACTTTGGAACATAGTGGCAGATGTAGATCGGAGACCTGCAGGTTCTTCTACTTCATAGTCTATTGTCACAGATGGAGCTTCTTCTTCGAGCACAGTGGTTTCTCCTTCTTCACCTACACAAGAGTAGCTTAGATGGGATGGAAAAGATGCTCAAGCTCATGCTTTGATTGCGCTTTAAGTGAAGCATCATATAGTTCCACACATTCGGCCATGTTCTACAGTGAGACAGGCATGGGACACTCTTGCTTCCTTGTATGTCGTGCATAATGAAGCATGTATTGCATACTTGAGGAAGCAACTTGAGGATGTATGTATGGCTGAAAATGAGTCGGTGGATGTGTATGTGACACGCATCAAGGACTTGAAAGAGCAATTGGCAAATATAGATGAGATTATTTCGGATGCATCACTCATTTCTACATTGTTGAAAGGATTACTCGAATCTTTTAAAAGCTTTGCTACTACACTCCATTTGGTTGCAAAAGGGAATCCTAATATGTATGCATTTGATGAGGTTGTGTCTCTTCTTTTGCAAGAAGAGCAATCTAGAGTGAATAGGAGTGGTTTGATTGAGCGAACACAAGCACTTGCTGTCTCACAAAAGGGGAAAAGCAAGTATGGTTCAGCTTTGGATTCATCAAAACCAAAGCCTCAACCTTCCTCTTCCACTCATTCCTCTAATGATGGTAATTTGCAAAAGAAGAAGAGATGCAAATATTACCGGAAGGCTGGTCATACTATTGATGAGTATAGAAAGCTTGCTAAATGCAATGAAAAGAAGAAGGAATCGGGCATGTCCGTTGCTAAAAATTCAGCAAATGCAAAGAATGGTGAAGCTAACATGGTTCAAGATTTTTGGGCATGTGTTGTTACCTTTCATTATGATGCTTCTTTGCATTCTAAATGTATGGTTGTGAGTGAGGCTGATTCGGATTGGTTCTTTGATAGTGGTGCTTTAAAGCACATAACATCATGCAAAAGATTTTTTGCCTCTTTGAAAAGATGCACCCAAAGGAGGACATGTGGTGTGTGCAAACAATGCCTCTTATCCTATCATTGGAGTAGGAGAAATTGAGCTTACGACTGCAAATGGAGGTGTGATTCTCTTGAAAAATGCATTGTATGTGCCTTGTATCAAGAAGAACTTAATTTCAGTTCCATTGATTGCCAAAGCTCGACTTCATGTACACTTTGTTGATGATAAATGTATGGTTCATGATTTCAGCAATGGCGATGTTATCGTGATGTTTGGTACATTATGTAATGGTTTGTATCGCATGGATACATACAAGAGGCTTGCCTCGAATGCCTTAGTTGCTCATACTTCTTCCACGGCTGAAATGGAGCTTTGGCATGCACATTTGGTCACTTGAACTTCAATAGTTTGCTTTACTTGCAAAAGAAGTACATGGTTATTGGTTTGCCTACACTTGAGTCCATTGAAAAGCATGCGTGTGAAGGTTGCATTCTTGGAAAAATGCATCGTGCTTCTTTTCCAAAAGATAGTCATACATGTTGGAGATAGATGTCTGCGGAAGCACGCGAACAACACAAGGAAGAAGAAGAAGCTTGGAGCACAAACACACAATAGTGAGTGTATTACTAGAAATGTACAAAGATAAGTAGCCCATTAGGGCAATAGGCGTATATACAAGCCGGGGGAAAAAAACCTCCTAAAGAGGGAAAAAAGTGCCCCGGCGGTCCTAGTGTGTTCACACACATCACTACCTAAATATATCAACAAATCCCCCCTGGGAGTGATGTGGTGAACAAGGAGCTGGCACTCATGTATAAGGAAGTGCCAAGCTATGTGGAAATCACTCCACAAAAGGAAGTAAGCCCAAAGCTTTGCGGAAAGCTTCAAACTTCTCCCTAGGCAGAGCCTTCGTGAAAAGGTCTGCAATGTTCTCTTGCGTGGGCACATATGCCAAGCTGATCTCCCCAGCAGAGAACCTCTCCCTGACATAGTGATAATGCACCTCAATGTGCTTAGTGCAAGCATGGAACACAAGGTTCCTCGCAACTGCCAATGCGCTCTGACTGTCAGTGAAGATGGTGGTGGCAGAAGACTAGCCAACACCCAAATTGTTGGGAGAAATGGTTGGATGCACTCAGAAGATTGAGTTGATGCTGCTAATCCTGCTTTGCACCAGCCCTCTTTGACTCCAGGAATGCTTAGTACACTTGATTAGCTTCCAAATGATACCAAGAAAGCATATATGTACTTTGCAAATGATATGTGTAATGATCAAATCAAAACAGATAACTTTGCACTTCACAAATCCAAGAAAACTTGCTATTTTGGTATTGACACCTGCTCAGTCTTTCACTCAGTATGACCAGCACACTTACAATTGATCAAATTCCTTCTGGACATATTAAATTAGCTTAACAAGCTACCATTTGCAAGTGGAATGAGAAGAAATGATAAACTATACTCTGAGAAATGAGTTTAGCAAAATAATATGTACCCCCGACTTTTTAGGAATTCTGCAGAAGAATACTAGAGATCACTTTGAGCGCGATTTCTCCGAGATGGCTGAACCAATGACCTTGAAATTTTGTAGGTGTATAGTAGACTTTGAGCTGAATCCAATGTGCTTTGAATCACTTGATTTGGTTGAGAAACCACTGAGATATGCCCTGTTGAAGTTGACAGACTTGGAGTAGATGACTCAGAGAAAACAGAGATAATGAATGTGTATACTTCTATTGATTGATGTAGTTGTACAATCTCATTAGCATGACAAGCATAGCTAAATGAGGTATTGTGGTGTAGGCTATGAAGTAGCACTAACACACACAGAGTTACAATAGTGGAATGCCTCGAGGAGTGAGCTTAATGAGCCTAGCTTACCCGCGACTTTTTCATTACATCTTTTATAGAATTTGAGTTGAGATTTGAGTTTGAATTCAAATTCAAATCTCCTATAATCACTCCTCTAAAAGTAGGGAGATATTCTCTCTACTAAATCATCCATTTTTCCACGAATCCAATCAAGTAGGTAAGTGATTACATGTAAATGCCAAGTCATATAGACTTTTACAATGAGTAAAATGTAATAACACATAGGCAAGTGTTTCTATGGTCATTGCTACATGTGAGACATCCTTCCAAGGATACAAGCCAAATGTGAAGGCTTGATTTGCACCAACAGCTCCCCCTCAAGCCAAACATTTTGGCTTAAGTCTTCTCTTTCAGTCTTCAATCACATCCTGCAATCCAATCATGGATTTGAATCTGCATAACTTGTTTCCATCCAAAGCTTTAGTGAGTAAATCTGCACATTGCATATTAGTGGACACATAAGTCAATTGAATGTCTTTGCTTAGCAATTTTTCTCTCACATAGTGGTAATGAACCTCTATGTGTTTGGTTCTAGCATGATATATTGGATTAGCTACAAGGTGAAGAGAGCTTGTGTTATCTCCAAAGATGATTGGAGGTCTAGTGTATAGACCTAACTCTGTATATAAGAGCTTCAACCAGATAGCTTCTTGAGTAGCATTGGCAAGCCCTCTATACTCTGCTTCAGTGGATGACAATGCCACTGTAGGTTGCTTCTTGGCTGACCAAGAAATAGGTTTATCTCCTGCAAAACAAATGTAACCTGATGTGCTTCTCCTATCATCCTTGCATCCTGCCCAATCTGCATCTGAATATACTTTAATATCAATATCTGATGTATAAGGAAAGTACAAACCATGGCTTTGAGTTTCTTTGAGGTACTTCAAGATTTTCTTTGCTGCCTCTAGGTGAGGTACCCTTGGTTTGTGCATGAATTGGCTTAGCACACTAACTCCATATGCTATGTCAATTCTTGTCAAGGTAGCATAATTCAAACTGCCTACCATGCTTTGATATCCTGTAATGTCTTGTATTTCATCCCCTTCATGAGCACTTAGCTTTAGGTTGACCTCCATTGGAGTAGTTGAGACTTTAGCATCCTGCAAGCCAAACTTCTTGACCATATCCTGTACATACTTCTTTTGAGTGATATATATACCTGAGTTGGTGTAGACTAACTCAAGACCTAAGAAGTACTTCAATAATCCAAGATCATTAATCTTGAACTCTTTCATCATCTGTCCTTTGATGTGTCTAATCCCATTGACATCATTGCCTGTAATGATGATGTCATCAACATAAACACACAAGTATATTACCTCTGCACTACTTCTCTTTATGAACAGAGAAGTGTCAGCTTTGCTCATCACAAATCCTTGGTCTTGGAGGTAGGTTGTCAACCTGTAATTCCATGCTCTAGGTGCCTGCTTCAATCCATATAGAGCCTTCTTCAATTTACAAACATAATTTACCTTCTTGGGATCTTCATAGCCAGGTGGTTGTGACATGTAGACTTCTTCAGATATCCATCCATTCAAGAAAGCATTCTTGACATCTAATTGGTACATGTTCCAATTCTTGGATGCAACTATACTCACTAGTACTCTGATTGTTGGCATCTTAGCCACAGGAGAAAATGTCTCCTCATAATCAATGCCTTGGGTTTGTGCAAAACCCTTGGCAACCAACCTAGCTTTGTACCTGTTTATTGTTCCATCAGAATTCCTCTTTAGCTTGTAGATCCATCTGGATCCTATCACCTTCATAGAGTCCTTCTTGGGTACCAAGTCCCAAGTATCACTTTCCTTGAGAGCTTCCATTTCTTCATCCATAGCTCCTTTCCATTCTGGTTTGGTGATTGCTTCTTCATAGGTACCTGGTTCTTCATTCAACAAATCCTTTGCAAGATATACAGAATGTTTAGTTACAAGTGATGTGTCATACCCAAATTTGATTGGTCTTTTGCTTTCTCTCTGAGATCTTCTAATAGATTGATTTGAGGATTCTGGAATATCCTCTAGTTGCTTCATCGTCATCTTCCCTTTGGACTTCCATGCTTTGAACTCCTCAAGATTGATAGTGTCATCATCCTCTGAGCTTGGATCTTCTCCATTGCTTGGTTCCTCTTTGATTAGCTTTGGAAACTCTTCTTTCAAGTCATAGGGTAGACTAACCTTCCTGCATTCATTCTCATACCATGAGTCATTCTCATCAAAGATGACATCTCTGCTTACCTTGAAGCCTTTGTTTGTTGGGTTGTAGAATCTGTATCCCTTTTGGTTCAAATCATAACCAATGAAGATACATTTTTCAGCTTTAGGGTCTAGCTTTCCCCTTACCTGTGAGGGAATATGCACATATGCTACACAGCCAAAGATTTTGCAATGATCCAGAGAAGGTCTCTTACCATGCCAAGCTTCATATGGTGTCATACCATCAAGTGATTTGGATGGCAACCTATTTATGAGATAGGTGGCAATAGATACACTCTCTGCCCAAAGATAATTTGGCAATTTCTTTTCATTAAGCATAGACCTAGCTGTTTCTACTATGAGTCTATTCCTTCTTTCAGCTACTCCATTTTCTTCAGGTGAATACCTTGTAGTTATCTCCCTCTTGATGCCTTTTTCCTGCAAGAAATCTTCAAACTCATTTGAGAAGTATTCTCCTCCACCATCTGACCTTAGCCTTTTCAAGCTTCTTCCTGTTTGGTTTTCAACAAGTGCAAGATACCTCTTGAAACAATTAAACACTTCATCTTTATGATTCATAAAGTATAAGATAGTCCATCTGCTATAATCATCAATGAAGGACACATAGTACCTTGAACCTGAAATGGAAGGGTCCTTGCTAGGTCCCCAAACATCTGTGTGTACCAAGTCTAGGTAATCTTTATGCATGAAACCTTTCCTTGAATAGGGCAACCTGTGAGACTTACCAAACTGACATGCTCCACACTTGTAAATCATGTGTTGCTTGGACACATTAGGTATCCCAAGCACATATTGATCCCTGCACATTTGCTTTAGGGTTCTTTCACCTATGTGACCTAGCCTCTTGTGCCATATTTCTAACTATGAAAGTGTTTGATCCTTGTAATTGTATAAAGCAATGTTCTTGGTGTCTTCTAGTTCAAAAGTAAACAATCTACCTGATTTTTCTCCCTTGGCAATTCTTTTGAAGCCATGTCTTGGGTCCTCCACATATGCTCCATGTTGAGTGAACCTGACCTGCAAACCTTTCTCCACAATCTGACCAACACTCATTAGATTCTTGGTGATGGTTGGTACATAGAGTACCCTGCTCAATAGGTACTGGTTACCATCACATGTCTTTACATTTCCAATCTTTACAACAGAGTGTTTAGTATCATCACCTGTCTGTACCTCATGTTTGCCCTTGGGTTCTTCCAAATCAGAGAGTAGTGCCACATTGCCAGCTACATGGTTAGAACATCCTGAGTCAATATAAAATAAATGATCATCATTTGTACCTGCCTTGGAGGTCATATTCATGATCAATAGGGAGTCATCTTGCTCCTCTGTGTAGTTGTTATAATCCCTTCTATTTCTGAATCCACCTTGGTAGTTACCATTGTGGTTGTGGTTGTAATTGTTGTTGTATCCATTGTAGCCTTGTTGTTGGTTGAATCTACCTCTGCCTTGAGAGTATCCACTTCTTTGATAGCCTCTTCCTCTCTGATTCTTGTAGTTCTTGTAGCATTCATCTGTGGTATGATTGGACAATCCACAAATGTTGCATGGTGATGAGTTGTAGGGTCTCCCCAGATTATACCAACATATAATATGTTCTTGATAGTAAAAATCATCATAATTCATATCAGACGGCACATGTAAAGTGGTTGCATGGGTAAGGAGTGGTGGGGTAAGATTAAAATTTCAATGTGCTTATAGTGATTAGTCCTCGCACGAATAGGAGATGGTGCTCGAGTTCCATCTAATTGATCACAATCTGAGTTTGTAGTTAGATATTAATAATTTGAATATATTTATTAGAGTTAAAAAGATCAAATAGATATTGAGAAAGAGAGCTACATAGATAGATACAAATAGAAAGAGATACACATATTCAAACTACACGTGTACACAAAGATACACACATACATATATTCATACTTACACAATCACACTTACACATTTACACATACATACATACATATATATTCACATACACACATACAATCACACGAATACACATTCACACATACATATATATACACACATACAATCACACGAATACACATTCACACATACATACATTGCATGCACACATACACATTCACATGCATGTTTATTAATTTAAAGTTTTATTG
Source organism: Ceratopteris richardii (assembly GCA_020310875.1). Classification (NCBI taxonomy): domain Eukaryota; kingdom Viridiplantae; phylum Streptophyta; class Polypodiopsida; order Polypodiales; family Pteridaceae; genus Ceratopteris; species Ceratopteris richardii. Next base: position 63,332,583 of record CM035409.1, read on the forward strand.
TATATTGATCCAATTGCTTTTTTTTTTAAATTTAAACTACATGAAATATTTCATGGTAGAAAAAATAAGAGAAGTTCTAACATACCACCTCAAATGTGGCATTATTTTTGCAAAAAGATACGTCTATAAGAATCGTTTCCTCAGTAGAAGCTATGTAAGATAGTTAATATCAATATGAGTTGTAACTCTTATATGTTTTGTAAATATTTACATTTAATCAATGTACTTTTGTTTCATTTAAATAAACATAGGTGGCTACAAAAAAAAAGAATTGAAACAGTTCACACATCTCGTTTAGGTTGCATGGGATGTGATAGTTTTGTGTATACATTTGTAAGTATATGTATTATTGAAATTATATGTTTTATTTTATTTAAAACACTAACAATTAACTTTTTTCACTTGTTCTAATTCATCCTAAGGATTATGGTTGTAATCCTACGAAAGATGAAATAGAATATGCTACTTATTTTGGATATCGTGCTTTGTGTCAGAACATAGAACATCATCCAAATTATTTTGTGAGCATTATTAAATTTGATATGGTTTATTTTATTTCCATTGATGTTTCATATATATTATTTATTTATGTTTATTATATGTAATATAGGAGTATTATGTAGAGGAAGATATGGAAGATGTGGAGAGATAGACATAGGAGGGACAATATCGATCGTCATAAGCTATAGACCCCTCTAGCCATGCCTCTTTCTCATGCATCACATGAGAGTGATGATCATCATACAGATGATTTTGATGATTTATATTATACATTCACACACACACACACACACACACACACACACACACACACACACATATATATATATATATATATATATATATATATATATATATATATATATATATATATACATACATACATTCAATGTATTATACATTCACACACACACACACACACACACACACACACACACACACACACACACACACATATATATATATATATATATATATATATATATATATATATATATATATATATATATATATATATATATATATATATATATATACATACATACATACATACATACACACACACACACACATACATGCCCTCATACTGGTTATGTTTTTTATTTTGTATATGATGTGAGTTCATAATTTTGATGATTTTAGAGTGCTTATTAAATTATTTATATTTATTAAAGCTAAATATATGGTTGAAATTTACTAATGTTTTTTATTACAATTTATTTTAAAGATGTGGTTATTACTTTTAGTGTATCATTCATTTATATATGTATCCATGTTTCTATATTTATGTACATATGTATATATGTATGCATGTGTGTACATACATATTTGTAGGTATGAACATATATGTGCATGTTTGTTTATGTACTTGCATATGTATGTATGTATGTATGCATGCATGCATGCATGTATGTATGTATGTATGTATGTATGTATGTATGTATGTATGTATGTATGTATGTATGTATGCATGTATGTATGTAGGCATGTATGTATGTAGGTATGTATGCATGCTTGTATACATATGTAGGTATGTGTATTTATGTGTGAATATATGTATATTTGTGTATATGTACATTTGTGTATATGTACATATGTATGTGCATGTGCATGTAGATATGTTTGTGCATGTGCATGTGTTTTTATGTGTATGTCTATATGTATGTGTATGTGTATAAGTATGTGTGTGCAGGTTTGTGTATGTGTATGTGTGTGAATGTGTGTGTGTGGATATGTGTGTGTGAATGTGTGTATGTATATGTATGTGTATGTATGTGTATAGGTGTATATGTGTGTGTGGATGTATGTGTGTTTGTGTGTGTGTGTCCATGTGTGCATGTGTATGTGTGTGTGTATATGTATGTATATGTGTATGCATATGTGTGTGCTTATGTATGTGTATGTGTGTGTGTATGTGTGTGTGCATGTATGTGTGTGTATGTGCATGTATGTGTATGTATTTATGTGTGTATGTGAGTTTGTGCGTGTTTTGTATGTGTGTGTATATGTATGCATATGTGTGTATGTGTGTGTGCATGTGTGTATGTATGCGTATATGTGTGTCTGTGTGTGTATGTCTATATGTGTGTGTGTATGTGTATATGTATGTAGGTATAATAATTTATGTATTATGTATATATGCATGTGTGTATTAATTTATGAAAAAAAATTCATGTATAAAATCAATTAAAATTGTACTTACAATAATCAGCCATATACTTTGGTCTCTGGACTTCTTTGATAAGACTATATATATATATATATATATATATATATATATATATATATATATATATATATATATATATAGTGTGTGTGTGTGTATGTGTATGTATGTATAAAAATTCTCGTATGTATTATGTATATATGCATGCATATGTTTATTTATGAGAATTTTTTTTTAGAAAATATCAAGACAATTAAAATTGTACTTACAATAATTAGCCATATACTTCGATCGGTGAACTTCTTTGATAAGCTTATATATATATATATATATATATATATATATATATATATATATATATATATATATATATATATATATATATATATATATATATATATATATATAGAGAGAGAGAGAGAGAGAGAGAGAGAGAGAGAGAGAGAGTGAGTGAGTGAGAAAGACAAAGAGAGGGAGACACACAAATAGAGATAGGAGAGATCATTTGTGTAGATATGAACATTTGTTCACTCTTTGATCAGACACACATAGAATGACAAAGAGCGATGTGCTTTTTTTATTTTCATCAAAATAACCATTGTATAAGTGATGATAAAACATTGTATAAATGATTGCATAAGGAATAACAAAACATTAGAATAATCATCGCATAAGCAATGACTATCTGCATCGCATATGCGATCATTTTTAGCATCACATATGCAATACTTTTGATTACATCGACTATATCATCGTTTAGAGCATCGATAAGAGCATCGTATAACTGATGAAGCATGCGTGATGCTCTATATGATGAAGTGAGCAATCGACTAGTGACCAAATTGTGTCACATTAGTAGTCGCTATAGAGGGTCACTTCTTGTAGTGCAAGCCTTGAATCCAAGTACTCCAATAATGCCATGATAAACTTGTAGTAGGGCAATTTGGAGTGAATAAAACAAGAGATCTTTTATTAAGAGATTTTTTATGGCTTCAAATGTGGAAGGAAGTTCAAGAATATGTCCAAATTTGTGACACTTGCAATAGATCTAAGATACCTTGCCATAAACCTCATAGCCTCTTTCAACCTTTACTATTTCAAAAAGTCCATAATCCTCATTATCTATGTATTTCATAATAGATACCAAGGCCCAATAAGTATGATGCCATTCTTGTCATAGTGGATAGATTCACAAAGATGGAATTATTCATTCCAACTACCAAGGCAATCACATGTGCAACCACTCCTAGATATTTTCTCAAGTATACCTTTAGGATTCATGGGTAGACTGATGATATTGTCAGTGTTTGAGAACAATTCATATCCAGCTTTTGGAATAGTCTTTACAAGCTCCTTGATGTTCAAGTTAAATTGCCTATTGCCAATCATCCATGAACTCATGGGCCAAAAAAAATGGGTGAACCAAGTTCTAGAATAGTATCTTTGTTGCACCATCAACTATCATCAAAATGATTGGTTTGAGATTTCATCCTATAGAGAGTTGGGCTATAACCGTAGTGTTCATATATCTACAATGCACACTCCCTTCTTTTCAAACTATGGATAACTGTTGCATATTTATTCGTGTGGATAGGGTGATTTACTAATAAGATTTTGATGGAGGGAACCAAGAAAAAGTATCTCACATGAGGATGATTAAGTGGTTCACATTGACAGATATATGTGTGTATGTTAGCGTGGGTTGGTCCTGAGTGCATGATTGCAAAGGATACGTGTATGATAGGAGGATGTAAGCACGAACACATGAGCGTATGGACAAGTGTCAATGGTGATAGATATATGTATATATGCATGTGAGAGAAGGGAGTCTATTATTAACTTCAATTGATATCTGCACCCTACTCCAGATAGTTAATCTCCTGTCCTGTTAACTGGGACACTAATTTGGCATGTTGTCTGTGTATCAACATTGTGACAAGGCCGTGGGATTCTAGGCCAAGTGTCCATATGCTTAGTGTAGGGATCATGAAAATTTTATTAGGTTTCAAAAGTCAGTTTTAGAGGAGTTTGTTGTGGCCAGGCCCAACCAAAAGGAAGCTATAGACATATTGCATGGTGGGCTTGATAAGCTGTTGGTGAGTGACCTAACCCAGTTTTATATGTGGTTTTGAAATTTCAAAGAAATCCTCTTTAGTGTACTTGAACTCAATGCATCAGTTGCACGATGGAAGGATAAGGAGTCCTGCGGTAGATGAAAAAAAAAGAGAAACACTAATAAAAGAAAGGAAAAGCAACACAATAAAAAAAAGGGGATTAAGGAAAAAAGAGGAAATATATTTAAAGAAAAAGGAAGGAAAAAAAGAGACAAACAAAACAAAAAGAAAAGAATAAAAGAATATTAATAAAAATGGAAAAAATTAATGTGCATGCATGCGTGAGTGGAGGGGGAATGGGGTGTACAAGCTATAAAAAAAAACCTTAATTTAATTGGTTGTCATGGTGGAAATGTAAGCCTAGTTGTTAAAAAAGCTGGGGAATCTCAAGACAGTTTACAACAAGTGTCAATGGCAGGGACTAAAGCAAGACATTTTTTTAGAAGAGGTACTAGCACTCAAAATAATGAACATTATGAGTTGTGGAAAGACCTATGCATGATCACAACAGAAAATGGTTCTCAAGTTGATCTTTGTAATAAGAGAAAGAAGTTTTGGTCATGCTTAGATAAGTTGGAAGGCTTAATGGGTCTTACTAGCTCTGGTGATATTCAACCAATTGTTTCAAGAGACATTAGTGCAGTTCACAAAGTGTTTCATTCAATCTTGGGGAGAGATCAATATAACACACTACATTGTAAGTCTATTTGATCTTTAAAATTCTTCATTGCACTTACTCTTTTCCAATGTACTTAACAATCTTTAACATATTTTATTTGCACATGGAGCCATTTTTCATGCATCGATATGGGTCATTGGAGATTTTTAGTACCCAAGGAATGGAGAAGTCACACTTCAAAGCGAGAGGTGTGTACCTAAAAAACAAACGACATGGTGGTGGTCCAATGCAATCAAACTATATGTAGGAGATGTTTAATTGGCTTTATTGCACTACATTCTCAAGAAAATTTTTTTGTGGAACGAGTTAGGGAGTCACATTTGGCAAAAGTTATCAGACGGATGCAACACAACATTGCTAGTGAGAAATGGAAGTCATCATTAGGACCTCTCCATCATGCTCAATGGCATGATAAAAGACAATCAGAAGGCTCGTCTTGGAAGTAAATTGAATTCAATATATCCCATTATGTGGTAAATCATTGGATTAATATAATCTTGGTATCAATGTGTTACTATTTTTATTATTATATTATGTATGTTTCTAAACTAGTTTTGTCCATTCTAGTGTGAACAAACAGTTTTAAAAGAAACCCTATAAATAGAGAGAACTCACTCCATTTCACACTTTTTCAAATCAAGAGAATGGCATGCACTGAGCAAACTGCAAGGAAAGATTGCGTGGTATATCCTAGCCATGTTCAAGGAACTCATGCCCACCATGGTTGCAACCCCCCCCCCCAGAGACCCCGAAGTGGTTCCCACACCACTTCTAGGCCTCTCTCACATGATGTCACACCATTTGGGAGCAATCCATCATGAGAATATGAAGTTTCTAATAAACAAAAGGATTGGTCTCAAGGATGGTTAGATTCAGATTCTAATGATGAGCCATTAGAGAGGACTTCCATCAAGGCAAGACCCAAACAAGTGTCGAGGAGGATGGTTATATCGGAGAGTGATTCTGATGGAGAACCATCAACTAATGAGGAAAGCAGCACTCAACCACCATGGAATCAAGTGCACATTCCAACGAGCCATAGGATAACACATAGAGGCAAAACACTTCCACAGGAACAAGGTCAAATACCAATAGAGGAGGAAAGGGAGCAAAGTCAACACGCATGTCAACAAGAGAATGTGGCATATGAAGCTGGACCCTCACGTCCATCACATAAGAGGAAAAAGAATCATTAACCATGACATAGACCTCAATGACAACCTAACATACCCCCCAATGCAAGAGCTCCACAAAGAGGACGAGACACTACAGAGCATTTGCAGAGATATGACACTATCAGAAATCAGTTGAACTTCTAATACCACGAAGAGCATTTCCAAGAGTGGTAAAGGAAGATCTGCAAAGCTATTGTGCAGGTTTATGAATACAAGGGATAGCACTTGAGGCACTTCAAGAGGTAGCAGAGGCCTACCTCATCTCCATGCTTGAAGATTCTAACATATGTGCTATCCATGCCAAGAGAGTAACCATACAACCCAAAGATATTCAGCTAGCAAGAAGAATTGGAGGAAGTAACTCATGACCTTTATATCTTGTAGCTTCTACAAAGCATATTTTGCAATGTACTTTAATGATTAATGAAATGTTTTATCTTCACTTATTGTCTATTTTTTTATCTCTTTCTCTCCTCGGCTCTCTACCATAAGTGTTCAAGGATTATTACTTTTGACTTCACTATTTTATTATGGATTGTCTAGGGTTTCATTAGATACTTCTTGGCCTTATTAGCTCTTGTTATTGGCTCCATATGAATGTATTTACTAGCAAAGTCCTCAAATAGGCTAAAAAATGCAAAAAAAACCCAGCCACAGAAACACGAGAATACCGCATTTTTGTGGCTCGGGGTTTTCTGCATTATTTAGCCTCAGTAAGCCTATTCCTCTATTTTCATGACTTGGGTAAGGTTAGTTAATGACTTGGCCATGGTAAATTGGGCACTTATGTAAGCAAACTCATCATATGGATTGCCTAGGTTTTCAATGGGTACTTGTTGTCCTCCTTACTCCCTATAGTTTGTCTCCTAATGAATGTAGTTACCATAAATAGCCTTCAATCAGTCTTAAAAATGGCAAAAAAGCCCCAGCCATAGAAACATAGGATTCAAGCGTGTAAAATTTTTGCAGTCTTGAATCCTGTGTTTCTGTGGCTGGGACTTTTTTGCCATTTTTAAGACTATTTGAGCACACATATGCCATTACATGCACGTAGAGAAGATAAAAAAGCTCTTGATTAAATACAAAGTGTGGATAACATTTCATAACTTACAATGTAAAGTTAATGACTTGGCCATGGGATAGTGGCCACATATTTAAGCAAACTCATCATATGGACTGCCTAGGTTTTCATATGGACTGCCTAGGTTTTCAATGGGTACTTTTTGTCCTCATTACCCGCTATAGTTTGTCTCCTAATGAATGTAGTTACCATAAATAGACTTCAATCAATCTTAAAATGGCGAAAAATCCCCAGCCACAGAAACACAAGATTCAAGCCTGCAAAATTTTTGCAGGCCTTAATCTCGTGTTTCTGTGGTTGGGGCTTTTTTACCATTTTTAAGACTATTTGGGCACACATATGCCATTACATGCACATAGGGAAGATAAAAAATTAAATACACAATGTGGATAAAATTTCATAACTTACAATGGAAAATAGAACATATGGAAAATACAAATTTTATTTATCTAAAATGTTACATGTGTACCTAAGATCCAACCTAGGGACTTATGGAGAAAGAGACTATACCTCGATCCCCCTCAAGTGCATATCGTGGGGATTCACGCTTTATTTATCAATCCGAGGAGTATCAAAACCTAGCCGAGTGTATGAAGACATGCATTCAAATGATGATCAATGCAAAAGAACTTTCCAAAGAGTGCAAACAAGTCTAAGTGTAAGACAATAGTTACGCAATATAACACAGGAGCAGTAGCAGAGAAGATAACAAATATAGGAGAATCTCAACAATTTTCTACTAACAACAAGTACAAAGATGATGGTGTTGTCCACCCGTGCGCTCTCAGAGTAGAGCTTAAATGGTGATCTAGAAAACTCTAGATAGGGAGATACAAGGTAGAGGTATGCTCGCTCAACTCAATGTCTCAGGTGGTGCAGAAGTCATGTATATATAGGATCATGGGTGGCCTTTCGTGGACGGCTATACATGGGCGGTAGAGCGTGGGTGGCCACCGCCTGCGTAATTGCCATACACGGCTTAGACCGGTTGAACCGACCTAACAAATATAAATGATTTTTGACTCCGACAGGGAATATTCTATTGAATATTCCCTTTACCGTCGCGCTGGGGGCGCTGCCCCCGAACCCCCACTATGGGGCCCGCTGGCCCCCTTGGACCCCCCAGCTGAGGCTGCTCACCGCTACCCCGGACCCCACAATTGGGGACCCTGATAACTCCCTTTCCTTACAATACCTTACATGGTCCAATATGACCTTCATCCAACATGCAAGTTGGGATTCCCATCAATTGGGTAATGCACGCTTGGCTTCTCCTCATAATGGGGGCCTTACAAAATGTGCATACAATCATGAGGGGTAGACATTGATCATATACTAACACTAAGTCTAATCCAAACAAGCTTCAACTGTCAGTTATGGTGTCGCGATACTTGGAGCAGCAGCCAACAGTAAATTGAGCTTTTCTCTCAGCTCTGAACTCCGAATATAGCAAATAGCATATACGTTTCGAAGCTCTCATGAAGACGCATCCGATGGTCGTAATTCACTTAATGTTGACACTTCTACTTCAACTTATGAGCACTCGAAATTCTGTGCTCGATTCTCACAATGGCAAAAAGTCCTTACAAAGAGTCACAAATTGACTTATATACATGTGCCCTAAAAATGTCCTTTCACACAAGAGACGGGCACTTTATTCACTAAAAAGGTTAATTTCCTACTAATTTACATGGGTATGCATCTAGAGAGTGCATTTACAACGAAAAATATGTTACAACAATGGTTATGTTACAAAAATAGAGTGTCCAAATCGGAAAAATTTTGGGGCCCTTCTTTTTCTCTGCCTTTTGCTCTTCTTAGCTCTACAACACTCTCCCCCTCTTTGTCTCTGTCATCCCTTGACAGGCTTTGCTTCCTGTCTATCGTGCTATGCCCATAGTCGATCACTGCGCGCCTCCATGGAAGTTGTAATGATGTCGTTTTACCAGTGGACAAGGAACAAATCATAACTAGGGACCTGTTGTATTGGTCATGGCCTCTTCTTTTCTTTTCTCCGCATGCAACCCGTGGAGTTGGACTACCTGAGATTTGTAGTCTAGTTCACCAATAACCTCTTTAAATCTGGGATGCTGTGTTAAGTCGGGCCACCACGCACGCCACCAGTGGAAGGTATGAAGGTGTGGTTCTTCAGCCTTCGATCTGGACCTTCCGAAGACCCAGATGTTGAAGGACCTCCTTAAGGATCAGGGCCTGTCGGATATCTTCTTGCACTTATTCATGGATACTTCCTGGCCCTGGTCCGTCCTTCCCTTGAAATGTCTTGGTTCTGATTGTTCTTCAATTCCATTCCTTAGGACCTGGGTGTTTGGCGTTGTTGCCTGATGCGTGCCCCTGCGGGGCTCTGTGTAGAGATGGGTGTTGCATGCCCCTGCGGGGCTTCTTGCAGAGACATATCTTCAGATATAATCTTTTTAATGAAGCTTCTTTCTTTGTCTTCTTATTTTCTTCTTTTTGCTAGATTCTCCCTCAACACTGCCCCCCTCCTGAACTCTATCGTCCCCGACAGGCTTTGGAAATCAGCGGGAGTATGTTCGGTAAACTTTTTGCTCTGTTTCATTTAGCAGATTAGCTTCACGCATCATAAGTTGCTTCCATTGTTCTACTTTACACCATCATGTGGTGGTTGTTTGTGATCAACGAAGAAGCTTAATTCATATGCCACCAATCTGGCATTCAAGTTGGATGACATCTTTAAGAAAATTTCTGAATCAACTTAAAAAAACCTTGTGAAAAAGGCTTCTTCGAATGTTTGCATATTTGTACTTGGTAAAAACCTAAGCCTAGAATAATATGCCATTATTGTGGGTCGGCTGGGCATAACAGACAGATAAAAAATGAGTATATCTGTTCCTTGATTAATACCAATGAAATTTAAAAATGTATTAGCCGCGTGCTTGAACACCTTCAAAACTATAAGGATCATACTGAGAATTTTATTCATCATTTTGATAGTTAAATCGGGGACTGTTGCGTAACAGTGTAGCCAAAATTCAATGGTTTTTACCATATAATCCTCTGTCGGTAAATAATTATGAGGTGGACTAGGAAGTAGCGGATAATTCAGCCACTGTTTATTGATCACACCATTCTTTTGCATGTCCAAAAATTCTCTTGCTTCTCTGCGACGGGGTGTTGGGCAAAATGAAGGGTTTACCTGTAATAAATATGGTGCTGCTTGCCAGTGCACCCGCAAAGTAGGATTTTTCTCCAAAAATTTTCTTCTCCAAATAGGTTGTGCATCTTCAAATTCCTCTTGAGTATAATTGAATGTATTATCTTTGAATTGCAGCTGCTCATCAGGAGCTTTCTGTGTGATCTTCTTTATGTATTTCCTTGTTTTCTCTTTCAATAGTCCATAAGGAATGTTGAAAGGCTTCATTATAGTATCCAAATCTTTCCCTTTGATTTTTGCTTCTTTCATTACTTTGACCACTTCATTTTCAAAATTTTCTGTCAATCGGGACACCAATAATGCCCGCTCCTTCTGACCTATTTCTGTAGTATATGGCATTGGATGATCATCACATGGTTCCGCCATCTGCTCTGTTATTGGAGAATTATAGATCAGGGGAAATAGAAGACACACCTCTACCTCGTCAGTAGGATTCTCTTGTCTTGGCTCTACTGGTGTCCCGATGGGTACTTTCTCTTCTGCTTTAGTTTCTAATTGTGCCAGACATTCAGTCTTCTTTTTAATTTCTTGCATGGCTGCCCTGAGTGCCTCTTTGGCCGCAAGTGGCTCATTACCGATTTCTGCTACTTGGTCTACATTTTCGCTGTAACTCTTTACAAGTTTGGTGTTCACATTTTGCAGTTGCGTTTTAAGTTCATTTGTTTCATTGATGTACCTTCTTTCCCATTCTTCTTTTTGGGCTTGCTCTTGTTTCAGCAGATCTGCATATTTCTGAATCTGATCTCGTGGTTCCTTCTGGTCAGTAGCTGAAGTCGCTTGATTTTCTATAGGCTGGTCATATAGTAATGCCTTCATCAATTCTTTATTTCTGCTGCGTAAGTTATCATTTTCCTCCATATATACTTTTAGTTGTGTTTTGAGCAGATTGCTTCGAGCGTTCATTCTTTCTTTGTCTGCCTCACTAGCTTCATGTTGTCTCTGTAAATCCGTCAGTTGTGTCTGGAGCTAATGATGCTGCTTCATCAATGTATTACATTGTTCTTTAACCTCAATTATCTCCGTATTCTTGGATGAAATCTGTTGTTGGGCCTGGATGAGCTGTGCGGACAATTGCTCACTCAATACTTGAAATTGATTCTTTTCCCACATGGCCTTGTCGTAATCTGCACCCGTTTCCATCATTTGTTGTTGTGTATCCATGGCCGTTTGTATCATTTGCTTGACTACAGGTTTCAATTGAGTAACATCGACATTCAACCATGTGGTGGGGATGTTAGGTTCTTCACCAGTGGTAACATCTTTCCCCTTGTGCCACATGTAACGTAGTATCATGGCGCTGCCGAATATGGAGTTGTATCCATGGCTCAGCCTCCCTGTGGTCACTCTTGCCTTGTGGCGTATCGTCGGGTACTTCAATCACAAGTTGTTCTTGATTTTGCGGGAATCTTTCTTCTTCATCCCTGCATGTTTGTATTTCTTCTTTTACCGGGTGCACTACATCTTTATTTGTGATTGGAGCCTCTTTGATGCTGATCTTGGACTGATCGTTCAATTGAATAATATGTACTATTTCAGTGGGTGCTTCTTGGTTCCTTTCCGTTGACTGTTGATTGTCAAGTGTGAACTCTACCTGATTTATCTCTGTCCATTCCTCATTGTTCATTTCTGTTCTTATGTCAGTGTCTAATGTGTCTTTCTCTGGGCCAGATTCCTCATTAGAGCTCGAATCTTCTAATCCCAGTTCTTTATATCTGGCAGTCTGTTCTAGAGTTTGTTCTTTATCCTTTTGTTTAGTTCCTTGACTGGCTTGTCTGTATTGATGACCTTGAACATTCAAGTTTACTTGCCCTTGCATATACATGTGGGTCTCTTCTAGAGCTGCGGAGAGGTCTCTTTTTGTGATTGGTTGCTGCGTCATAGGAATCTTTGGCAATGTATGGGTCCTCTTTGATTGTGGTGTCTCCTGAGCTTCTTCCTCTCTAATGAGTTTAGTTCCTCTCATAGGTTTCTTTGAACTGGTTCCCACTTCTTCAATGGAGATGACTGTCTTCTTTTTTTTTGGAACTGGCGCTGACTTTGCATATTTCGCGATCTCTGCTGAAGTTGGCATTAATCGTAAGCACTCCTTCATTTCAAGTGCCTCATAAATTAACAAGGTCAATGCCGAACTTCCATTCAAGAACTTTTTCTATCCCCACTTTTTCTTTGCTTCAAATAGGCGGTCTTGAATATATGGAGTCATATTCACTTGATTTCCCACTTGCCTCATAGCATGTGAGAGTAATTGCATAACAATTAAAATGTTGGTGCACTAGTCATACAGAGTCTTCAATATCTATTCTGTTGATTTCCAAAAAGGTTCTCTTTTTGGGATCATGACATTCATCCTTGACATTGGTAAGTCCATCTTGATTCCATCCAAAAGCTCTGTTGATCAGCTCATGAGTGAATCTAATTGTTTTCCATGTACCAATTTTGTCAAGCACTCTTGCTTCCGGGACTGATGGCTTATCTGATGCAGACTGTGGTGTGTTCATCACTTGTGTGCATCTTTGAAAATCAGGCAGGTATATTGGAAGTCTCAGGAATGCATCAATTCCTACTTGTGTCCAGACATCCATCATGCATGGTAATCCTTGTATGATAGTCTTGAAATCTTGTGACATGATAGGAAAGTAGTGATCCCTATCCATTATCTTAATGGTGGCCATAGAAAGAAGCTCGGACACTAGTTGATCATCCAGAAACCAATGACCTCTTTCCTTCGTGATTGATTCTAAGGGAAGAAGTAGGACCGCCTCCTCTTGCGTAGCCTCGGAATTAAAGGATGCCATCTGCATTCAATACATACCATTAATCAGTGGCAGGCTGTATCAAGAATCATCCTTCACTTATCCATTGTAAGTTTGGCAACTCTCCGAGTGAATAGTGTCATCCCTTCCCCGTGTGTGTGAGAAAGGTAATACCTGGGATTTTTTCATATTTATTTTTATATATTTTCTTGTTTGTGCCTGAAAGAAAACAGAAAAGTTAGTTCATAGCCGAAGCGGTTATTGAATTATATGTTATTATCTTTTCGATTATTTTGCAAGTGCTCTCCTATTTCCCAAGAGGAAAATGTGCGTCACTATCCTGAAGTAGAAGAAGAATGTGCCGAATGCTTGGCCTTGTAATGTGGCCCTATTATGCATACTTTGGATTCTTGTGATTTCAAATGTGTGCAACTCGAATTACTTGGTTGATGCATGCAGATTGTCCTACATGTCGGCATCCATATCTGCTTTACTTCATTGGGGTAGTATGTATTCCTAGCATTCCTGGAGAATGTAGTGCTTTTCATGTTCCTTTTGCTTCTTCTTCTGTTCGAATCTTTGAATGATTTTTGTTGCATGGCGAGGTTCCTGCTCTGTCCTGTAGTGGTTTATCTCTTGTCGTTTTGCCTTTAGATCATACTGATTCTCCTTGTGCCTTGGCTCGTCCTTTTTGATGATTGTCACTTGGGCACATGACTTGGGAATCCATATTTGCGTTCGGGTCGGCTGGGTGGCTATCACCTTCTTTGGAATCCATATTTTCATAATCCTTGGTGGACCTGGGTGTCTAACGTGACTTTCATTTTTATTCTGTTGTTGTTTTTGGTGTCGAATGTGGTTCTTTTGTTGAAGATATGCCGTCACCTGATCTTTTCTGATCCAAGCCTGTCTAGTGTAAGGAATGGGGTATATTCTAATGTGTGCAGGTTCGTGATGATCTTGCTGACTAGTCCTTCTTGTGCTTGGTTCCTCACTGAGGCTTTTATTGGATAAAACACTAATGCAGTGATTTGCTGGGCTAGGAGGTTGTGTGACCGCGAGATTTGGTGCGTTCTCACATGAAGTATTTGATGATGAGGTGTCCTCAGTGTGAGTGAACGTACATTCAACATCGTGCTCGTTTGAATGATCTCTCTGATCTATACACTGGATTCTGATCAGTCGTTCGTCTAACATGCTGAATACCTCACGATGTCCTATCTTGGCCGAGATGTATCCTGGGGCCAATTGAATAGTCACTTCATATTCATATATCCAATCTTGACCTAACACGAGCTCTTCTAATAAGTCCTGATCATGAAATACTAAGAGTTTTTGTTCCATCATGTTGTTTCCGAGATGTAGGGGTAATGTAATCTCGCCTATACATTTAGTAATTTTTCCTCCTATTCCAATCAGCTGTGCTTTAGATGGGCGTAATTCTTCCTTGAGTTTCTGGGTCAATGAATACTTGATACAACTTATGGCTGCTCTTGTGTCAATGAGAGCATCCACTAAGTAGTATTCCTTTGTTCCAACACCCAAATTCAAATAAGGTTGCGCCACTTGCTAGCCTAGGTTTTCAGTGGCTCTAAAGTTAGCCATTGGGATGAGTTCTTCTCCTTGTCGATATCTCTCGTCTCTCTCTTCATCCACTCTTTTCGTTTCTTGATTCGCTCTAGCGCTTCTTTTCTAGCTTCTTCTCGTATTCTTTCTTCCTCTATGCGCCTATTCTTACCCATTATTAGTCGTGACATTAATTCTTCGGTCAATGGTTCTAAATATTTTTTTACTCGACAACCACTGATATAGTTTGGCAATACTTCTCCATTTAGGGTTGCTAAGCTGATGGCTCCGCTGGTAGATATACGATTGATGATTAATGGGCCATATCCTCTTTTTTGCAATTTTTTTGTATGCTGCTTCAAAGTGTAGACCAAAACTAAATCACCTTCCTTCAGGTTTTTGTCTTTAATGTGAGCATCAAAATATGCCTTCTGTCACCTTTTAGCAGCATAAATCCCTGCTACCGCTTGTAACCTAGTTTCATGTAACTTTTCTATTTGATCCAATTGAGCTGATAATTCATGTCCAGTCCACTCGTAAGTTGTTGCTACTCTGAGAGTGGGTATTAAGAAATCAATTGGTAATATGGCATTCTGCCCATACACTAAGTTAAAAGGAGTAGTTCATATGGCTGTTTTGTAGGCTACTCGAAATGCCCATAAAGCATGATGTAATTGCTTATCCCAATCAGATCTACCATTGTTAACAATTTTCGTGAGAACTGTACACAAGATTTTATTTGAACTTTTTGCCTGTCCATTGGCTTGCGGGTGATATGGGGCTAATTTCTTATGAATTACTAAGAATTCATTCAGTAGGGCTTCTATCACTTCATTCACAAAGTGCATGCCTCTATCACTCACAATTTCTATAGGTAGTCCAAATCTAGTGAATACGTTCTCAAATAGGAACTTGGCCGTAGTCCTTGCATCGTTTTTCTTGGTGGCTTTGGCTTCAACCCATTTGATCAAATAGTCTGTGGCTACGATTATGTACTCGGCATGGGATCCTTTAGCTGGTGGGCTAATAGGTCCTATGAAGTCTATTCCCCATTTGGTAAAGGCTCTGGCACTCATGATTGGTTTCAACGGCATTTCATCTCTTCTAATAGGATATTTTGTTCGTTGGCAGGTATCACATCGTTGCACATATTGCATCTTGATGGAGAGTTGGCCACCACATTCCTTCAAAGAGAATCATTTTTGCAGTTTTATCTGCGGAAAAATGCCCTCCTGCAGCTCCTGTATGTGCCATCTCTAAAACAGCAAGATACTCATCTTCATGAATGCACATTTGTAAATGATTGTCTCTACCTCGCTTGAAAACCTATGAGAACATAGTCCTTGCTTTGTTCTGTGAGTGCACATTTCCTTGCTAGAGTAGCTCCTTCAGGGTACTCTTGGGTCTTCAAGAATTTTACCAGAGGCATGCTCCATCTTGGTGCTACTGTAGAGTAGCATAAAGTAGAGTTCTCTTCTGGATTTCGTTCTTGACAAGTTGGGCAGGCTGATACATAGTTATGTGTATCCCTCTACATGGTTGGCCAATATATGCCTAATCTCTTCAGTGTTTGCCATGTTCCATTCGTATTTAAATGAGTTTTCCATTGATTTACATGTGCCTTTTGAAGCCACATTTCTTCTTCCTCTTCTTCCACGCATCTCATGAGTAATCCACTAGAGTCTTGGTGATATAAAATTCCAGCAATGATATGAAGGTTTTTAGTCTTCCATAAGTCTTGGTTTTCTGTTTGGCGAGATCCCATGTTTAGGTCCATATGTGAGTATAGGGATCAACTTTTATGCCCAGTGGGGACATACTTCGAGATTAAAAAGATAGGTATTTGGCAGATCATCCGGTACTCCAGTGAGAGGTTCTCCATGTGTCATTCTCGATAAGTGATCCGCTCTAATGTGCGTATTCCCTTTTCTGACTACTACTTCAAAATCAAATTCCATCAACAATAGAAACCATCGTACTAGTTGTCTCGTATTACAAGGCTTATTGACTAAGTACAGTAGAGCTTGATGATCGATGAAGAATTTGAATTTATTTGCCAATGAGTAGTGTCGAAACTCTTTTATTGCGTACACCATCCCTAAGCCCTCTCTCTCCGTCGTGGTATAGTTGCACTCCGCTTGATTCAACTGTCTACTGGCATAGGCTATAGGGTGGTCTAACTTCCCTGTGTCCGCGGGTTGAGCTAAGATGCAACCAATGGCAAACTTGGAAGCATCCACGTGAATGTGAAATGGTTTGTTCCAATTAGGTACTCGAAGGATTGGGGCTGAACTTAATCGACTTTTTAACTTGTTAAAGGCCTTTTCACATTCTTCTGTCCAATTAAACTGAGACAATAAAGCATAAAGAGGTCTAGCAATTATGGCATACATGTGTATAAATCTTCGGTAGTATCCGCAATGTCCCATAAATGCTTGTACTTCTTTCGTAGTCTTTGGTCTCGGCAAATCCAGAATCACTTTGATTTTGTCTTCATCCGTTGAAATTCCATTTTTCGAGACAATGTGTCCTAATATCTTTCCTTGTCAAACCATGAAGACACACTTTTTTGGATTGAGGCATACTCTATATTGTCGACATTTGGCAAAAATCTTTCCTAGTTCAGGGATATGTTCTGATTGTATAGCTGAATAAGTGCATAAATCATCCACGTATACCTCCATGCTCTTTCTCAGGAACTCCTTGAATACATGGCACATCAATCTTTGGAATATGGCTGGGGCATTGGTTAGGCCAAAAGGCATAACCCTAAATGCATACACTCCCCATTCAGTTGCAAAGGCTATTTTATGTTGGTCCTCAGGGGCAATCGCTACTTGATTATACCCTGAAAAGCTATCGAGAAAACTGTAAACTTCTTTCCCTGGCACTCTTTCCAAAAGATGATCAGTGATGGGTAATGGGTAACTATCTCTTATGGTGGCAGCATTTACTTTTTTCAAGTTAATGCATACCCTTAACTTACCATTCTTTTTCAGCACGACCACCAAGGGTGACACCCATTCCGTGTGTTCGATCTCATAAATGAACCCAGCATCTAGCAACTTATCTATTTCTTCCTTAATTTTTGCTGAGTACACATCGTTATATGTGTATGGTCTTTGTTTGGAAGGTTTGGCTTCGGATGTCATAGGGATTCTATGGGCATAGATAGAAGGATCTACTCCTTTTAAGTCTTTATATGTCCAAGCAAAGACATCCTTGTATTCTCGTATGAGTCGTATTAACTCTTGTTCTTCTTCCATTGAGACATCTTGTCCTATAAAAGTACATCGCTCTTCTCCTTCCTCTAAGGTTACTACAATTTTCTTGGTCCATTCTTTGTTGCCATATGCTATTCCTGGTTTTGCTTCTTGTTTTGGCATTTGAATAGCAATTTTCCTCTCTTCTACTTCATATTTTTTGAAGTGGGCAGGCACTTCAAATTGATCTTGAGGCTTATTTTCTCCGTCATCTTTTTCTCTATCTAACCCAAGCTCTTCTTCCTGTGTCCTTTCTTGATCTAATTCATTAATTATGACACTTACTCCTTGATTTCCACTTTTTGTTTCCATCTGTTCCTGCTCCATTTCAATGCTCTCATAATCCTCCTTCCATTCTTTTTCAATTACTTCTCCTTCTTCAGCCTCTTGAAGAACTACCACGTATAGACTTACGTCATATCCTTCCTCGTCAATGCATTCATTCATGGTTATCAATTCTTCGTTTACACACACATCGAGAGTGGCTAAAATCTCCATCCAACCATGAGGTTTGAATTCTTCATCTAGCAATATTTAAGGCATGTAAGCTGGATCCTATACAGACCTAGCTACTCCTTGCCTTTGTTGCCATCCTTTCCTTCTCTCCTCTTCCTTTTTCGCGGTCTGGCATATCCATAGATGAGTGTCTTCGTTCATCCACGATTGGTCACTTGAACCTATACTGTGAATCGACTGATCGTCTTCCTCCTTATGAATCAGATTCCATTGCAAGGGGGGGACATCTTGATACGTGTATATGTGGAGATTTATTCTGGTCGTGGTTCCTTTGTGTTGTAAGTATACCGCGTCTTTTCCCCAATCTTGCACTACCTTTAGTTGTCTCATGAAGGGTCTTCCAAGTATCATCTCATAATTTCTAACCCTTTCAAATTGACAGATCGCTAAGGTGTGCTCAAATTCAACTTCGCAGGTAGTAAAAGTTACTCTTTCCAACAATCCCAAGGGTCGTTCAGTGTGTCCATCTGCCATTTGTATCTTCATGCGTGTGGGTCTTAAAGCTGGTTTTCCCCATTTCTCCCAGATTTCTTTAGTAGCGATTCCTACTCCAGCTCTAGAATCTAAGATAGTGTTAGTGGTGTAACCCCTATAAGTAATTGGAAGACATGTGTTTCCTTCATCTCCCTCACTGAAATCTCCAACCTTGTCGACTGGGATTTTGACTGTGGTCACTTCATCACACATCTCCTTCTCTTCTGACTTGGTCTTCAATTGATTGGTTAGCTTCTCCTTCAAATGTGGTTTTATCTTCAAAAGTTCTTCTAATGTCAGAGTACAAGGGATTTTTACCTTTCTAAGGTGTTTTATGATGTCCGATGTTTGAATTGATGGGTTTTGCTCTTTTTTTCTCATTCAGGGAATGCAGTATAATTCTGAATTATGTTTGTATTCTCCTGTGTAATTTGGCAAAACCTTCACACTGTCATTCTCCTTATCGCTCTTGTCCGATTGTACTAATTCTTCTGATTTCAGCTCCAGTATTGAGTGTTCCAATTCACCTTCTGCTTCTAGCTCCTCAAAGGGTGGTTCAATTCCTTCCACTTTCTTCCATCTGTCTTCTTGGACTCTTGCCCAGAAGTCTTTAGGCCATTCCCCATCTACTTAGGGGACAACGGATCCTTCTCTGTTATCCTCACAGTAATTTCCATTACATGTCTCACCTTCCTTTCCTTTCACGGGATCATTAGGGATGACACACTCTTGGAGTTCCTTTTCAGGAATTCATGAATTGGGTAGTCGACAGACACGTTTTTCTAGGGTCTGTTGAGCTACTTCAATTAATTTTTTGCATATCTCCAACCTTTCCTTCTCTAAGTCACCTCTGGGATATTCTTTTTCATGTTGTTCAATGGTTGGTCATGCTCTTATTCGTGCCTGGTACGCCTGAATCTACATGGCTAACTCTTGGCATGGGATCTGCTAAAACTGATCCTACCTCTTCTTTTTTATACTTTCCTTTTTGATTTTCTTCTTCAAGTTTCTGTGTTTCTTTTTTATCTTGCTCATTCTTTTCATTCTCCTTCTTTTGTTGTAGCTTTATCCTGTCTCTACGATTCTTCCACCTTTGTGTTCATTTACTTGTAACACTTTTTCCAGGCTCTTCCGAGTCTTCAACTACTTGGGTTTTAAGTATATTCATTTCTCTGTCAAATTGATCATTCTCTCTAGTTTTTTATGGGGTCTCTCTAGCTTTAGCTCTTGTTATTGCTTTCAATGGCACAATGTACTCCTTGTCACTCCCTGACAACTCTATCGCTTCTATCACGTTGATCTGCACACTTGATTTAACTTTGTTGGGGTTCTTGGGGCAATCTCTAAAAAGGTGCTCCCTACCACAATCACTACAGTATCCTTCCCAAACTCGCTGTGGTGGTGGTGGGTTTGGTATTGTACATTCTCTGATAAAATGGTCACCTCCGCATCTGTAACATGGTCCTCTAGGTGCAGGCGGTCTATTCATAGGTCGCGAGGGTATAGGTGCTCTAGGAGCTGTGTACATTAATGACACATAATCCTGCTCAAATCCGTAAGAACTATCTGGTCCTTCCATACCATAGGCATATGGCTCGTACATTTTTCCATGTTCAATTATAGTGCCCTCATATGCAGAATAATTTCCTTGACTATGGTCATACGATAAGTCATATGGTTCGTTACTAGTCAAAGGCGTGGCTGGGACTATTGCTCTCTCAGGGTTCTCTTCCTATCAAGCTATTTTCACTGAGACAACATTTTGAGGGTGGGGTGGTTGTTGTCCTAACACTGGTTGTGGTTGAGCATAATTTTGATACGCATAGGGTCCTGGTGCTGGTGCCTACTGTTGATATGTGGGATATCTGAAGGATTCCCCTCCTAGATCTCTTTGAGGGTATCCATAAGGTCTCATGAGAGGTTGTACTGGTCTTGACTGTCTATTGTAAGGACGATTTTCTGTGCTGTGATTTGTGTATTTTTGTTCTATGCTTCAATATTGTATAAGGCCCGCAACGGGTAGTCTATTGTATGCATAAGCAGGTGGTGGGACTACTCCCCTAGTGCATAAATGAGAAGGATGATCACCTCCACAATGCACACACCTTCTAAGCATGGGTACTCTCATTGGGTTGTTAGGGTATTTCCTTGGCCCTTGAACATTCAATTTCTTTGCTACTAAGTCGGCTATTTCCTCCACATTATTCTTAGAGTTTGACACGCTACTGGCGGAATCTTCACTTTTCACGCTACCTTGAGGTATCTTCAAGTCTTCTGCTAGATTGTCCTCTAGGTCAATACATTCTTTCATACATTCTTGCAAAGTTTGAACTCTTCTCACATATACCAGAGATCTTAATGATCCATTCACTAATCCTTCCAAAAACAATGACACCATTTTGTTTTGAGTGGGTCTCTCTTCCACCGGGCATCTATCCACATACTGCTTGAATCTTCTTGCCGCCAATCTCACTGATTCCGTAGGAGCTTGCTTAAAACTATGGATCAATGCGGAAGAGTTGTTTTTAATCCCAGATTTGGTGAATTCTTCAATCAATTCTTGATAGACATGTTCCATGTTTTGAAAATTATTAGGGCCTAATGGTTGGAACCAAGCTAAAGCTGTGTCCGTCAAAGTTAGACCAAAGGATTCATATTGGATCAAGAAATCTTCCACTTGTTCGGCTCTTATTACTTGCTTAAATTCAGCTATATAATTGTAAGGTTCGCTAGAGCCATCATAATGGTTCCTCATGCATTTAGCAACTTGAATAGGCCTTAATCTTCTTCCTTCTTCAGGTGGTCTAGGCATCATAGGGAAAACTGGTCTTCCTATTGGTATACCAGGTCCTCTTACTACAGGTGGTCTATCTAGGAGAGGGATTCTATTCCTTGGTTCAACATGTGGTTGAGGCCGATGGTTGGGGTTATTGGCCAGCATAGCAAACTGCACATGGGGTCTGACAGGAATATGCGTTTGCTGTGTTTGTCCAGAATGCTGATATGAGTTATCTTGAAAAGTTCCGTGGGGGTTTTGTGAAGTCGTGGCTTGATCCCTAGGAGGGAACACTAGAATGTTTTGATATTTCAACCCTGCTCTTTCTAACTCCGTTAGAGGCCAATACCTCCTTTGGTTTTTATCCAAATATGTGATAATGGCGGGGAGTTCAAGATCTTATAACTCATATATGGTAACTGGGTTAGGGGCCACTTCCGATAATGAAGAGTGGGCTTTGAGGAGAGGTTCCATCCCATTGATCAGATAGACATCCATTAGGGAATCATCTTGGGGAACTAGGTCTCCTCTCCAAACCCTGACAACCGTGGATCTCCCTCTAGGGGTGGTCACTTGCTCTTCATGTCCCTCTTCATTAAGGTTGTGGGCATTGCCTTCTTCCCCTTGTTCATTGATATTTCAGGGTGTTTCGTAACAACATACTGAATATCTCTTTTGTCCATGTAGAACCCTCCTGCATATTTAACTGCTGGCCTAGGTACTATAGAAGCATCTGTAGCTTTCTTTAGTCTGGCCATTGATCAGTTTAGACCATCTAGGTAAATAGGTATTCCATGTTGGTTGGTGTTCACATATTCCAAAGATGTCCGATATTCACCCTCAATAATTGACATCATGCCAATTATCGGTACAGAACTTTGCATATCCTCTGAAGCCATGGGAATTTCTTCCTCATAATCACTGGAGGTTTCAGAGTAAGGTGAACGACTACTAGCTTCGGCTACACTTCCTGCAGAAGAGATCACACTTCTTCGACTTCCTAGGGTTCTTCCAGATCTTAAGTTCATTCACTTAAAAATTCTCTTCTCATTTTAAGCACTCCTAGCTTCTAATGCTCCTTACTGTGGTCCCAATTTATGGAATTACTTGATTGACTGAGAAACTTCCTCTGATTCCACGATACACGATATTCCACCCAAAAAGAGTATGTCACGATACTCGATATCTGACACACAAGAAAGATACCATGATATTCGATATATGATAGGCTGGGTCTTACCATGACACTCGATATTTGAGCAAGACGATACACGATACTAGGCACCTGAGAGGGTCACGATACACGATACTTATGGGTGACAATACACGATATTCAAGGGAACACGATACATGATACTTCTCAAATATCGCAAGCCAATCACGATACTCGATACTCGATAGTCCACAAGGAAAATCTCCACGATAGCCGATACTCGACAGATATCGTTTTCTGATCCCACGATACACGATACTTCACAAGTATCACGAGAAATTTCTGACGATACTCGATATCCACCAAGTATCGTGAAAGCTTCCTCCACGATACACGATACTCCATAGGTATCGCGATCAGAATCTCACAATAGACGATACACAACAGGTATCGCTATCAAATTTTCCCGATACACGATACACAATATCTGCTTAGTATCACGAGTGTTTCTCAGCGATACACGTTATTCAATGACTTGCAAGTAAGATACTTGACCATAGGAGTTCACGATACCTAGGTATCACGATACCTCAACAGCGGGAGAACGAACACTTTTTCAATTTTTTAGCTAGAGTTTTTGGATTTTAAATGCATACACATGTTCCTAAAGTGCATGTATCGTGGAGAAATTTCTGACGATACTCGATATCCACCAAGTATCGTGAAAGCTTCCTCCACGATACACGATACTCCACAGGTATCGTGATCGGAATCTCACAATAGACGATACACAACAGGTATCGCTATCAGATTTTCCCGATACACGATACACGATATCTGCTTAGTATCGCGAGTGTTTCTCAGCGATACACGATATTCGATGACTTGCAAGTATTGCGATACTCGACCATAGGAGTTCACGATACCTAGGTATCGCGATACCTCAACCACGGGAGAACACGATACTTGACACTTTTTCAAATTTTTAGCTAGAGTTTTGGATTTTAAATGTATACACATGTTCCTAAAGTGCGTGTATCG
This sequence comes from Ceratopteris richardii, assembly GCA_020310875.1. Lineage (NCBI taxonomy): Eukaryota > Viridiplantae > Streptophyta > Polypodiopsida > Polypodiales > Pteridaceae > Ceratopteris > Ceratopteris richardii. Next base: position 63,356,534 of record CM035409.1, read on the forward strand.
TGGAGAAATTTCGGACGATACTCGATATCCACCAAGTATCGCAAAAGCTTCCTGATACTCCATAGGTATCGCGATCAAAATTTCACGATAGATGATACACAACAGGTATCGCTATCAGATTTTCGCGATACACAATACACGATATCTGCTTAGTATCACGAGTGTTTCTCAGCGATACACGATATTCGATGACTTGCAAGTATCACGATACTCGACCACAGGAGTTCACGATACCTAGGTATCGTGATACCTCAACCGCGGGAGAACACGATACTTGACACTTTTTCAAATTTTTAGCTAGAATTTTTGGATTTTAAATGCATACACATGTTCCTAAAGTGCATCTACCCTCTCCCCTCACTCTGTATCACAAAATAAACTCTCTTTACCCCTGTCTAATCTTTCACGATACTTGTCGCAGATCGTTCTACTAAAACACTTGATTTATTTGGCAATGATGAGTGAATGATTAATATGCTCACCTTGGCAGCTACCTTTCAACCCTTCAATCACTCCTATTCGCCCTGCGCTGCCCCCAATCTCCTTGCTATCAGAACACGATACTCGACTAATGACTCTCACGATACTTGCTCTGAAAACAAGTGACTTGAAAAAGACAATGTTTTTGGCTTTTATACTTTGAAAGTTCTTCCTAACTAACCAAAAGGACCAACAAGACAGAGGTTGAATGCTACTCTAACTTCCTAACCTACTTGCCTACTTCCTCCTACTCTACTTCACTCACTTCCCTAGACTATCAACTCACTACACACACTCCGAGAGTGAGAAGTAGTAAGTGCGGATGAGTGTGACTGACCAAAGAAGATAAATTCACAACTCTTCTACTCGCTTCAATGCTACGAGCTACTTACCATCACACGAATGCCTCGGTTTGATTCGACTTTCCCCAACAACGGCGCCAAAAAACGTGTGTACCTAAGATCCAACATAGGGACTTGTGGAGAAAGAGACTATACCTCGATCCCCCTCAAGTGCATATAGTGGGGATTCACGCTTTATTTATCAATCCGAGGAGTATCAAAACCTAGCTGAGTGTATGAAGACATGCATTCAAATGATGATCAATGCAAAAGAACTTTCCAAAGAGTGCAAACAAGTCTAAGTCTAATCCAAACAAGCTTCAACTGTCAGTTATGGTGTCGCGATGCTTAGAGCAGCAGCCAACAGTAAATTTAGCTTTTCTCTCATCTCCGAACTTTGAATATAGGAAATAGCATATGCATTTCGAAGCTCTCGCGAAGACGCATCCAATGGTGGTATTTTCACTTAATTTTGACACTTCTACTTCAAGTTATGAGCAAAATACTGAGTCACGGGAATGACCTTCCTACACTTCAGCACTTCCTACACTTCACACACACCTTAACAACAACAAACAAACACTTTCATGGATAGATAACACTTCCTAACACTCTTTTCAAGCAACACACATGCACACAAGCTCACCAAGAAGAAGATACAGAGAGGAGAAGACACAAATTCGAAATTCTGTGCTCTTGATTCTCACAATGGTAAAAAGTCCTTACAAAGAGTCACAAATTGACTTATATACATGTGCCCTAAAAATGGTCCTTTCACACAAGAGACCGGCACTTTATTCACTAAAAAGGTTAATTTCCTACTAATTTACATGGGTATGCATCTAGAGGACTCCTCTAGTGCATTTACAATGGACAATATGTTACAAGAATGGTTATGTTACAAAAATAGAGTGTCCAAATCGGAAAAATTTTGGGGCCCTTCTTTTTCTCTGCCTTTTGCTCTTCTTAGCTCTGCAACATTACATCAGTTCACAGTTGCTTTCAATTTCTCAACAATTTTCTTTCTCTTTTGGAGAGATTGTGGAAACTGGTAGGTTAACACATATCTAGAAATTACATTGGGGTCTTGCATTCCAAGGCCCATGGCAATACCTATTTTTCCTAGTACCTTTCCTCTAAAGTTAACTCCTAGAGTAGTTACAAGTAAATATTTTCTAACCAAAATGACACAATTAGTGCCTTGGGTAATTGTACTCAAACACAAAACTTTGCTCAAGGCCTTCAAGCACCATGTCATGAAATGCCCATCATGACTATAATCTTTATGAACAATTACAAAATCATCCTTTGGCAACTTTCCAATGTAGTTTGCCAAGGACCGATCTGCACTGGACCTCGCTGCAAACTTGTCCACGTCAATGGCTTCCTATTAAGAAAGAAAATGATAATTCAATCTCCAATCTTATTAAATTAACTTATTCAATTCTTTACTAAGCACTTACATCATGAAGCTTGTCTTCTTCCTCCCCTCTTCCAGGGGCATCAAGATCTATGCTAGAATGGGCCATCCCACTCTGCTCTGCTACTGGGGATGTAGGTACTTTGTTCTTCATAAGTCTCTCTCGTGCTGCACGGAACTCTTCTTCCATTGTATAATTGTTATCATTCATCAGAATATCCTTGTACACCATCGCTATGGTGTCTCCCACAGAATCATCAACTGGGATATTAGATGTATTATCAAGTGACACATCTAACATAGTGGAGAAAAGACTTAGGCGCTCATCTAGACAGAGTTTGAATGCCTTCTCAATGTCATGAAGGAAAATAAACTCCTCTCCATCGACAATGATGATGGAGAAATATTCAATTTTCACCTCTGGTAATGTGGGCTTAGAGGGGTTGAGATTTGATGGTGGGGGCTCTTCCATAGTTGATTTCTCACACAATTTGTCATCCAGACCACCAGGGAACTCTCAATGGATTATGCCACTCTCTTTGGCTAAGTCGGTTGAGGCTCATTTTTTTCATGAACAAATCCCCCCGTGACAAGGTTGGGGAGATCCATGGGTGTAGACTCTAGTTCCTCATTGATGATAAATATTGTTGTGGAGATGTAAGAAAGGTACCTAGTACCATCCTCTTCTTTTTGTTAACTTTTTTTTATGAAAGGCAGTTTTTCATCCAACAAATGCCCTGTAGGTTGAGCGATTGCCATGAAGCACTTAAGGTGCTTCATGAAAGCTTCATCACCTTTATGAATGTAGAGCAAAAGGTCACACAGGATCCACTTACCCTCATAAGGTGGGATATCTATGGAAAAGTGCAAGATGTAGTACTCAAGGAACTCTATGATTTCCTTGAGCACATCAAAGTTGAGTTGAATTGTCTTGTCTAGATAAGGGACTCTATAGATAAGTTCATACAAGTGTGTTTGACCTTTGTACTGAGTTGATTCCAAGAACTCAGCGAAGAGTTCTTGAGGACGTTTGGATAGGGAGGTAGTAGAGGTTGAGGCAGTCATTGTGCATAAGGGTAGCATGATTGCTATGGGGTGCATGCTCTTGGAGTGATTCTAGCTCTTCTTGGTTACAAAAGTGAGAAATGAGAGAGTGAGACTTGTTTTTATAGTAGTTTCAATCAAGTGAATGGGACCCATTTAAGGTAAAACTAATACCTAAAAGTAAATGATTCATGCACAGAACTATCAAACAAAAATTGGCTCATAAAAATGATTGAATAGATAATCATTTAAAATAATAAGACATACCACATCTACACAGTAGAGAAAATAAAATTCTTAAAATTCTAAAATTGTAATATATACTGCCATGGAAAAAAATCAAAGATCTGACAATTTATACATCATATTGAGATTAAAAAGTTTTACATTATTCATTTTTGGCATGTGCATTACATTGTAGTAGAGGAAGGAATATGAATGGAAAATGAGTTATATGTAAACTCCAGTACTCAAATAGTTCTTGAGCTATGACAATGAAAGTTGAGTTCCATCTACTCCATTTAAGAAGGACTTTAATTTTATCCTTCATCCTCTTGCCAATCTTCCATAATATCATATTTGAATATGATAATTTGTATAAATAAAAGAAAAAGTACCATTAATTGTTTACCTTATGCCCTTGTATTTTGAACTTTGATTGATCTAGATCCTCAAATCCCATTATTACTAGATGTTCTCTCACGTTGTCAAGCATCCAATGATGATTCACTAAAATAACTTCCATTTCGTTGTTTGGTAGATTTATCTTAATTTCAAATGAAATTAAAAAACCATCAGAACTTTGTAATGGTATCCATTCACCAAGTGTACACATACATCGATCATAGTAGAATCTTATGTACAATGAAGTACAATGTTTCAAATATCAAAATCCTATGCTTGTTGCACCAATTTTACAAAGGTATCTATCCCCTTTGGTGCATCCTTATACAAGTCCCCAATTTTCACCTAATAAACCCTCCACCTGCTCATAGGTGATATCTTTTAACATGAACATTGTTGAAGTCTCTAGAATTGTGAATATCTGAAATAGATGTACAAAACAATGAATAGGAACACACCAATGCAATCCTACAGATCTCGACACTCTTTTGAATTTCAAAGAGTTATGTATGTCCATCACCATCTTATGCTTCAAAGAGGTCAAGGTCCATATATGAAGTTGTGGCCACTCAAGCTTGAAAAGAGAATCTACCTTAATCATCTCTAACCTGCCAAAATCATTTGATGAAGAGGGTACAACATATGTATGCGTGTAAAAGAAACCTCTCTCACGTAAAAGCTAAGCAGGATGGGCTTGTGGAAAGACTAGTGATCCAACATTTGCATGCAATGCTGGAAAGTACCTATAAGACTATGAAGTGTTTGCTCCTCCACCAAGGTAGAAGGAAATATATCTGCAACAAAAAAATACACATCTGAATAAGGTATATTAAGAAATTAGAATAGGAATCAATGAGTAATACATACAATTGATAGGATATCTCATTTTGTTTGAGTTTTCCAATTTCATGCTTGACATTGTAAAAACATGTTGTACAATGGCAACTATTTCACCATTCTTGAGCTTTTTGAAGCCTAATAGCTTCCCTTTCCAATGAAGATCCTAGTTTCCACGATCTCTTACATGATGAGGGCCAACACCAGAGGGTTGCATGTACACCCATGCACCTTTCTAGAACTCATGTCCTAACCAATTTCCTTCTACAGCCTTGATATTGTGACATTTTAACTCGATAACCTCATCGTTTGGACACTCATAAGATTTAGGTTTCTCCATTGGAGTTCAAGCTATGGAAGTGATGGTAAGAATTCAAAGAAGAAGATGCATAGAGAAAACATGTAGACATAGGAGCTTCAACGGTGTGCTAGGGAGAAAGTAGTGGAAAGAGATGACTTTTTGGGGCTTGGGTATGAAAGTGTGAGGTTTTGGAGGGAGAAAGTTGTATTTTGAGTTATTTTTGAAAAATTCACTTTTTTGAGGTTACTTCATGCATGGATTTTGATTTAGAAGTAAAAAATAGTACTTTTGATCCTAAAAAGTGGTTGGAGGTCAATGAATGGTGTTATGATGAGTTTTAGAACTTTTAAAAATTTTTGAATTTTTGGGCCCAGGCAAGTTACAAGATTCCTTTCTCTCTCTAGAAGCAAAACTTGAACATAGGGGAATCCTGTCCCCTCCTCCCCCCTCAGCATAGTAATTTATAGGCTATAGACTATGTCCACCAGCCTCTTCTGGTTGGTCCATCACTAATCACTCCTTAATCCAAAAGACCCATGCAGGGTTCATTTTTTTCCTTAATGGTGAACAAGTCATGCAATCATCTCATAAAGCAAACGGTAAATATTTTGTCCATTGATTAATTTTCCCTTCGCAAGCCATAGCTAAATATTTCACTATTGGTGAATGAACTCTCTCTATTTTTTTCATTCGCTATGAGATTATATGTTGTGGTCAATGCTAATCAGATTCCATGCTTTTGGAAAAACTCTCTAGCTTCTTGTGCATCAAGTTCTCCACGATCAACTACAACTTTCTCTACATAACCAAATCCAAAAAACACATCTTCTAGCATACCTATTTCCTCTTTCATCCTCTTGTCCAACTACCCATCCAATGGGAATCAGACTAGTATCAACTATTAAGAAGATTGTTTTTCCATTTAAATAGTCTACCCTTTTCAGTACTGGTGCCTTCATCAAAAGTCCCTTTAATATTTTTGTAGCCATTTTATGTTTATCAAGCCAAACAAATTTTTTATATTTTTATAACAAGCCATATAATTCATTTGCCACATCAGCAAAGTGAGGAATCCAAATGCCATAAAAGACACATGCTCCTAAAAACCATCTCACTTCACTCATAGCTTTAAAAATGTTTGCCATTTTATTAATTGCATCAATTTTAGGAGGATGAGGTGATAGTCATGAACTGAACTGAGTTCAACCCATCATGTGATTGAATTCTTGCAAAGGCACTACCATTATCTTAGACTTTAGTTTCCATGCGTTGCTCACAAATGAAAGGTTGTCCTAGAATAATCAGATAGGAACAATCTTCATGCACAAAGAAATGATTATCTTCTTTCATATCACTGATACAAATTGAGCATCCTAACTCCATGTGTTTCCCACATTACGGCATGATGGAGGAGTTGAACTATATAACATGAGTTTACAACAAGATTACATAAAAGTCAAAATCAAGATTGCCCCTCTTGCTTTATATGGCCAAACGGCAACAAGAATGGTTCCTTTGGATTCTTCCATAGCATACCATCGGCCAGATTTCCCAAATGTCCTAATGCACACCCTATCTCTCTTCTTCTCTGTGTTGTGCATATCCTCCTGGTCGTGATGATGAAGAAATGTAGTATATGGCCCATGTCTGGGACAATGAGGGACCACGGTACATGAAACAACAACTCATCACAAGTTCATTCCTTCAATAAGCATGCTTATGCCACGACAAAGGCACTGTCAGAGTAGTTCTCCTCATCCACAAAAATCACAGCGGTCTTGCTTCTTCTGCTCTCCGTCGCTAGTCTTGGAAGTGTTGGGATCTAGAAAACTGAGGTAGTCTGGACAATCTCACATCGTGACTGTCCATCCATAGTCATGGTTGAACTCGAGTCTTATAGCCCACAAAACTATTCTTCCATAAGGATGATTCTACTTGTGGGGTTGCGACCAAGTGATTGTGATTCTTACCATTAAATTGACATTCTTCCAAGCTATGATTATTCTTGTTGCAAATAGGACAAAATACCTAGTTGAGCACACAATCAAGAGTGATGTGTCCCGCATTTCTACATTGCAAACAATACAATTGTTGAATCGGAGAAACCCCTTTTTTTATGATTCGACTTGCTTTTTCAGAACCCAAATTTGCCACTATATTTTCTTTTCCACTCGTATTGCCAAGTCAATTCCTGCAATAGTTCTTCTAAAGGAAGATTGTCTTCGAGAAAACTTTCTTATGGCTGATCTAAAGTCTGAAGCGTATTGTTGCACTGTACTCTTCTGGATCATGTACTGTAATGTTGCATATAATTCTAAAACGCGTTTAGTAGTTCAAAATTGCTCCAAACAAGAATCTTTTAGGTCATCCTATTACCTGCTAAGGTAGCTTAGAATACCTGTGGCTTATAACCGCTATCGTGCATTGTTCTATTGTTACTGATTCTCAAAAGTCCAAACATTTACATCAGGATCTTCTTTCGATCATCTATAGAAATGGGTGTATTACAACTCCAAAAGTGGACTTCTATTCTACATTTTTTCTTCAGTATCCTCTTCACTAGTGGTGGTTGAGTCTCACAATTCTCGCATAAAGTCCTCTAGTTTGCTGAGTTGAGTGATAGGTACCAGTATTAAGGTAAGCTCTAGCTAGGGTCCGCTACCACCACTTTGGGTGAGGTCCATAGGGAACCTTTCTTCTTGTTGTTGGCTCTATTGATTGCCTATGCTAGATTCCCCTTTCTGCAAAGCAATTTCTAGTTCTCCCACTCAGATATCTAGTCATCCAAGATTGATCAGCACAAGACACAATTTTCCACCCATAGCAGCATTTCTTTTTGGATATTTACTAATTCCTCAATGGAAATATCTTCTAAATGTAGAGTCTCTAAGGTCTCCTTGATAAGTTCATCCAGTTATTCATGACCTCGATCACTACACAAGTATTCTTGCCACTTCACAATGGCATTAATTTAAGAAGAACTCCATCTCAAGAGTGAACCCCATCTCATCGTGGTCGCCAATTTGTTTGGTGTGATTTTGCTGGATTATCATACACACCTCCAAAGGAATAGATTGGGAATGGGGATTATGACTACAACACCATAATGATAACATGCATTTCTGTTCCTTATATTATCGCTACACACTTAATAGGATTCAGGTTTCATTTACACACTTTAAATTATAGCCAATGCACTGTGAGATTCAGAATACTCTGGCACAATTACAGACTTCGGTGATACAATAGAACTCACATTAATATCGTAATTGAATTATTGCAATACATATTGCACCATAAACATCACATACATATCTTCGCATTCTGTCTTCAGACTTACTTCTGCCTTATAGATAGTATACTGCAGCAAAGATAGTTCCATAAAATCTTCATTTCTCCTCCATAATTTTAGACTCCGTCTTCTTTGTTCTCTCCATTCTGCACAAATAGATTACAACGTTATGAATCACCATCTTTCGATATCCAACACCATTCCAAACTTTGAGATATACAAGGCATTGCACTTTCGGAAATAACTCTTTGGATCTCACAAAATAATCCCTTCTCCTATTACAAAGAAATATAAATTACAAAATTGATTCAGTCCATTCCGACAGCTAACACCATTCCCTGAACCCTATTTGTTGTGAAGAGAATATCGACAAACATTTGGCGACCATGATGGGATGGGATTTCATCAACTTTCAGTAAGGTGAAGTAAGAAGCGGTGCAGTAAGATGACAAATGGAAGCATTCAAGGAAATAGAGAGGGAGTATGCCAACACAATCAGGTAAGTGGTTCTCAAAATATCAAGAATTGTAGGCAATGCTTGGAGTGACAAAATCATCTGCATCACAACATACTGATACGACCAGAGGAGAAAGTCGTAGATGTACCCACATAACTTACCAATTATGAGCCTTAGTGGACAAAGGCGTAATACCGTACCCATTGGACACAACCGTTGGAGTTATATGCAACTTTTGAGGCGACCAAGTTGCAAATAGACAATGTAGAAGAACGTTGAACCAAAGAGAAATCAGATAGGGAACAAGACAAAGGACCTTGGGATTCATTTCGCTATGTATGATGCTTAGAAGACTGCATTCCTAAGGTGATTTCAGAAATCTAAAACTACATATTAGTTGTTTATCATCTTGTAGTATATGGTGCAACAATTGAATCAAAGTTGTAGAATATGCTTCCCTGTTTCAAAGTACTTTGCAAAAAATTTCGGAAGTGGAGTGCCCTCCTGACGATGTGGTATGTGGCTCTTTTATGGATGGGTTGACTCCATTACTAAAAGAAAAAATTTATCTTTTTGCCTTAGATGGTACTAGAACGTTGGATCATATCATAGATGCTATAGAGCAATTGGAGTAGAATTTGAAGGCTACAAATCCAATTTGGAAATGTTCTTCAGATGCCATACACATGGTAAATTCAAATACATTCATAGTTATTGAACCATATAGTTAATTATATTGTACAAAATGTAGGAATTTGGACCATGTAGCATCCAATTATGCATTAAATTAGATGTATTAGGCCATTCATAACCTTATGAATCACAGTTATTGTATAGATCTTTGTAGATACAATACTCGCAATCAAGCCATAGCTACCATTCATATTCAAGGAGAGCCCAGACATGAAAGGCAATCTAGTAATGCAATCTAATCATCCAAAAGATAGCAATAGTATAGAATATCCTTGGCCCATATATTGTCAATCTACAATATATTTACCTCTTGGGGATTTGTTGGAATTAGTTCCTACGTTTCAAGATAATCTACTAGACGAGGTGCATAAACGGAACAAAAATGATGCTAATGAAGAACTAGCTCAATTCAATACCGTGGAAATAGCTCAAGATGAACTAGTAGATTAAGCAATACCTCTCATTTTGGTATGGTACAAAAGCAAGCAGATTTCCAGAGTTTTGATTGATGGTGGATCTGGAGTACTTATTGCTACTTTGCCTATTTGTAGACAGCTGGGATGGAATGATATCCAACCTCCACCATTTTATATTCATATGGCAGATCAATCTCATGTGTAGCCTATTGATCTCATCAAAGACATCCCTATTAAAATACAGAATATTCATTTTAAAGTAATTTTTGTAGTCATTGAGTTAACTGCTAAGAGTAACGACTATAATCTCTTGCTTGGACAACCATGACTTAAATAGGCAAAGGTTCAGCGAGATTTGGGATCCCACATGATAACTTTTAAGAAATTTCATAAGTTGAAGACCTCAAATTTCTAGAAGTTAACTGAGATTATCAATGGGATCACAAGTACTGCTGCTCTCTCTAGGTTTTCTCTTTTGGTTGTGTGTACTTGACTGCCACTACATTTTGAGGGTGGGGCAGTTGTTATCCCAACACTTTTTGAGGTTGAGCATACCCTTGATATTCATAAGCTTTCTGAGTCATTGGGATCACAAGTACTACTCCTCTCTCTAGGTTTCCTTTTTTGGGCTTGTCAATGGGATCACAAGTACTACTACTCTCTCTAGGTTTTCTCCATTGGTTGTGTGTACTTGTCAATGGGATCGCAAGTACTACTGCTCTCTCTAGGTTTTCTCTTTTGGTTGTGTGTACTTGATTGCCACTACATTTTGAGGGTGAGGTGGTTGTTGTCCCAACACTTGTTGAGGTTGAGCATACCCTTGATACTCATAAGGCTTATAAGTTATTGGGGCTCCTTGATATGAAGTGTATCTTGAGCCTCCCTAACTTGTTCTCTTGGTTGGTATCCATAAGGCTTAAATTGAGGAGGTTGAGATTGACTAGGCTGTCAATTATAAGGCAATTTTGAATAGTATGATTGGTTTATTTCTACTCAATGTGGAAATAGAGATGTGGTTCCTACATGGGTGGTCTTGCATATGGGTAATGTTGTGGTGGGGTGGGTGGCATCTGCATGGGTTGATCTTGATAGGGTTTTGTTCTCGACTTGATTTGAACTCCCACTTTTTGGGTAACTAATTTTACTAATTCCACATTCTTGGATTGGGTAGACACACTACTAGAAGCATCATTAGACTTGGTTGGAGTCTGAGGGATCTTTCGTTCATGAGCTAAGTTATCTTCTAAATCTTTACACTCCCTAAGATGCTCATCCAAAGTTTCTAGGCATTTCATGCATACCAAAGTCCTCAAATTCCCATTAGTCAAGCCATCCAAAGATAATGATATCATTTTTGGTTGGGTTGGCCCTTTTACGATTGGACATCGATCCACATATTGCTTAAATCTCCTAGCTATAAGTCTTAATGACTCATTTCTTTCTTGTTTAAAGTTGTGTATCAAGAGATATTATGTCTAATCTCTCTCTTAGTGAACTTATCAATGAACTCTTCTAAAAATTGCTCAATGTTAGCAAAGCTATTGGGCTCCAAGGGTTGAAAACACATTAGAGCTATTCCCAACAATATGAGTACAAAAGATTAATATTGATTAAAGAAGTCATCTATTTGCCCAACTGATAGCACTTGTTTAAATTTTGCACATGGTCATAAGGATCGTATGATGCTTCATAGTGGTTCCTTAGACATTTGGCTATTTGGGTGGAACATTTTTGCCAACTATTTTGCCTTAATATAGGGTATCCTTGATTTTTTTATTGACCTTGGGATTTTGAGAAGGGGCTTCTTGATCGCGTAGAGGAAACACTAGCAAACCTATATATTGGAGCCTATATCTCTCTATATCCTTTACTTGTCAATATCTTCTCTTATCATAATCCAAGTATGTGAATTTGGGGGAGTCTTCTCAATCATGCAACTCACAAATAATAGTAAGATTGACATTGCTTCCCATTATAGGCATAACTGTTTGCAACAGCTTATTAGTTCTAGTAATCAGATAGAAATACATTAAGTCATCATCTTGAGGAATTCTATCTCCTCTCAAGACATTCACTACAATAGACTTTTCTCTCAGGGTAGTCTATGGCTCTCTATTTTCCATACTGGTTGGGTCACTTGGTTCCTCAATTCCTCCCATTTCATTGATTTTCTCAAGATGCTCAATTACTAAATAAAAATACCCTCGTTTATCCATGTAAATGCTCCTTCAAACTTTACTGTTGGTCTCTGGAAAACTTCAGAGGCAGTAGAATTTCTTAGTCTTGCTACAAATCTATTAAACCCATCTAATTATATAGGAACTTCATGCAAGTTTGTAGAAACATACTCCAAGGAAGTTCTATAATCTCCCTCTATCAAAGACATGACTTCTAAAGAATAGAAAAAATTGTGTATGTCTTCTGATGTAGACATTCACTCACTTTTAGAATCACAAGAGGTGTCTAAGTATGTCGAGTGGATGCTCCTTTGAGTCATACTTCTTATCGATGAGATTACACTCCTTCAGATCCCTAACACATGTCATGCTCTCACGTTCATTCACGATCTAGAAATCCTTGCAAGTTCTCTAGCCCTAATTTATTTATCTTCACTTTTGAATGTTTTTTGGTATTTAGATGAGGGTTTAATTAGTGTTTTTGAACAAAGAATTTCCAAAATATCAAATCAAGTTCAATCATGGTCTATGAATCCTTGGAAATTCTCTAGCCCTAAGTTCTTTATCATCACGTTTGAATGTTTTCTCATATTTAGATGAGGATTTAATTAGTGTTTTGAACAAAGAATTTCCAAAATGTCAAATTTGGAACAATTATGGTTTGTTCATGAAGTTTCACGATACACGATACTTAGGCTCACAAACAATACAAAATACATGAACTGAAGATCTAATACTTGTACTTCCAAGCGACACATGACACACGAATGCATGATACACGATTAAGATCTATGACACATGATACTTGTAGGTATCAGTGATACATGATAATTGGGGTCCATCATACGATACTTGGAAACTCATGATACATGATATTTACCTTGTGGCAATATGATACCTCACTCAAGGATACATGATACTTGTGTCATGTGATGATACTTGACTAGTCATGATAAATGATACCTAGGTATCACAATACACAACTAGGAATAAGGTGTCAATGATGCATGAAACTTGTCAGGTATTGGTGACACATGAGTATTTGGTATCGTGATACCAAACTCACTTGGTCACAATACTTGGATTTCTCTTATGCAAAATTAAATTTTAAAATGATCAGTGAGTTCCTTGTGATCTCCTCTCTTTCTATATGTGCCTATATCACACAAATACCTTTTGTTTTCTCCAAAAACATTCTTGAGAATGCTCAGGTGGTGTCGCATCTCTCCATGTGCATGGAAATGGATAAAAATGATATACTCAATGTGTAGAGCTCACCTCAAGTAGTTTCTCTCTTAATTTTTAGCTGTAAACTCTTGTTGTAGGTTGAGTTCTAGGCAATACCAGCTCAGATGATACTGGTTGCTACTAGCTCTCTCCATGATACATGTGCTTTTGCAAATGGATTTGAATTTGGTGTTTTGCTTTTAGTCATTGATTAAGATCAGTGATCTCTGAAAAATGCAAAAAAAATAGGGTTTTGTGTGTCCTAACCTACTCCAAAGCTATTTGTCCAACTCCTAACCCTAACTTCTCCACTTCTATTCTAGATCTAAAAACATTTTCACACACACACACACACACACTAGGTGTATGAAAAAACAAGTACAGGTGATTGATGACTTTCCACGGTACTCAAATCCTTCTTCATGTTCACTATCTTCACAACAACACTCTAAGCATCACGTAGGCACCTTGGCTTAGGCCCTTGTCCCTAGCAATGGCTAGAAATGTGTGTCGACCTCACAAGATCATATGCATTCCTGACAAGTGAGACTAAAGAGTCCTCACATGTCCAACAACTGCATATAGTGGTGGTTTGATGCACACATTAAATTATCAAACCAAGAGTATGACCCAGTCAAGTGTATGGAAACATGTGCTTTGGTGATGGTAGATATGGGAAAGGGTCAAGTAATGCATGCACAAGTGGGTATCCACCTCACATGACACCTTCTACATGCGGGTGTGTGTCACAATACTTGATGTAGTAGTGGACACAAAACTAGTGATATCTCCAAGCTCTGATGCCTCACTTTGGTCAACAATAGGTTGTTTTGAAGCTCTTGACAAAACATATCCAATGGTCATATTTTTATCTCGCGTAGACTATTTTTTACCAAGTTATGAATAAAAAGCTAAGTGTCGAGAATCATCTATCGGTGAAAAAATTTGGGGAAGAGATATACCTACAAGCATACATTCCATGCCTCAAACACACATACAACCTCACTAAGAAGAAGATACACAAGCAAGAAGAAGCAAAGTTGAAGTTTAGAAGTTAGTCTCTATATTATGACAAAAAGTCTTTACAAATGAGTCACAAAGTGACTTATATGCAAGTGCCTTAAGCTTGTTCCTTTCACACATGAGACTGGTACTTTCTCTAGAAATCTCTAAAATCCTACCAATGTACATGGACATTTCCAAAATCTTCATGGAATAAGCATCTAGAAGACTTCTCTAATGCATTTGCAAGGCTTTTTGGTCTTTCATGATGGAAATTATGTAAAGAAAAGTGACTATTTCTTGAAAAAAATTGTGGGCCTTCTCTTCTTCTCCTCTTCTCTTCACTTCTTTCTTACTCTTGTCTTAAGTTCTCTGCAATTCTCTCCCCCTCAGTCTTTTTCATCCCTTGACGGGCTTTATGCAGGTTTCCCTGACACCCAACAAGTGGCTGAACTTGGGATACATTGGGTCTCTGGTGTCTTTTGTAGTACTTTCATTGGCCTTGCACACAACTAGTAGTCAAGGAAGTGCTCAAGAATTTTTTGGAAAGGTCTTTTCCTTGTTGTTGTTCTTGCATGCAACCAGTAGGTGACATGACCTCTACAACCATCTAGAGAGGTTTTCTTTCATCCTCCCCTCTTGCCAACTTATTCCTCCTTGGTTGGTGCTTTAGTTTCCTCACTTTTACTTCTTGATTTGCATCCATTGGGGTCTGTTGCATTCATTTGGCATGTTTTCTTTTCTTCCCTTTAATCTCCTTCAGCCTCGTGCATGCCCCTATAGGGATCTGGCAAAATTGTAAGACTATTCTTCTATTTTTACTTATTTTTTATCTTTTTGTTTGATCTTCTTCTCTTTCTTTTTCTCCTTGATTCTCCCTCTATATATGTGCATCTAATTTGCTATCTCTCAAAGTATTCACCAGCCATTTAGGCATAGTTTTTTCCTCCTCTATATTAGCCCTCTCATCAATAAGTGCATCATGTAAATTTGCATCATAAATGGAATGATTTGCATCATCATGTGGAACCTATAAAGGTTGAGAAATTGCCTCATTTGGACTAGTATTTGGTTGTGCACCTATACAAATAGGCAACAAAGTGTCATACACATATTTGGAGCTTATAGATGTTTCCTTATTACATGAAAATAATGGTTGAATTGCATGTTCCAAAAAAACAACATAACGGCTAACCAAAATGTGTCTACATTGTGGATGATACAAACAATAGCCTTTGCTTTCAGAACTGTACCCAATAAAAATTCATTTCACTACTTTATCATCCAATTTCTTGCATTGTTGTCCAGGCACCAATGCATATGGATGATAACCAAAGACACACAAATGAGAAACATTTGGCTTGCGAGCATGCCAAGCCTCATATGGAGTGATAGGTTGCACTTCTTTGGTGGGACACCTATTAAGTACATATGTTTCACGCATAACAACTTCAACCCAAAAGCTATGTGGTAAAGCTTGACTTTTGACCATACAACTCTCCATCTTCATAAGAGAAGCAAATCCATTTTTTTGAGGTGTATATGGCACTGTACACTGATGTTTTACCCCACATTTAGCTAGAAATGCATTAAAATCAAAAGACATGTATTCCCCCTTGATCAAATTGGAGCGTGCCCGATTCACATGATCCCATGCATACCTAGAATAATCATCAATAAAAGTCATGAATTAAAGGTGGTTCCCAAATGAAGGAGTCCACATAGGACAATGACATCACTATGAACAAGCATCAATTTATAAGCAGCTCAAATTGAACCATCTTTAGGGAAGGAAGAATGATTTTGCCCAAAATACAACCTTCATAGAGATGTTTACAAGGTGCCTCAATTTTGGGTAGAGAGGACATCATTTCAGATTCCTGAAGGCATAGCAAACTAGCAAAATTCAAATGACCAAAGTATGCATGCCAAAGCTTTGCATCTGAGATAGCATGAGAATCTTGTATTGCACATTTTGAACCATTCACAAATTTTGCATAGTATATGAGCTTATATAGCCCACGACATAAAATGCTCAGAAGCAATAATAACATTGCCATTTGACAGATTATGAACTGTACAATTGTCATCAATAAATTCGACAACCAAGCCAATTTGGGTAATGATGAAACTAACAACAAATTTCTCTTGATCTCTGGTACATACAAAGCATCTAACAATGTGAAAGAAATACCATCAGTAATAGTCATGATCTTACCAACTCCCATTACAGGATAGGCAGAGTTGTTAGCACATGTGATATTATTCCTTATAGGGTTAGGCTGAAGTGAACTGAAGAAAATGCATTGCGAGGTAATAAGTTTGGTTGCCCCATTATCAAAGTACCAAACAACAGAGTCTACTACAAACATACATTGCTCATGAGAAGATGGGTCATAGCTACATAGATTAGTAGATGCCCATCTTCATTGTGAACAAGATTAGCAGATTGTGTTTTAGGTGTAGAGACCTCTGCAACAACCATTCCAACCTCTTTCTTATTTTCCTCTTTTGTAGCCACTTTTGGAAAACTCTTTATGACATTATCATTTCCCTTACAGTATTTGCAAAACTGTTTCTGCTTTTCTATTTTCTTCTCATCTTTTTCTTCCTTCTTCAATTGTGCAACACTAGAAAATTTCTGCTTACAAGTAGATGAGCTCCATTTATCTTTTCCCTTCTCATTATCTAAGAAAGCTTGATCTGCAACACACATAATAGAATTGTTCTACCTATACGAATCTTCCTACAACAAAATAGAGATTAAATCCTCAAATGTTAAGGCATTTGGATTGTCTTTCATCATCAATTGACGAGTAGAAGCAAAACTTTGATATGAATTTGGAAGACCATTAATAACAATCTTTACAAGTGAACTATTTCGCAAGGCCTCATTAGCAGAAATCAACTTCTCCTTCAAATCTTTGACCTTTTTCCAAAAACTATCTATGGAATCCCCTTCATTCTTGTGCTCACTCTCCAAGTGTTTTCAAAGGTAAGAAACATGAGCCTCATTTCTTGCATAGTATAAGGTTATGAGTGTATCCCAAGCATCCTTTGTTGTCTTCCAAGAGAAAATGTGAGGGATAATGGCACATTTGACAAACAAATCTATCAGTGCATATGCCTAAGAATCTTTGCCATCCCAACAAAGTTGATCTATAGTAGTTTCAATAGGAACCATAAAACAAACAGGAATTTGAATATCATCATCTTCAATGCCATCTGCACCACCTTCAACAATTGTATTCATAGGTGTAGTAGGATGTTTTTCAATATTTTACACAAAATTGCATAGTCCTTTTGCTACCAATACATGATGCATCATATATGCCCATAATGGG
Organism: Ceratopteris richardii; assembly: GCA_020310875.1. Taxonomy (NCBI): domain Eukaryota; kingdom Viridiplantae; phylum Streptophyta; class Polypodiopsida; order Polypodiales; family Pteridaceae; genus Ceratopteris; species Ceratopteris richardii. The sequence goes on from CM035409.1 coordinate 63,374,189, forward strand.
TAATTAGTGCCATCCAACTTGTCCTCAAAAACCAACATATGAAATACATCATTGCTTTTAGCCATGGCCACTGATTAAATACCCTGATGTAGAAAAATGGTTGTATCTAAAAAAGTTGAAGATAACTAACCTATTGAGCTTTACTAAACCTATAACAGACCTTGAGACGCTTGTACTAGTAGACCCAAACTTGTATATATGTTTGGCACAAAAGGATGAAATTGCCTGCATAGTCACTATGATAGTGCATTCAGAGGCCGAAACAAACTAAGATCAAACTTTTGATGCCACAAATCAAAGATTTTTGCACTCCTAATCACCCTAAGTATGCTCATAAATTTATGTGCAATTCTGAGACTGTAACCTGAGGGGTTTTGACTACACTCTAGGTGAACTAGCAACCTACTCTAATACCAATTGTTGGAGTTTGAGGTCTATGGAAGCACATGAATAGCACAAGGAAGAAGAAGATGTTTGGAGCACAACACAACACTGAATGAATTACCAAGTGTGAAAAGATAAGTAACCCATTAGGTTATAGGCATATATACAAGTCGAGGGAAAAAACCTCCTAAAGAGGGAAAAAAGTTCCCGGATGGTCCTAAGTGTGTTCATACCCATCACTATCAAAATATATCAACATACTATATCTCAAAAAGTTGAACCAAAACAACATATTGAGCTCTACTAGACCTATGGCAGACTTTGAGGCACTTGTACTAGTGATTCAAAACCTTTACATATTTTTGGCAGAAAAGGATCAAATTGTCTGCATAGTCACTACAATAGTGCAGTCGAAGGCTGAAATGAGTGCTTATCAAAATTTCAACATGACACAACAAAGTTGTTTTAAACTACTAATTGCCTCATGTATGCTCACCGATTTTTGTGTGATTTTGAGATTGTGATTGGAGGGGTGTCGATGATGCCCTAGATGTTTTAAACTACTAATTGCCTCAAGTATGCTCACCGATTTTTTGTGTGATTTTGAGATTGTGATTGGAGGGGTGTTGATGATGCCCTAGATGAATTCACAACTTGCTTTGATACCAATTGTTGGAGTTTGAGGTCTATGGAGGCACATGAATAGCACAAGGAAGAAGAAGAATCTTGGATCACAACATAAAAGAGGATGTATTACCAAGTGAATGTACAAAGATAAGACTTCACTCATTCTCATATTATTGATCATTGTTCATCATCTATTAGGAAAGAGCTCTTCCAACCATTTCTTCTTGTGTGCTCTCCTTCTTGGATCTTGTGTCTACTTCCCTTCATGCTTTCTAGCTCTCTAACACACCCAATAAAATAGATGCAACAAATACAGAAAAAATACCCAATAATATATTACTAACTATTAATACAACCCTGATGAAATTGTTTTACCATAGCAAATGGTGCATACATAGAGATTCCTCACTTTGAGAAAACCTACCCCCTAGAATATGCTACTATGAGTGATGTAATCCCAACCCTTCCTCTCCCTTGTTCTTCTTATGGATGCTCTAAAATCTACCTTTGTCACATCTTCTAGAACCTTCTTCATAGTAACTCTTTTCAATTAGTGTACTCTTGGGTTGTTAACTCATGGTTCTCCTTTAGGTTGTACTATTGAATGCACTAAGGTATTCTTCTTTTCTCAATAGAATGGCATTGTCTATCTTGTTAGTATGTTTTGGTAGTGATGTGTATGAACACACTTAGAACCATTGGGGCATTTTTTTTCCTTCCTTAAGATGTTTTTTCCATTGGTTTGTATGTACACCCATAACCCTAATGGGTCATTTATATGTATACATTCACTTGGTAATGCATTCAATATTGTGTTGTCCTCCAAGCCTCCTCTTCTTCCTTGTGTTGTTCATGTGTTTTTGTAGACCTCAAACTTCGATAATTGTTATCAAAGTAAGCCACTGTCATTGGTTTCTCTAGGGCATTCTTGACACTCCTCTATCCACGGTCTTAGAATTGCACAAAAATTGGTGAGCATACTCGGGCGATACGGACAAAGTAGATTTGCTATGTGGTGTTGAAATTTTGATTTGAGCTCCTTCCAACCTCCAAACGCACTATTGTAGTAATTGTGTAGGCAATTTCATCCTCTATATCAAACAATTTTAGGTTTACGAGTACAAGAACCCTAAAGTTTGTGATAGGTCTAGAAGCTCGATTTGCTATTTATGTACAATTTTTTGAGATATAGTCAATTTTTTGCATTAGATATTTAGTCACTAGTCATTGCTCAAAGCAATGATGTATTTCATATGTTGGTTAATGAGGACAATTTGGATGGTACTAATTGCCCATTGTGGGCATCTATGATGCACCATGTATCAGTAGCAAAAGTCATGTGGAATATTGTGCAAGGTGTTAAAAATTGCTCTACTACACTTGCAAATAGAGTGGTTGAAGGTGATGTAGATGGTATTGAAGATGATGATCTTCAACTTCCCAGTCATGTTGCAGTTCTTGTTGCACCTACTATAGAGAAACTTTGTTGGGATGGATGAGAGTGCCTAGCATTGATTGCTTTCTTTATCAAATGTACCATTATCCCTCATATTTTCTCAATAGTCTTACAAAATTATACCAGGAAAGAAATGAGTCTCATGTTGCTTACCTCCAAAAACATTTGGAGAGTGAGCATACAAATGAAGGACATTAAATGGATAAGTGTTTGATAGAGATCAAAGATTTGAAAGTCTAGTTTAATTTTGCTAATGAAATCTTGCTAGATAGTTCACTAGTGCAAATTGTTCTTAATGGCCTTCTATATTCTTATCAGAGTTTTGCTTCTACTCTTTGGTTGATGATGAAAGGCAATCCAAATTCTTGAACCTTTGAGGAGTTATGCTTTGTTTTTCTACAAGAATATCAGACTATGCAAAACGAGTCAATTATGTGTGTTGTAGATGAAGCTTTCTTAGCTTTTCAAGAGGGCAAAGGTAAATGGAGATCATCTACTAGTAATAAGAAATATGCTAATATTGCACAACCAAAGAAGGAAGATTTTCTCATAAAGAGTTGTCGTAAACTCATTGCAAAGGAGGCAAAGAAGAAAGAGACAAAGAAAAAGGGGCAAAGATGTAGAAAATAGAAAAGCAAAAAGAATTTTGCAAGTATTGTAAGGAAAATGATCTTGTCATAAAGAGTTGTTCTAACCTGCTTGCAAAGGAGGCAAAGAAGAAAGAGGTTGGAATGGTTGTTGCAGAGGCCTCTACACCTAAAACAAAGCCTGCTAATCTTGTTTAGAACGAAGAATGGGAATTTACTAATCATTACAACTATGGCCCATCTTCTCATGGGGCAGTGTATGTTTATAGTAGACTCACATGGCTGGTACTTTGATAGTGGTGCAATCAAACATATTACCTCACAGTGCAATTTCTTCACTTCACTTGATTCTATTCCTTTAGGGAATATTGTGAAATGTGCTAAAAAATCCTCTTATCGTGTCACGGGTCTTGGAAAGATCATTCTAAAAACTATTGATGGTAGTTCTTTCACATTGTTAGATGCTTTATTTGTGTCAAAGATCAACAAAAACTTGTTATTAGTTTGAGCACTATCCAAGATTGGATTGGTTGTCAAATTTGTTGATGATAGATGTACAATTCATGAACTCTCGAATGCTTATTATCACTTTTTTTGTTTTATGTAGTGGGTTTTATAATCTGATAGATTATGAAAAATCTAAGAATAATTCAGCATGTGTAGTTCATGATTCTCAAGCTATCTTCGATGTAAATTTTTGGCATGCAAACTTTTTTCATCTGAATTTTGCTAGTTTGCTTTAGTTGTGGAGATCTAAAATGGTGTCCTCTCCGCCTAAACATGAGGCACGCCCTAAAATGTTTGTGATGGATGTATTTTGGGTAAAATTCAACATTCTTCTTCCCAAAAGATGGATACATGCTTACTTGCTAGGACATGGATTTAAGAACGGTCCAATTGAGAGAACCTTATATGTTAAGCATGCAAATGAAGTACTTCTAATCATTATTGTATACGTTCATGATATATGATCATTGGTCCTAATGAGAAGTGCATTGCTAAATTCAAGGTTGATTTGCATGCTTCTTTTGAGATGTCGAATTTGGGGCATTTTTGCATCATTATTTGGGCATTCTATTTATGCAAGTTGATGGGGGAATAGGTTTGTGTCAAATAAAATAGATTTGACACATTATTTGAGTGATTTATCTTTGAAGATTGTAAACTTATTGCCACTCTATTGAGACACATTTACCATTGAGTCTTCATGATATTGGAGATGCATGTGATTTTTTCGCTATCAGCAAGTTGTTGGATACTTGATTTACTTATGCATAACTTGGCCTAATATTCAGTTTCTTGTCTCTTAGATGAGTTGGTTCATGCATTGCCTAGGTCTCAAACATTGCCAGACAATTAAGCACATCTTTTGCTACTTGAGTGATATTCAAATTCTTGTATCATTTTATCCCAAGGGGGGAATCATTACTATTAAATTTACATTCTTTTTCTAACTTGAATTGGGTTGGTTGTTATGACACTCGTGTATCCACAAGTGCTTTTTGCTTCATGCTTGGTAAATCATGCATATCTTGGTTGAGCAATAAGCAACCTATGGTGGCCACTTCTAGTTGTGAGGTTGAGTATAGGGAATTTTTCATAGAAATTATTGAGAGTGTGTGGCTCATATGCCTTTTGGTTGATTTAGATGTTGGTCAGTCTTCTACCGCCACCCTCTTTACTGATAGTTAGAGTACATTGGTAGTTTCAAGGGTCCCTGTGTTCCATGCTCGCACAAAGAACATTGAGGTGCACTATCATTATGTCAAGGAAAGACTCTCTACTCAAGAGATCAATTTGGCTTATGCTCCCACACAAGATAATATTGTAGACCTTTTCATAAAGTCTCTACCTAGGGAGAAGTTTGAAGCTTTCTATAAATATTTGGGCTTATATCCTTTTGTGGATTGATTTCATTCCACATAGCTTGGCACTTCCTTACACATAATTGCCAACTCCTTGTTCATGCATCACTCCTAAGGGGGATTTTTTGATATGTTTTGGTAGTGATGTGTTTGAACACACTAAGGAACTTGGAGCACTCTTTTCCTCTTTAGGTGTTACATAGTGCAATAATCATATAAAAATTTTCAATTTTTTGTAAAGCATTTTTGTGGACAAAGAGATTTGCACATAGTTGTAGAATAGTTTTCTTGTAAGAGGGAAGAGCCTTCCCTCACAAAATCCCAAAAGAAAGAAGAGTTTTAGGAGTTTTTTTGTTTTATTTTTAGAAGCTTTTCAAAATATTAAAGGAATGTTTTGATTGCACCCTATGTTATGACTTGACATGACGTTTTTCTATTGGATTGCATACACACATATCACCCTAATAGGTCACTTATCTTTGTACATTCACTTAGTAATACATTGAGTATTGTGTTCTTCTACAAGCTTCTTCTTCTTCCTTGTGTTGTTTGTGTGCTTTTGCATACCTCTAACTCCAACAATATTTTATAGGATTAATGGCTTTTTTAGTACATTGTAGGTTCTAACAAGGACAATTTACATTATGAAGTGGGATTTTAAATCAAGGTAAACAAAGTTATAGAGAGAAAATGAATATTTAAGATTTTTATCAAAAGGAATTTACATAAATAGCTCAATGAATAGCCACTCGTCTTTAAAGAAGAAAAAATCTTTTCAAGTAAAATTTCATCATGGTACGGATAATGTCTACTAAAACATCTCAATCTATGCTTAATTAGACTAGGAGGAAAATAGTTTTCCCAAACAATAATTCATGCCTTAAAACATGATATTAAAGTCTCATCAAAGGAGAAATACCACAATGAGAGCTTAAATTATCTACATTTACGTGGGAAGTGTAAACTGGATGATATGGAATATCTAGGAGACACTAAATTTAATGGAAGCTTGAATGTGAGGGATACATTGGAACATTGAAAAACTTTTTCAATCACTTTGGAAGATATGTCACAATGATCAATCATAAAAAGCGTCCAATTGTTTTTGTTGAACATAAAAGCATTCAAGAAATTGGTTGGATCAAACAAAAGATGGACACCCATTTCATTACATCTTATAGTTTGACATGATACTATTAAGAGAAGGACACATTACTTATTAAATATTAGCTCTTTTGGTAAGGTTGAGACATACATCTAGTATCAAGTACCTTGGGCTTGGGATTCAAAATCAAACAAAGTGATTAGCAAAAATGCAAGAATGGAATTCATAAAGGAATCTCGATTTGGTAATAATCAAAATGCGAGCAAGTCAAGAATTGAGCATATCCACAATAAGGTAATTGAAAGTGGCAACTATTAACTCACTATAAGTAAAGTCTAGCTGAAAAATGCAAAGGCTTTAACTCAAAGGGATGACAAAAAGTTGTTAATCCTTAAAAGAAGAAAATCTATGGTTTTGAAAACTAAGAGGATGTTAAGGCTTAAGAAAGATATAAATCATGAAGGAATGGGTTAAATATCCCAAGTAAACCCCATGGGTAAATATAAATGATGAAGAATAGATCTAAAGTGAAATACTTGGTCTTATCTCTAACTAATTTGGCTAGAGTAATTCAAGAAAACCAAATGACCTAGATTGGTCAAAAGGGATCAAACCTTTTATGGTTTGACAAATCACACAAACAAGAAGTTAATGGTTGACCAAAAAGTTAGTTGGCATGAAAAATGGACACCTTGGTGCTTGCTCTCATTTATATAGTTTCCAAGGAATTCAAAAATGGAATTCAAGATTATAGAGGATAATCAGAGAGCATTGGGAAGATGAAGAAGGTGGAAAGATAATGGTAGTTCTATGGATTAGAGAAAGGAACCACTGGTATGGGACAATAGGTGCTAAGAATGATACCAAGATCTGATAGAAAACATTAGGATGAGCTTTAATGTAAAATGAGACCACTAAGAGAAAGCTTTTAGGTTCACAAAGAGGATATAATTACATATGGATAAATGAAATAAGGTGACATTTGTCTTAGACAAGACTATCCTTTATCCTCTTAAGGTGTATTACCCTTCTAAATAGATATCATAATCAAATTTAGATTTTGTAGTAGATTTGGTTAAGAAAGAGGATAAGAGTTTTAAGGCGTTTTTGAATTAAACTTCAAAGAGGGAAACTTTTTAAAAGTCAAACCCATTAAAGTATAAAACTTTAAATGTAAAGCAAAATGGTATATAAAAGGATCATCTTTTGAATCTTTGAATGATTTAAACAAATGATCCAAGCATTTAATAAGCTCCTAGAAAGGTCTGGGATATGATGCCAATAAAATTTGTCTTAAAAATCTTGTAAGCCTTGGGAACTAAAAAAAGACTTGGATAATTTTTTTATGGAAATACATTCAAAAGAATTAAAAACTAGTAATTCCATCAAGATTTTTATTGATTAGGGAAAAGTATCATGATTACCAATAAGTATTATTCCATCAATTAATCTAAGGATTTAAAGGAATTGGTTAGGTGAGAATGATATGTTCCTTTCATAAGGCATTGGTGAGCTTTGAGGTTAATATAATCAACTATATATGATATGAACCAAAGTTGGTTCAAGATAGTAAGTACTAGTACTCTTTGGAAGAACCTTCCAAGTTAGACGAACAAAGAACATGAATATAAACCTAGAACAATGTTCTACCAAGTAAACATAATTTCTAAAGACATACTAAATAATTATAGTTTATGGATCAATAAAGTCTTCTAAATCAAGATTTTCTAAGAATTGGCCGATGGAAGAACAAGTTCTGCTGTTCCATGAAAATATGGCCTTTTTGCCTAGATGCAAATCGCATCAAGAACAAGTACCACTCTTCATAATAGCATCATATTTTGATTGCATGCCAGCCATCCAATTTTTCGAATTTTGTGCTTCATCAAAAGAGACAAGCTTAATTTCATCATAAAGACTAGAGGCAGCCATAGCATAGCAATCTGATGCAAAAGAAGCACTATGAGAGCCTGAATGAGTATGATATGATAGAGGTGCATCTACTTTGCTATCTCGTAAAGTTTGCACTAGACATTTGAGCATAGTTTTTGCTTCCTCTATATCATCCCTCTCATCAATAAGTGTGTCATGTAAATTTGCATTAGAAATGGAACAATCTACATCATCGTGTGAGATTGTAAAGGCTAAGAAATTGCCTCATTTAGACTAATACTTGATTTTCCACTTGTAAAAAGAGCTAGCAAAGTGTCATACACATCTTTGGAGCTAACTGATGTCTCCTTAGTACATGAAAGTAATGGATGAATTGCATCTTCCACAAAAAAAACATCATGGCTAACCAAAATGAATTTAGTTTGTGGATGATACAGGCAATACGCTTTGGTTTTAGATTTTTACCCAACAAAAATAAATTTTACTACTTTATTATCCAATTTTTTGCATTGTTGTTCCAACTCTAACGCATATGCTAGACAACCAAAGACCCAGAGATGAGCAACAGATGGTGTGAGACCATGCCAAGCCTCATATGGAGTGATAGACTACAATGCTTTGGTGGGACATCTATTAAGTACATATGTTGCTCACATAATAGCCTCAAGCTAGAAGCTATGTGGTAAAGCCTGACTTTTGACCATACACCTCGCCATCTCCATGAGTGACCTGTTCTTACTTTCAACAAATCCAGTTTTTTGAGGTGTATATGGAACCATACACTAATTTTTTATCCCAAATTCAACCAAAAATGCATTAAAATCAGAAGACATGTATTGCCCCCCTCAATCAGAATGGAGGGTGCCCATTTTACATGTTGATAGATTTTCAGCCAAAACCACAAACTTTTTGAAGCACATAAACACTTTGGAATTTGATTTCAACAGATACACCGATGCATGCCTGGAAAAATCATCAATAAAAGTCATGAAGTAAAGGTACTTCCCAAATAGGGTGTTTACATAGGACCACAGACATCATTGTGAACAAGCTTCAATTTCTGAGTAGCTCAAACTAAGCCATCTTTTGGGAAGCAGGAATGTTGCATTTTGCCCAAAATACAACCTTCATAAACATGTTTACAAGGTGCCTCAAGTTTGGGCAGAGAGGACACTATTTCATATTTCTATGGGCATAGCAAACTTGCATAATTTAGATGAACAAACCATGCATGTTGAAGCTTTGCATCTCACATAGCCTAAGAATCTTGAACTGCACATGTTGAATCATTCATAGATTTTGCATAATCTATGAGCTTATACAACCTACGAGATAAAATTCCAGAAGCAATAACAACATCGTTATTTGAGAGATCATGAATTATACATTTGTCATCAAAAGATTTCACAACCAAGCCGATCTTGGCTAATGCTCAAACTGATAACATATTTTTCTTGATCCCTAGCACAAACAAAGCATTTGAAAATGTGAAGGAACTATGATTTAGTAGTTAGAATGATCTTACCAACTCCCATTATAGGATAAGAGGAGTTGTTAGCGCATGTGATAGTATTCCTTATAAGGACAGGCTCAAGTGAACTGAAGAAACTACATTGCAAGGTAATATGTTTGGTTGCCTCCACTGTCAAAGTACCAAACATCTGAGTCTACTACAGACATACATTGTTCATGAGAAGCTGGGTCATAACTCCAAACAGTAGTAAACACCCATCTTCATTCTGCACAAGATAAGTAGACTCTGTTTTAAGTGTAATGGCCTTTGCAACAACCATTCTAGCCTCTTTTTTCTTTGCCTCCTTTTTCTTTGCCTCTTTTGAAGCCAATATTTGAAAACTCTTAATGACATGATTGTTTCCTTTAGAGTATTTGCAAAACAATTTTTGTTTTTTTAATTTCTTCTCTTTTTCTTTTTCAAATGTGTAGGATTTGTAGATTTTTTCTTACTTGTAGATGAGATTCATTTACCTTTGCCCTTTTGATAACTTAAAAAGCTTGATCTGTTACATGCAAAATGGACTTGTTGTGTCGGTACTTATCTTCCTGCAACAAAATAGAGACTAACTCCTTAAATGTTAAGGCATTTGGATTGTCTTTCATCATCAACCGAAGAGTAGAAGCAAAATTGTGATATGAATCTATACCAACATTTAGAATAGTCTGCACAAGTGAACTGTCTAGAAAGTCTTCATCAATAGAAATCAATTTTTTCTTCAAATCTTTGATTTTTGTAAAAAAACTATCCATAGAATCTCCTTCATTCATATGCTCACTCTCCAACTATTTTTGGAGGTAGGCAACATGAACCTCATTTCTTTCCTAGTACAAAGTGGTAAGGCATGCATGCTTTGTTCATTTGAATTTTGCTAGTTTGCTTCACCTATAGAAATTTGAAATGGTGTCCTCTCTACCCAAACTTGAGGCACCTTGTAAACATGTTTGTGAACGCTATATTTTGGGAGAATGTAGCATTCCTCCTTCCTGAAAGATGGTTTAATTAGAGCTACTCATAAATTGCAACTTTTTCATAGTGATGTCTATGGTCCTATGCAGACATCTTCATTTGGGAACTACCTTTACTTCTTGTCTTTTATTGATGGCTTCTCCATGCATGCATGGGTGTATCTTCATTTGTGCTTCAAACAATTCTTGGTTATGGTTGAAAATTTGTCAACATGTAAATTGGGCACCCTCCATTCTGATAAAGGGGCGGATACATTTCTTCTTATTTTAATGCATTTTGGTTGCACGGGATAAAAAATCAGTGTAAAGTGTCGTATATGCCTCAAAAAAATTGAGTTGTTGAAAGAAAGAATAGGTTTCTCATAGATATGGCGAGGTGTATGGTCAAAAGTCAAGTTTTACCACATAGCTTCTAGCTTGAGGTTGTTATGTGTGTAGAATATGTACTTAATTGGTGTCCCACCAAAGCACTACAATCGATCACTCCATATGATTCTTGGCATGGTCAATAGCCATTTGTTTCTCATCTGTATGTCTTTGGTTCTTTGACGTACACACTAGTGCCTGAACAACAATGCAATAAATGTGACGATAAAGCAATGAAATGTATTTTTGTTGGGTACATTTCTAAAAGCAAAGGCTATGGTCTATATCACCCCATAAGCTAAATGCATTTTGGTTAGTTGTGATGTTAGTTTTCTGGAAGATGCAATTCATCCATTACTTTCATGTACCAAGGAGACATCTATTAGCTCAAAGGATGTGTATGACAATGTTGCCTCTTTTTACATGTGGATAGTCAAGTGTTGGTCCAAATGAGGCAATTTCTCAGCCTTTTATAGGTTCCACATGATGATGTAGATCATTCCATTTTTAATGCAAATTTACATTATGCACTTGTTGATGATAGAGTAATATAGAAGAGGCTAAAACTATGCATGAATGGCTAGTGTAGACTTTGAGAGATAGAAAATTAGATGCACCTTTGTCATATCATAACTGTTCAGGCTCTTATAGTGCTTTGTTTGCATCAAATTGCTATGCAATGGTTGTCTCTAATCTTTGTGGTGAGGGCGAACATGTTTTTTTGTATGAAGCAAAATTCAAAAAATTGGATGGCTAATATGCAATTAGAATATGATGCTATTATGAAAAATGGTACTTGGTCTTTATGTGATTTGCCTCCAGGCAAAAAGGACATTGGCACTAAATGGGTATACAAGTTGACACGTAATTGTGATGGAATAGTTGAAAGGTATAAGGTTAGGCTTGTTGATGATCAAGAGAGCTTCCACCTTCCACTATCCTTTCCGAGAAGAAGTTTTTTGGTTCTCCTACAATTTGACTGAAGAGTTCAAGAGGCATCAAGCACATAAATCTTCCCTTTGTTTCCACTTCACTATACTCCTCTGGAGAATTTGTTTGATCATGTAGCATGATAGATAGTGAATCTGAGTTTCTTGCCAGAAATAGAATAACCTAGATAGTGAATCTGAGTTTCTTGCCAGAAATAGAATAACCTCTTTACGACTATAAAGACTGTGGACAATCACATATTCACTAGATGGAGATCCATCTGTGTCATCAGTTAAATCCTCTATGCTAGTTTGTTTTCTCTTTGTTTGTTTATAACCTAGTGTGCAATATGGACAAGGATAGAGAGAAGATGCACCTTGTTTGCACTCTAACATGCATTTGATAGTCTTTAAGTCTTTACCTCAAAATCACCTAGGCCTTCAACATTTATTTTTGCACCATGAATTTGAGAAGTTATTACCTCTGTGATCCATGGGGTCCTACTAAAAATCCATGAAAGAACATCATTGGATTCTTTAGGTACCTCAATAGCACCTAACCACCATATATCTTTCTCAAATTGAACACTATATGTAAAGTGATGGGTAGAGTTTTCACTTTCATCAATAATTGGATGGGCCATATCTTCATTCATGAGTGTCACACTAAGTCTCTCCATACATCATCCCTTTATGATTTGACATTTGTCTAGCTTCAATATAAACTTGAGTCTGGAACCACAATCTACATCAAATAACAAAATTTATGTTAATAAAAATACTGTTGAAGAATCACTCACAAATTTTACATACAGACAGACATAAAGACGAAGAAAGACAAAGAGAAGCAGAAACAAAGCATTCAGAAAATCAAGCCTTAGTGAAGGGACAAATTCACGACTGTAATATAGTTTACAGAAACTTCCAGAATTACGAGTTTTGAATCTCGGATCAAAAGTGTATATAAGAGAGTTAGATGGAGAGTCTAAATAGTATGAGCAGATAAGCAGGCAATAGATATAGAAGACGCCAGAGATTGCGTATGTAGAGATGAATAATAGAACCTGAACTGTGGGGTATTCATCTGAGAGAGATGGTAAGGAATAACTACTCAGAGTAGGAGAGTTTTCCATAGCTATGAGCAAAGTAAGGCCAAGCTATTTTTGTACACATCTTCTCTAATAGAAAAACACATGTTCATGTGGAAGTTTGAGCGCATTCTTCGTATGTGAAGAAATCTGAGTAATTTCATGTTACAGTGAAAGTTAGTTGACAGTTACAGTTTTCTCAGTAAATGTTTTCCGGTACATCTATAAGTTAGATCTCGAAACATAGTGTAAAGTTTCTCATGAGAGATAGCTCATTTTGAAGCTAGTAGTCTCAACTACAAACTGATCAAAGAATTTTGTGAAACGGAACATGTACACATGGTACAATGTCTGACCGTAAAAGGCATCCAAAACTGGTGAAGTTTTTCCTCAAACTTCAGATAGAGTTCATTCACTGAAGGAAGCTCAAGTATTACTCCCTTACTTCATTAAAAATCATTTGAAGTAATTACAAACAAAATTGCAGTTGATTCCGGTGACATTATGGTAAGATTACGGTGAAATTACGGTGACAGTCTGGTAACAGTTCGGTGAAGTTTTGGTGAAATTCCGGTGAATTTAAAACACAGTTATAAAGTTTTCAATTTCAGGAAGTTTGCTAAGCTACTGATGATTATAGAGGTGTTCTAATATCACTCTAGCTTAGTTCTTGTGGCGTGGTGAATTCCGCAGTTGAGCTTTAGCTAGTTAAGCTCATTCGTTGCGTCAACAAGAAGTACAAGAGCTCAACAGTTGATAATACTTGTTAGACGTCAACAAGTAGTTAGAGCTCTACAAGTGGTATCAGAGCAGAAAAGGTTCTGAAGAGCAGAAAGATCCTCAAGAGTAAACGAAAGTGAAGATACAAGAGAATTCAAAGAATTTTCACAAGGAAAGTGAAAGCTGAGATAATCAACAACAAACGGCGTCAAGAAACGTTCCGAAGTAATTCTCAAGGGTAAAGGTTTGTAAAAGGTAAAACCTTTTAACATTACACTCACCGAAAGTAACAGAAACAAGAAGATTATGGAAGATCATATCTCTATTGAAAAATTGGACAGAGATAATTATCCCGCATGGGTAATGCGCATGGAAGCCTTATGTATGAGTAAGGACTGAATGATATATGTGATAGGAGAAGAGAAGAAGCCAATTTTTGAAGACGACAGTCAACCAAAGAAAGAAGAGTTAGAAGCCTTGAAGCTGTGGCAGAAGAAAGATGCAACGGCAAGAGCTTATATCTACAATACCATTACAGATCATCTACTACCGCACATTATAGGTCTGGAGAAAGCAGAAGACATATGGAGTGCATTGGAAGATCATTTCCAAAATACGACGAAAGTTAGGAAGGCTAGTTTATGGTCAGAGTTTACAACGTTCAAGAAAAAGAAAAGTCAAAGCATTAGTGATTATGTCACTAAGATGAAAGACTTGGAAGACAGTCTTGGATCTATTAACAAAGATATCGAAGATCACAGGTTGATAGCACAAGTGCTTGCAGGACTGAGAGGAGATGAAAGGTGGAAACCTTTCGTAACTCAACTGAACTTTCTTTAAATCATTTTGAACCAGATTTAAATCAGTTGCTTGGACTAATGTTAACGTTTGAGCAAGATTTGAAGACAGACGGAGATAAAGGACATAGTTTGGCTATGTATGCAAAGAATAAGAAGAAAGGTGATAAAGGTAAAGAAAAAGATGAAGAAGAGATGTCTACTCAAGCAAATTTTGCAAGAGGAAGAGGTAATGTAAGAATTAATAGTAGAGGTAAAGGAAGAGGTAATCAGACTAACAACAAGAAGACTTGTTGGATCTCCGGATTAAGCAATCATTTGGCTCATGATTGCTGGCATAATTCTCAAGGATCAAGTCAGAATCAGAATAATAACAGTAGAGGCAGAAGCGGAAGATATCAAAGAGGAAGACAAAGTCAAAGAGGCGGATATGGTAGAGATGGAGCAAGAAGTTGGGGACAGAATTAGTCTCACAACACTACCTACTACAACTATGTGAATGATACGCAGAATGACAGTCATACAACGTTGATGATGAACTCAATAAGTATGTCAGAGAATGAAGACCTCAAGGTATTCTATATTGACTCTGGTTGTTCAAATCATTTGTGAGGAAATATAGAATTGTTATCAGAACTTGAAGGAGGAATTTCAAATCATACAGTACAAATAGGTGATAACACAAAACATAATGTAAGGTCAATTGGAAAAGTAAAGTGTAAGAATGGAGCTGACCTACTAACAAATGTTTTGTATGTTCCAACAATCCTGAAGAATCTGATTAGCGTGGGTCAGATAGTAGAAAAAGGTTTTCAAGTCAGGTTTACAAATGAAGGAGTATTTGTTGAAGATCCAGAGAATGGATACAATCAAATTGTCCATGGTAAAAAGGAAGGTAGACTTTTTACTCTTAAAGTACAAGGGAATGTTGGTCAAGCTTTAATCACACATGGTGATAAAGCATTTACAGAATTAGACCTCTGGCATAAGAGGTTAGGACATTTTAATGAAACAAGAATCAAAACTATGGTGGAAAAACAATCCGTGAGAGGATTACCAAATATGAAGAATCAACATATGATTCACAAGTGCGAAGCCTGTCAAATGGGAAAAGCCCACAGGTTACCATTTCAAAAGAAAGGGTACAAACACGATGATGTGTTAGAACTCATACATACAGATGTATGGGGACCAACAAAAGAAGGATCTCTCAGCGGCTCAAGGTATTATGTTTTTTTTATTGATGATGCAACAAGATGGATAACTCTTTATGTTTTGAAAGAGAAGTCAGAAGTATTTGAAGCTTTCAGCCATTTTCATGCATATGCTGAAAGACTTACAGGATAGAAACTCAAAAGACTAAGGTCTAATGGAGGAGGATAATATTTTTCTCGAGAGTTCAATGATTATCTGTGGAATGCAGGTATCAAAAGAGAAATAACTTGCAGGTATACACCGCAACAAAATGGAGTAGCAGAAAGGAGAAACCGAACTCTAGTTGAGTTTGCAAGAGCAATGCTAAAGGAGAAGAATTTTCCAAATTATCTTTGGACTGAGGCCATAAATACAACAACATATCTAGTAAATAGATTACCATGTACAACTTTAAATGGGATGGCCCCTTATGAAGCTTGGTGGGGCAAGAAACCAACACTTGATCATTGTAAAGTGTTTGGATCAGTTGCTTATGCTTATGTACCATCACAACTGAGACATGAGCTTGAACCAAAAGCTGAAAAATATGTGTTCATCGGATATGATGAAAACAGATGGGTTACAGGTTATGGAGTCCTCTAACCAAAAAATTTATTGTTTCCAGAGATGTAACATTTGATGAAGGAAAGAGTTGGTATACAGATAAAGAGCAGAGTGTTAAAACACTTGAAGAAGAAATGAGAAGAAATGAAAAAGATAAATCAATATGCAGGTGAATGAAGATGAAGATCATATGCAGGCAAGTACGTCCAGGATCAGATCAGGTATGAGAAATGAAGATGGACCGAGATTTGATGAAGATGTGTATTTAGATACACATGAAGAATATGAGCTAAGAAGGTCAAACAGAGTAAGGAAACAACCAACAAGGTATTCCTATGAAACTTCTTATTTGACTCAGAAAAAACTATGCTTACTTAGTAAAGGAGGATGAAGAACCTTAGAATTACAGTGAAGCAAAATGTAAGAAACAATGGGAAGAAGCAATGAAGGAGGAGTTCAGTGCTCTTGAAGAGAACAAGACTTGGGAACTTGTTCCGAAACCAAATGGTAAGAAAGTGATTGGAAATAAATGGGTTTTCAAAGTTAAGAAACTTGCAGATGGAAGGATAGCCAAATACAAAGCTAGACTGGTGGTCAAAGGCTATGCTCAAACGCATGGCATAGATTATGATGAGACGTTTAGTCCGGTGGCAAAGATGTCAACCATAAGGACAGTGATTGCTATAACAGCATCAAAAGGATGGAAGCTAAGTCAGTTGGATATAAAGAATGCATTTTTAAATGGATATATATCAGATGAAGTCTACATGGAGCAACCTGAAGGGTTTGAAAGTTCCAATTACCCAAATCATGTTTGCAGATTAAGAAGAGCTCTCTATGGATAGAAGCAAGCTCAAAGAGCTTGGAATTACAGACTTGTGAAGTATCTCAATGACCTTGGATACCAAAGCTCAAAGGCTGATGCAAGTCTACTCGTTAAGAGACTAGATGAAGGTATGATCTACATTTGTATTTATGTAGATGACATAATAATCATAGGAACCTCAGATGAAGGAATCAAGGAGGTAAAGAGATTGCTTGAAAAAGAGTTCAAGATCAGTGACCTAGGAAAGTTATCATACTTTCTTGGAATGGAAGTCACATATACAAATCATGGTGTATATGTTTCGCAAGAAAGGTATCTCCTAAACTTACTAAAGAAGTTTAACATGGAGAATTGTAGAGAAGCTTCAACACCGCTTGAAGTAAATCATAAAATCAGCAAATATGGTGGAGCAGAGTTTAAAGATATGAGGAAGTATCAGTCGTTAGTGGGAAGCTTAATTTATGCTACACTAACAAGACCTGATCTCAGTTATGCAGTGAGAGTTCTTTCAGAGTTCATGCATTGTCCGAAGGATCAACATTGGGTTGCAGGACAAAGAGTTCTTAGATATTTCAAAAGAACTATAAAAGAAGGATTATATTATCCTTTTACATCAGATATAAAGCTGAGAGCATACAGTGACTCAGACTGGGCAGGAAGTCAAGATGATAGAAGGTCAACACATGGGTATATGATATACCTGGGAGATAAGCTTGTAAACTGGTGTTCAAAGAAGCAACACACAGTGGCTTTATCGTCAACAGAAGTAGAATATAAAGGACTTTTGGAAGCAGCAAAAGAAGTGATATGGATGTAGACCTTGTTCAAAAGTATGGGTATTGATCAAGGTATACCTATCATACATGGAGACAATATGAGCTCGTTGTATCTTGCAGCAAATCCAATATTTCATGCAACAACAAAACACATAGAGATTCAATATCATTTCGTGAGGGAAAAGGTAATGGAAAAAGAGATTGAAATAGTATACACATCTACAAAAGATCAGATAGCAGATATTCTGACAAAGAGCTTAGATGGAGTAAAGACAAGCAGATTCAAAGAAATGGCAGGTATAAAAGAAAAGAAGAATATATGAAAGATCAGAGAATGCAAATTAGTGATTGAGGGGGAGCTATTGAAGAATCACTCACAAATTTGACATACAGACAGACATAAAGACGAAGAAAGACAAAGAGAAGCAGAAACAAAGCATTAAAAAAATCAAGCCTTAGTGAAGGGACAAATTCACGACTGTAATATAGTTTACAGAAACTTCCAGAATTACGAGTTTTGAATCTCGGATAAAAAAAAAGTGTATATAAGAGAGCTAGATGGAGAATCTAAATAGTATGAGCAGATAAGCAGGCAATAGATATAGAAGACGCCAGAGATTGCGTATGTAGAGATGAATAATAGAACCTGAACTGTCGGGTATTCATCTGAGAGAGATGGTAAGGAATAACTACTCAGAGTAGGAGATTTTTCCATAGCTATGATCAAAGTAAGGCCAAGCTATTTTTGTACACATCTTCTCTAATAGATAAACACATGGTGAGCGCATTCTTCGTATGTGAAGAAATCTGAGTAATTTCATGTTACTGTGAAAGTTAGTTAACAGTTACAGTTTTCTCAGTAAATGTTTTCCAATACATCTATAAGTTAGATCTCGAAACATAGTGTAAAGTTTTTCATGAGAGATAGCTCATCTTGAGGCCAGTAGTCTCAACTACAAACTGATCAAAGAATTTTGCGAAACGGAACATGTACACATGGTACGATGTTTGACTGTAAAAGGCATCCAGAACTGGTGAAGTTTTTCCTCAAACTTTAGATAGAGTTCATTCACTGAAGGAAGCTCAGGTATTACTCCCTTACTTCATTAACAATCATTTGAAGTAATTACAAACAGAATTGCAGTTGATTCCGATGACATTCCGGTAAGATTACGGTGAAATTACGGTGACAGTCTGGTAACAGTCCGATGAAGTTTCGGTGAAATTCCGATGAATTTAAAACACAGTTATAAAGTTTTCAGTTTCAGGAAGTTTGCTAAGCTACTGATGATTATAGAGGTGTTCTAATATCACTCTAGCTTAGTTCTTGTGGCGTGGTGAATTCCGTAGTTGAGCTTTAGCTAGTTAAGCTCACTCGCTGCGTCAACAAGAAGTACAAGAGCTCAATAGTTGATAATACTTGTTAGACGTCAACAAGTAGTTAGAGCTCTACAAAGACTATGAATGTCATTATCACAACAATAGATATACCTTGAATTGTAGATTTGTAAAATTTAACCATTTCCTTTTGAAGCCTCTCCAAATTGAAAAATATGTTGTACTTTGTGTACATGAATCCCTTATTAGATGAAGTTTTCAACCCTTTTTTTGATGTAGAAAAATGATAAATGGATGCAAGCATAACATCTTCTATATGCAAGTAATTTCCAAGAGTATTAGCTACATCCTCATTGGTCATCTTCTTCTTTATAGATACCTTGTAAGGGCATGGAAAAATACTTTGCAAAATAACTTTGTTTTGTAGTGCCTGCTTCAAAAGATTATACAATGTAGTGTATGCTCTAGTACTAACACCTGCTTCATCACATACCATCTGTACCTCCCTAGGAGTGATTATAGCTTCTAAGTTGCCTGCAAAATCTTTAATCACTTGGATCTTGATGTGATTTCCTATTGGTGACTCCAAAATCACAAGCACATGTTTGTTGCTTAAACATGAATTTAAAAACTTCAATTGATCCTCTATTTTTGATGAAGCACTGGCATCTTCAACAAATGACCTGCACAATAAGAAGCTCAATCTAAAAGTCTTTTAACATGAATAAACAAGTCAAACAGGGACCGAAGTGCATAAACATGTTGCTTCCTTGCTCCACTGCCAGTTGAAAGAGGTTGAAAGGATGATAATCCTCATTTCCTATATCTCATACCAAGTGGAGTCTCTTTTAGTTGTGTTAGATTGGCTTTTAACCTTGTAATTGTGTTCTCCTTTTCTTCCACATCTTGTTGGAGTATATGATTGCGCTCTTCTAGAGATTTGATAGCACTTTCTAAAGTGTGTATCTTCAAATGGTTGTGATGACATTGTTGCATCCAATAATTTTCAATAGATGTTGAATGGCTAGACAATCACTTGTAATAACCTAGCAGTGAAGCTTCACCACTACCAAGGAATTGTAGAAAATTGGAGATACTATGGAATCTAAGATGAAAATTAGAAATTGGATCTAAGGGATACAATGCACCATTGACCCAAAGATCAATATTCTTCTCTCTAGGTGCATGTCGTTCATTTTGAGAATCTTTATCATTGCTACCTCTAGTTGTTGGTGCAATTCTGTAGGAATATGAACATGTACAATCATTGAATGAGGAGCATGCGTTGGTGCTGGTGTCACGTTCGTAATACGTGTGAGCACCATGATGTTCCAAAACTCGAGCATGGAATAGAAAGAAGCACAGAGATGGCTGGAATGGCATGCACAATAGTTCTATTGCAAGAAAAAAGTGTGTTTTGGTATGTGGATAGGTCAAAATGACTTTTTACACTGTTTAAGAGTGAAAAAAAAGGTTTTTTTCAAAAATTTATGTTTTGGGGCAACCAAAGTAACAAGCTTGATGATATGGCACTTAACTTTTGGAGGGATTTTAAAAAGTATGTTTTTTTAAGTGTTTTTTTATTAAAACTAGGCCAAAAAAAGTAACTTCTAATATATACATAAAAGTATGGACCATTTTGAATAAAGAATAACTGAAAAGGAGACTTTTTTCACAAAATTCATTTTTTAATTCATATAGATGGACAGTTTTCATGAGGTGTAAAGTGGCTTTTCTCTCTCTCTTTGTGCAAAAGAGAGAGATGATCCTAGCTCAGCCTAAAAAGAAGCCTACTTCAGCCTACTAAAAAGTGCTCTATTAAATGCACTTTGTTGCCTTAACAAAGAACCAAATTAAATTTAATCCCTAAAAATTAAGAATCCTTATAAGGCCCATGCAGGGTTCACTTTTTTCCCTAAGCACACACAAGTGGATATATGCCTGTGGAATTGATGTATGCAGAAAAGCCAATTTTTCCAATTGAAACAAATGTGTTGATATGGTTTTCTTTATCTTGGACTACTAACATGTCGAGAGAGGATTTGTTATGCTTGAGATTGCTGCAATTAGAGAAGGGACAAGAACAATTGGAGGAAGCAAAAGAAAAGATAAAAGGTTCAAGAATAGAAAATGAGACCTACTTCGATAAACGACATTAGCTATGACCTAAGAAGATTTAAGTAGGTGATTAGGTTTTGATTTATGATAGTTCATCTAACTGACAATATGAAGCAAGAAAGAAATCAATAATAATATCAGCATTGACAGACACTTGCCAGAGTTATTGGCTAGTTTTTGGGTTGTGCATTCAGCCTTTTAGTGTCATTTTACTGCATATATTGAGCACACACACATCATGTACGCTTCTGTGGATACTGCTTATGTACGTCCATGTGGTCATTGATATAACGGTTATGTTCTTTGCATAAAGCCTTTTACGTTTGATAAAGAGGGTCATGGTGAGGTTTTCTTAACTAGGAGACACCCAGATGTAGGGGTCTCTTCGGTGATGCAGGTGGAAGACTTACCTAGCCTCGCCATAGGAGATGTATGATAGTTGTTCATAGTGCTCCATAAGCCTAGTTGGCTTCTATTGGGTAACTGATTATATGCAGTGGAGTCAGTGATTCACTATGCAGGCAAACATGTCAGTACTTGTAGTTTTATGATATTTTGACACTGGTCATATGCTCATTTTGTAGAGGATACTTTGGCCAAATTTTTCCAGATTTTTGGTTTTGTCAACTATACAATGGTCAATTTACTCCTTAATACACTTATTCATTGGTGTTCGAACTCTTCTAGCTCCATTATCATTCCATTCAGTTCTCCACCATCATGGCGTCAAAGGTCTCAAGCACATCTGGTGGATCAGGGTCTAGTGCTAGTGTTCTGAGGAGGAGCTATAACTTGTAGGGAAAAGAACGTTTTGAGATCCAAAAATTTGATGGCACAAACTTTGCTCTATGGAAGAATCAGATTAAAGATGTGCTGATTCAAAGGAGGCAATGGAAGCCAGTAAATAGGATTTCAAAGAAGCCTGCTGACATGGATGAAGATGATTTGGATGAGTTAGATGAAATGGCTAGGTCTACCATTCGCTTGCACCTGGCAGATAATGTTTACTTTACAGTATTAGACTGTGAAAGTCTAGAGGAGCTTTGGAAGAAGTTATGCAATACATATGAAAAAGAGACTACACCAAATAAAGTGTATCTGATGAGAAAATTAAATGACCTTTGTATGAAGGACACAGATAGTGTTGCTGATCATCTAAATGAGTTTGATGCTATATTCTCCTAGTTACAGGCTCAGAAAATGGATATGGATAACGAAATGAAAGTAGTATTGTTGAATGCACCCTGCCATCATCATGGGATACATTTTCCACAGCTATTAGCAATAGTGCACTTGGTGGTAAACTTGTCTATGATGACATATGTGGAGCACTCTTGAGTGAGGAGATTCGTAGAAAATCTATGGTTGGCACTCAGAGTGGAGATGCATATAATGTTCGTGATTCTTACCAAGGAAAGAATCAGCAACGTGGCAGGAGCAAGAACAAGGAAAAGAATGGTCAATGAAATAAGAGTAGAAGTAAATCAAGGAAGAGGGATATGGAATGTCATTATTGTCATAAGAAAGGATATATGAAGAAAGATTGTTATGCATTATTGTCATAAGAAAGGATATGGAATGCTAAAGGTAAAGGACAAAATGTTGATGGGCATGTTAAACAGTTACCTGCACCATCTACTTCGACTGTGAAGATTGAAGAAATTAATGCTATTTCTAATGATGCTGATGTGTTGAAACTTGATAGTACTGTGCCATCTGAGGCGCTTATGGTTGATTCTCTTTCCCACACATGGATGCTAGATTCTGGTGCTTCTTTCCATGTGACACCACACAGAGAATGGTTCTCTAATTATGTAGCAAAGTCTCTTGGTACCGTGAGACTTGGTGACTCTTACCAGTGTGATGTTGTGGGGATCGGAGATGTGGTTGTGCAATTCATTGATGGTTCAAAATTCACTATGCATAATGTATGCTATGTACCTCATTTATCATGCAGTTTGATGTCAATTGGTCAACTTGATGGCCTTGGTTACAAGGTGGTCTTCTATGCTCAATCCTTTCGCATATCAAAGGGAAATATGGTTATTGCAAAATGAAGCAAATTTGGCTCACTTTATCCTTTATTTGTATCACAGAAAGAACACTTGTTAACTGTTCCTGAACAACCTATGGCTTGTATTTGGCATGGTTGTTTGGGCCATATATCTTATGGTGGAATGGAAAATCTTTCTCGTTCCGGCTACTTACCTGTGTTATCTTTCTTTGATTTTTCATTTTGTGAGCATTGTCAATATGGAAAGCAAACCAGAAATGTGCATAGAATGCACATTGACTCTTCAATTCAGCCTTTAGATCTAGTTCATACAGATGTGTGTGGTCCCATGCCTAGTAGGTCCTTAGTTGGTTCTCTCTACTTTGTCACTTTCATAGATGATGCTACTAGAAAAGTTTGGGTATATCCTATCAAATCGAAGGATGAGGTATTCCCTACTTTCAAAAAATGGCTTGCTTCAGTTGAGACTAAAAAAGGAACTAAGCTTAAGGCTTTAAGTTCAGATAATGGGGGTGAGTATACCTCACATGAATTCGGCCTTTTCTATCAGTCTAGAGGGATTCATAGAGAGTTTAGAGCTCCTTATACCCTAGTACAAAATGGTGTAGCTGAGAGAAGGAATAGAACTATTCAAGATCGAGTAGTATCTATGTTGCATCATGCAAATCTCTCACAAGGCTTTTGGGCAGAAGCTGTATTGACTGAAGTTCATGTGATTATCCTTTCACCTAGTACTGCCAAATGTCTGAAAGTGGCACAAGAGTTATGGACAAGGAAGGCACCATGTTATGATCATCTTCGAGTTTTTGGGTGCGAAGCATATGTTCATATACCCAAGAATCTTAGACAAAAGTTGGACCATAAGTCAAAGAAATGCATTTTTCTTGGATATGGTCGAGAAGGACAATTTGGATATCGCTTATGGGATCCTAAAACACGATCAGTGATCAGAAGTAGTGATGTCATTTTCAATGAGTCTAGGATGCATAAACAGCCAATTAAGGAGGTTGAAGTGAGAAGAGTGGTGTTTGAGGATACTAGTCCTCCAGTAAGCATGCATAAAAATGCTGCACATAAGGATGTTCAGGAGAATGTCTATTCAGATCAGTCTACACATGTTCCTGTTCAACAACCATTGAGACGTTCTGCACGTGTCTCACATCCACCTGGTGGGCGCATGCCATGAAGAGTGAGTTGGATTCTATTCATAAGAATGGTACTTGGGATTTAGTACCTTTGCCAAAGGGTAGGAAAGCTTTACCATGTAAATGGGTATATAAGCTAAAATTCACATAAGAGAGTGCTTCTCCAAAGTATAAAGCATGACTTGTTGCAAAGGGTTTTAAGCAACAACATGGTGTTGATTTCGAGGAAATCTTCTCTCTAGTGGTCAAGATGACTACCCTGCGCATGTTGCTTGGATTCGTTGCAATGGAGGACTTAGAGCTAGTCCAAATGGATGAGAAAACTGCTTTCTTGCATGGAGATCTTACAGATGAGATCTATATGGAACAACCAGAGGGTTATGTAGTTCCTGGCAAGGAAAGTCTAGTTTGTAAGCTTAAGAAGAGCTTGTATGGACTTAAACAGTCCCCAAAAGTTTGATGCTTTTATGAAGTCTCAAGGCTATTCTTGAAGTAATGAGGATCATTGTCTCTACACAAAGAGATGCTCAGATGGCAACTTGAGATGCTTGATACTTTATGTCAATGATATGTTGATTGCTGGGAAGTCCTCTTATGATTTGTCAATTATCAAAAAGAAGTTGAGTCACACATTTGATATGAAGGATTTGGGGGATGCCAAACATATTCTTGGCATGCACATTACTTGTGATAGGAGTAAAAGATGCATATACTTGTCTCAAAGTGAGTACATATCCAAAGTACTTCACAGGTTCAATATGCAGGGTGAAAAGGCATTGAGTACACCTTTACCCACATATGTGAAATTGAGCAAGAATGATTGCCCCAAATCAGATGAGGAAAAGGAATTCATGACCAAAATTCCCTATCAGTCTGTTGTTGGTTGTCTCATGTGTGCTATGGTAGCTACGAGACCAAACATTGCATTTGCAGTGGGAGTTGTGAGCAGATATATGTCTAATCCTGGAAAGAAACATTGGGAAGTGGTCAAGATGATTTTAAGATATGTGAATGGCACTAAGGACAAGTGTCTATGCTTAGGTAGAGGGAAATCATCCATTATTGGTGATACAGATTCTGACTATGCTGGTTGTGTAGACAATCGTAAGTCTACATTAGGGTATATTTTTCATTTTGTTGGAGGTGCTATCCCTTGGAGATCTCGTCTTCAAGAATGTACAGTCGTTTCCACCACAGAAGCAGAGTATGTTGCAGCCAGTGAGGCATGTAAGGAAGCATTGTGGCTTTCTCATCTTGCTTGTGATATGGGTTTACCTTAGCATGTACCTTGTTTGCTCAGTGATAGTCAGTGCCATTGCTTTGGCTAAGAATCCGGTCTATCATGCAAAGACCAAGCACATTGAGGTGAGGTATCACTTCATTTGAGATTGCTTAGCCACTTAGTGCATTGTTCTTGAGAAGGTTCACACTCGAGATAATGCTGCAGATGCTTTGACTAAAGCTCTACCATAGGATAGCTTTCGACACTGTTGTCACTTTATGGGGGTTACTTGATTCCTGATCTTACACAGTCACTTGTGTATTGTGTAACATGCCCATCAAGTGGGAGGTATAGTTTGTATACTTACACTCAGGTATTCTTTATCATTCTTTATTCTTTCTCCCATAGTTACTTTGGCCATATTGGCCTTTAGTGGGAGATTGTTACTGTTAGTGTCCATGTGAAAGGCCAAATGGCCACTGGACACTTCTTTATATATGTTCTTTAATAAAACATATAGTGGCTTGGTCAGTCACAGACTGTAAGTTCGATCGCATTTGTAAGACCTAAGAAGTCTGTCTTTGTGCTCCTTGAGTACTGTGTTTTTTGTGTATTCTACAGCATCTGTGCGAAGTACTGTGTGCGGCCTCAGGAGCTCGGTTTTCTACTCCGAGCATATCGTCATGGAGCTCTTGAGAAGGAGAGTGCACTGTGGTGCATCGGCATCAAAATACTTCAATTGACATATGCAATAAATATATATCACCTCAAGTTTGTGAAGGAGAAAGAGCTTATAATATATTGCTTATGCATTGCAATTGAAATGAATGACGATAGTCTCAACCTTCCTCTTCCATTGATTTCTCTAATGATACTGATTTGCAGAAGAAAAAGAGATGCAAATATTGTTGGAAGGTTGGTCATATTATTGATGAGTGTAGAAAGCTTGCTAAAAACAATGAAAAGAAGAAGGAATTTGGCATGTATATTGCTGAAAATTCTTCAAATGCAAAGAATGATGAAGCCAACATGGCTCAAGATTTTTGAGCATATGTTGTTACATATTACTATGGTGCATCATTGCATTCTACATGTATGGTTGTGAGTGAGACCGATTCAGATTGGTTCTTTGATAATGGTGCTTCAAAGCATATAACTTCATGCAAAAGATTTTTTGCGTCTTTGAAAGATGCACCCAAAGGAGGAAATGTGGTGTGTGCAATTAATGCTTCTTATCCTAATATTGGAGTAGGAGCAATTGAGCTTATGGCTGAAAATGGAGGTGTGATTCTCTTGAAAAATGTGTTATATGTACCTGATATCAAGAATAACTTAATTTATATTTTGTTGATTGCCAAAGTTGTACTTCATGTACACTTTGTTGGTGATAAGTGTATGGTTCATGATTTTAGAAATGTTCATATTATCATGATGTCCCATACATTATGCAATGGTTTGTATTGCTTGGTTACATACAATAGAGCTACCTCAAATGCCTTGGTTGCTCATACTTCTTCCATGGTTGAAATGGAGCTTTGGTGTGCTCGTTTTGGTTACTTGAACTTCAATATTTTGCTTTACTTGCAAAAGAAGGACATGGTTATCAGTTTTGCAAAACTTGAGTCCATTGGAAAGCATTCATGTGAAGGTTGCATTCTTGAAAAAATGCATCGTGCTTATGTTCCAAAATATAGTCATACACACTACAAGAAAATTATAGCTTGGTCATAGTGATGTATGTGGTCTTATCAAGACTCCATCTTTTTGAAAGCATGTATATTTTGTTACCCTCCTTGAGTAGCATCATAAATGGGTGTATCCTATGAAAGCAAAGAATGAGGTATTTTCTTGCTTCAAAGAATTTTTACCTATGGCTGAAAGAGAAAATACACGAATCATATGGCTCAAGATTGTCCCTACAATAGGCAGACTGTTAGGCCAAATTATCAGCAACCTTACCAACAAGGTAGGTATCAGAACCAATACCAATAGCCATACTATCGACCACAACAGCATATCAGGCACCATATCGACCACAACCAGTCCTAGGAAACTGTTGTGAACAACCAATTTCTCATAAATCTAACTACCAAGACCACACTCCTAAGAGAGAGCACATATCCACCCATCCAACTCCACCCATATATATACCTCTAGCCCAAGGGGGTGCATGTCCTTGAGATTGGCCAAGTGTCCAGCCAAGTGTCCCTCATGTGGACACTTTCCCAAGGGTGATCACATGCCTTCTAATTTCCCAAGGTCTATCACATGCCTTCTAATTTCCCAAGGTCTATCACATGCCTTCTAAATCAAATGAGGATTCTTCTCTCACGTACACACAAGGTGGCTCCTAGAGAAGCTTCTCCCAAGACTAAGGTTCCCACACGTTAGGATAAATCAAGCCTAAGGTTCTAACCATTCAATTGGGAGCTCATATGAATAAATACCTCAAGGGTTAAAACCAAGGGTTTCACCCAAAGGTTCAACGCATGTTCCAAGGGTAATTAAAGGGTTAAACCAAAGCAAACATACATCATATTCTAAAATCCATATGTTTAACCCTCTGAAACCATGAATTATACAACATTCTTCCCCCCTTTAACATTTTCGTCCTCGAAAATGCGTGTAGGTATAATATGTGAAGTATTCCCCCGTGCACCATGATCTATAATCTGAGCACGATCATCTCTCTCTTTAGATTCATTTCCAGTAATCAGATAAAGGCTAATCCCTACCTTACTCTGAAAGGAAAGGAATCAAAATCCCTGCCCAAATCACTTTCTTTTAGTCCACCCGAATGTACATGCATGCCCTGTACCTATGTGTTGGAGTTAGACGTCTGCGGAAGCACGCGAACAGCACAAGGAAGAAGAAGAAGCTTGGAGCACAACACACAAGACTGAATGTATTACTAGAGAATGTACAAAGATAAGTAGCCCATTAGGGCAATAGGCGTATATACAAGCCGGGGGAAAAAAACCTCCTAAAGAGGGAAAAAAGTGCCCCGGCGGTCCTAGAGTGTTCACACACATCACTACCTAAATATATCAACAAATCCCCCCTGGAAGTGATGCGGTGAACAAGGAGCTGGCACTCATGTATAAGGAAGTGCCGAGCTATGTGGAAATCACTCCACAAAAGGAAGTAAGCCCAAAGCTTTGCGGAAAGCTTCAAACTTCTCCCTAGGCAGAGCCTTCGTGAAAAGGTCTGCAATGTTCTCCTGCGTGGGCACATATGCCAAGCTGATCTCCCCAGCAGAGAACCTCTCCCTGACATAGTGATAATGCACCTCAATGTGCTTAGTGCGAGCATGGAACACAGGGTTCCTTGCAACTGCCAATGCGCTCTGACTGTCAGTGAAGATGGTGGTGGCAGAAGACTGGCCAACACCCAAATCAGCCATAAGGCGTCTGAGCCACACACACTCAACAATCGCTGTGAAAGCTGCCCTATACTCAGCCTCACAACTGGAAGTGGCCACAGTAGGCTGCTTCTTGCTCAACCAAGATATACATGAGCTACCAAGCATGAAGCAAAAACCACTGGTGGACACACGAGTGTCATAGCAACCAGCCCAATCTGAGTCAGAAAAAGCATGCAAATATGGCGGTAGTGATCCCCCCTTGGGATAAAACAACCCAAGTAGCCGAGTACCACTCAAGTAGCGAAAGATGCGCTTAACCGCTTTCCAATGCGTGACTCCTGGGCAATGCATAAACCTGCTCATCTGTGAGACAGCAAACTGAATATCTGGCCGAGTAATGCATAAGTAAATCAAGCATCCAACGGCCTGCTGATAGAGAACAACATCAAATGCATCTCCAGCATCATGAAGACTCAATCGTAAACCTGTCTCCATAGGAGTGGCAATAGGCTTACAGTCTTCAAGGCCAAAACGCTGCAATAATGTGTCAATATATTTCGTTTGACACAAAGCCATTCCACCATCAACTTGCATAAACTGAATGCCCAAATAGTGATGCAAATGCCCCAAATCAGACATCTCAAATGAGGCATGCAAATCAGCCTTGAAATCAGCAATATGCTTCTCAAGAGGACCAGTGAGCAGCATGTCGTCTACATAGACAACAATGATCAGAAGCACATCATTAGCACGCTTAACATATAAGGTGCTTTCAGTTGGACTGTTCTCAAAACCATGTGCAATCAGATAGGCATGTATTTTCTCATACCAAGCACGTGGTGCTTGCTTTAAACCATATAACGCCTTCTTTAACCTGCACACCTGGTTTTCATGCCCTTTCTGCACAAAGCCACGGGGCTGAAAAACATACACTTCTTCATGCAAGTCACCATTCAGAAATGCTGTTTTAATGTCCAACTGATGTACATTCCAACCATGATGGGCTGCAAGTGCACAAATGCTCCGAACAGTAGTCATACGGCATGTAGGTGCAAAGGTCTCATCAAAATCAATGCCTCTTTCCTACGCATAACCCTTTGCAACAAGCCTAGCCTTATACCTGTCAACTGTACCATCAGGTTTACGCTTCAGCTTGTATACCCACTTAGTGCCAATGGCCTTCTTGCCAGGAGGCAAGTCACATAAAGACCATGTACCATTCTTTATTATAGCATCATATTCATATTGCATAGCAGCCATCCAATTTTCTGAATTTTGTGCTTCATCAAAAGAAACAGGCTCATTCTCATCACAGAGACTAGATGCAGCCATAGCATAGCAATCTGATGCAAAGGAGGTACTATGAGAGCCTGAACGAGTACGATATGACAAAGGTGCATCTAATTTGCTGTCACGCAAAGTCTGCACCAGCCATTTTGGCATAGTTTTTGCCTGTTCAATATCAGCTCTCTCATCAACAAGTGCATCATGTAAATCTGCATCAGAAATGGAATGATCTGCATCATCATATGAAACCTGCAAAGGCTGAGAAGTTGCCTCATTAGGACCAGCGCTAGCCTGTCCACCTGTAAAAAGAGGCATCAAAGTATCATACATGTCTTTGGAGCTAACAGATGTCTCCTTAGTACATGAAGGCAATGGCTGAATAGCATCTTCCACAAAGACAACATCACGGCTAACCAGAATGCGTTTAGTCTGTGGATGATACAGAAGATAACCTTTACTTTCAGAACTGTACCCAACAAAAATACATTTTACTGCCTTATCATCCAATTTTCTGCGATGTTGTTCAGGCACTAATGCATATGCCAAACAACCAAAAACACGCAAATGAGCAACAGATGGCTTGCGGTCATGCCAAGCCTCATATGGAGTGATGGACTGCAACGCTTTGGTGGGACACCTGTTCAGTACATATGCTGCACACATGACAGCCTCAAGCCAGAAACTATGTGGTAAAGCCTGACTTTTGACCATGCACCTCACCATCTCCATGAGTGACCTGTTCTTTCGTTCAGCAACTCCATTCTGTTGAGGTGTATACGGCACTGTACACTGGTGTTTTATCCCACGTTCAGCCAGAAATGCATTAAAATCTGAAGACATATATTCCCCCCCTCGATCAGAACGGAGGGTGCCCATTTTACATGCTGACAGATTTTCAGCCGAAACCAAAAACTGTTTGAAGCACATGAACATTTCGGACTTTGCTTTGAGTGGATATACCCATGCATGCCTGGAAAAATCATCAATGAAAGTCACGAAGTAAAGGTAATTTCCAAAAGAGGGTGTCTGCATAGGACCACAGACATCACTATGTACAAGCTGCAATTTCTGCATAGCCCGAACTGAACCATCTTTTGGAAAGGAAGAACGTTGCATTTTGCCCAAAATACAGCCTTCACAAACATGTTTTCCAGGTGCCTCAAGTTTGGGCAAGGAGAACACCATTTCAGATTTCTGCAGGCGTAACAAACTAGCAAAATTCAGATGACCAAAGCGTGCATGCCAAAGCTTTGCATCTGACATAGCCTGAGAATCATGAACTGCACATGCCGAATCATTCACAGATCTTTCATAGTCTATGAGCTTATACAGCCCACGACATAAAATGCCAGAAGCAATAATCACATCGCCATTTGAGAGATCATGGACTGTACACCTGTCATCAACGAATTTCACAACCAAGCCAATCTTGGCTAATGCAGAAACTGATAACAGGTTCTTTTTGATCCCTGGCACAAATAAAGCATCTGACAAAGTGAAAGAACTACCATCAACAGTAGTCAGAATGATCTTACCAACTCCCATAACAGGATAAGAGGAGTTATTGGCGCATGTGACAGTATTCCCTATAGGGGCAGGCTCGAGTGAAGAGAAGAAACTGCGCTGCGAGGTAATATGTTTGGTCGCCCCACTATCAAAGTACCAAACATCTGAGTCTACTGCAGACATGCACTGATCATGAGAAGATGGGTCAAAACTGCAGACAGTAGTAAACGCCCATTCTTCTTCTTGCACAAGATTTGCAGACTCTATTTTTGGTGTAGAGGCCTCTGCAACAACCATTCCAGCCTCTTTCTTCTTTGCCTCTTTAGCAGCCAGTTTTGGACAGTTCTTTATAATATGATCATTTCCTTTACAGTACTTGCAGAACAATTTCTGCTTTTCTGATTTCTTCTCATCTTTATCCTGGTTCTTCGATTGTGCAGCATTTGCAGATTTTTGCTTACTAGTAGAAGAGCTCCATTTTCCTTTGCCCTTCTGACTAGCCAGGAAAGCTTGATCTGCAACACGCATAATGGACCTGTTCTGCCTGGACTGATCTTCCTGCAACAGAACAGAGACTAATTCCTCAAATGACAAGGCATTCGGATTGCCTTTCATCATCAATCGAAGAGTAGAGGCAAAACTCTGATATGAATCAGGAAGGCCATTTAGAACGGTCTGCACAAGTGAGCTATTTGGTATAACCTCATCAGCAGAAATCAATTGTTCCTTCAGGTCTTTGATCTTTGTAAGAAAACTGTCCATCGAATCACCTTCATTCATGTGCTCACTCTCCAACTGTTTTCGGAGGTAAGCAACACGAGCCTCATTCCTAGCCTGCTACAAAGTGGTAAGTGTATCCCAAGCATCCTTTGCTGTTCTGCAAGAGGGAATATGAGGAATAATGGCACGTTTGACAGACAAAGCTATCAATGCATGTGCCTGGGCATCTCTGCCATCCCAACGAATCTGCTCTGCAGTAGGTGCAACAGAAACAGCAGCACGAACAGGAATCTGTGGAATATCATCTTCGACACCATCTTCATCAGCTCCAACACCTGTATTTGCAGTACCTGTCGTTACAGGTGTAACAGGACGTCTTTCAACACCCTGCACAATGTTCCACAATCCTTTTGCAACCAGTACATGTCGCATCATATAAGCCCATAATGGGTAGTTGGTACCATCCAACTTATCCTCAACAGCCAACATACGGAATACATCACTGCTTTCAGCCATGGCCGGTGACTAAAATACCTTGATGCAGAAAATTGACTGTATCTCAAAAAGTTGAACAGAACTGCCCAGACGAGTTCTGCTAGACCTGTAACAGACTTCGAGACGCTTAAACTGGCGAACAGAAACTGGTATATACCTTTGGCACAAAAGGACGAAATAGCCTGCACAAGCACTGCGATAGTGCGTTCGGAGGCCGAAACGAGCTCAGATCGCGATTTCGGCACCACATAGCGAAGCTGTTTTGATCTTGAAAACACCTTGAGTATGCTCACCAAATTTTGTGCGAATCTGAGACTGCAAGCGGAGGAGTGTCGACGGCGCCCTAGAAGAAGCAACGACCTGCTCTGATACCAATTGTTGGAGTTAGACGTCTGCGGAAGCACGCGAACAGCACAAGGAAGAAGAAGAAGCTTGGAGCACAACACACAAGACTGAATGTATTACTAGAGAATGTACAAAGATAAGTAGCCCATTAGGGCAATAGGCGTATATACAAGCCGGGGGAAAAAAACCTCCTAAAGAGGGAAAAAAGTGCCCCGGCGGTCCTAGAGTGTTCACACACATCACTACCTAAATATATCAACACTATGGACTAGTGAGATGGGTGGACTTCTTTGGTGGTCTTTTTCTATTGGCACTTTCACAAACCTTGAGCTCCATAAAATAATATATTTCAGTACACTTTGTACTTCCTTAGAAATTTATAATTTTAGGAGTCTATGATAGAGATCCTATCTCTATCTTGAAAGGGCCAAAAACTAGATTCATCTTCCACTTTCCACAGAAAGGAGAGGAATCTTCAGATGTTCTGAACTTAACTTATTCTTTTATAGTCCTTTTCAAATACAAATATACTTTATTTGTATTTTCTAGGACTAAAGATATGAACTTAGCAAAGTGGGTCTAGTGAGTTCCTGCCAAAACATGCTCAATCAAATGAGGAGAAATACTATCTTCTCATTCATTGGCAACTTAGGTGGAATTATTTCAATCATCCAAGTTTTCTTGAAACATAAAGTTCAAGTATTCCGAATGACAATATACCCATTTTGAAAGTTCATGTCTACAAGTGGATCGCTATCTTGATCATCTTTGATTTTCCCTAGATTAATTCTCAAACTAGAGTTTAATCCTTTTTGGAAGATTTGAAATTCAAGACTTAGATCCAAAGAAGACTTTAGGAACTGGAATTATTTGGGATTATGGTTCATACTCGAGATAGTTATGTATACTAACCTTAAAGGTCACCAAAGCTTTGCAAAGAGAAAGAGAGCTTACTAAACTAATTCCTTCAAATCCTCATCAAGATACTCTCTAGATTTTCTATTGGATGGGGTTGAGATTATTCAAGTTTTGCAGCTTTAGTTCCAAGGACTTGCAAGAAAGATACCTGTTTCTAGGCATCATATCTCAGATCTTGCTAGGAACATTCTTGAATCACTTGTTCTCACCAAAAATTCAAAAGAAGATCTTTTACAGATCATTCTTTTATTCAAGGCTATTATACTTGAATAGGCTTGACTTACTTTTGGAGTTTAACTTCGTAAACTCCCAAAATTCTTTATCCAAATTTATTGTTCCACATAAAATTTGGCTATGCATTTTATTAAGAAAAATGCATCTGCTTAAGAGGATTAAGGATAGCCTTTTCTAGAGTAAATGTCATGTTCATTCTATTTACCCTTTTGTTCATACAACTAGGTGTATTAAATTGGTTCAAGGAGGTACATTTCTACACCTCATAATGAACCTAAGACCTTGATCTAAATGGTCTTATCTTTAAGGATTATCGTGATGTTTCCTATCGGATCTTGAGCCTATTTTCTCTCTAGCCATCAGAGAAAAATCTCAATGGGAGTTAGTTCTCACTGTCCCATACCAGTGAGTTCTTTCTCCAATCCGTAGAACGACATCCTTAACTTTTCCACATTCTTTGCCCTTATCTTTTCAATGATCATGGATTCCATCTTGGAACTCCTTGGCATCATTTTCATGAGAGCAAAGACTAAGGTTTCTAATGTCAATTAATTCAAAGGTCTATTTAGGTTGACCTTTGAACTTTACTTGGTATCGAACTATAAAAGGGTTTGATCTTTTTGACCAATGTATGCCTCTTGGATTATCCAACCATAAAGGGTTGGATATATTTGACCAAGTTAGGTCACTTGGCTTTCTCAAAATTCCTCTAGCTAATGAGATAAGATCAAGTCTTTTCTCCTTTAGATCCCTTTTTCAATGATATTTACCCACGGGATTTTCTTGGGATCTTCAACTCATACTTTCACGAGTTGATATCTTTGCTTAAGTCTTCAACATCATGTTGATGTTCTTCAAACCATTAACTATTCTCCTTTTAGGGATCAACGATTATATGTCACCCTTTTGACCTAAGCAAGTTGACATGCTGTCACTCTAGCACAATGGTGAGTACCAACGTGAGAAGATCCACCTCATAATTGTCAATCCGTGGAGACGTGAGGACTAGTATGAAGACTATGAGCAAGTGAAGGCACAAGTGTGTGAGTGAAAAGCACACAAGCATGCACACACATACACACACACGCGCACACAAGGCAAGAACAAGGAGAGGAACAATGGAGTCCTTTGCATTAGTCAAAAAGTCTCTTACATAAGCTCAATTGACAAACAATCTAACCCCAAAAATGAGCTCTCTAGCTCTTTTTATAGTTTTCTAACTAGCTTTGGTCTTGTCCAGACCTAGTGTCCGGCCTAGTTAAAAATTAGGTTCTAGAGCCTATTTGAGGGCTCAAACAGAGTCTAAAAATTATGAAAATTGATATGTAGCTAGTTCTAATACTCCTCAAGCTCGAGGACTCCTCGGCTTGCACAAAATGGAGTCTATTCTACCAAAAACGGAATTTACAATGTTTGTGTAGTGATTAAAATCACTTGAGTTGTGAATGGTCCATGGGAAAAAATGATTGGGCCTTGTTGCCGTATTGTGCATGACTCCTCCGTTGCGCTAGTATGCTCTTCATCTGACTTGTATGCCAACACTCCCCCCTTCCTAGCGTCTGTCGCCCCTGACAGACCTCTGTTCTATCGGGTGGTCGATATAGTATTGGATGACATTGGTGGCAAGTTCGTGTTCTCCTATCCTTAAGCCTCTTGCTAGATCAACTTCCAATGCATCCCAATTTATTGCGCCAGGGGCCTCTGGTTGCGGGGTGGTGTAGTACTCAGAGTACATTGCTTGTTCACAAGCAAAGAGATGGAGCAGGTGTGTTGGCATCGGTGCAAAGATCTCCGAGTGATACTCCCAGAACCCTGATCTGAACATTTCTTCGAAGGTCTGTTTGTAACATGCAGGGAGATATTTGATGCGTGCATGCCAGGCGTAAGCCACACGAATACTGGGGGTGGTGCTCATGTCATACACCAAATCATAATTTCCATTGCTAAACCCCGGGAGGCGTATCTGTGGTGCGGCTGCATTTCTAAAAGTTTTCAGGACTAGCTGCATCATATCTAAAATTTTAAGCATCATTTGAGCTGCTACATCTGGCATGGGTTTCAATCGCGGCATCCAATGTCGAATTGTTCCCATCATGTATGCTACCGACGGTGGTCCCTGTGGTGGCGCAATGTATGGGTAGTTCAGCCATTCCTTGCATTGCGCGTTGTTCTGCACTTTGATATTGAATGCCTTCCAAGACCTACGGCGTGGAACTGGACCGTAGCATGGATTATATAGGAGATGTAAAGGCGCATTGTTCCATGTGCGTAGCATTTCTGGATATGTCTCTAGAAGTTTCTGCCGCCAGGTGGGTTGACGAATTTTGCCTTTTTGCGCCTCTGGAGGAAGGTCTTCGGGTTGAAATTGGGTAGCAAAGGTAGGAATCTGACCCGTGACTCTCTGTATTTCTGCATTATAATCAGCCAAGATAATATAATAAGGCCTGTATTGGAGTTTGGATGAGAGGATAAGGCGTCTCGATGAGAGGTTTTTGAAGTAAGCAGATTGTAGCACAGTTTCCTCTATGACCCTCATGGCCTGATTTTGCACTACTGTGCGCTCTTCGTGAGAACTCCCGATTTCCTCCACTTGACGTAGCCATGGAGGCCGTGGTGCCTCGAATGTGTCCTGAGCTTCTTCCGTTTGTTGGCCTCCTGGGAAGGGTTGTGGATCGTAATCTTCTTCAAATGTCTGTTCCACTGGAATTTGTACTACTTCTTCGTCAGTGGGAGCCTCTGGAGGGGAAGGTGGTCTCTCATATTGTAGTAGACGTGCTTGCAGTTCGGTGACCTGTTTCTGGAGATCTTTTAAGGCTTCTGAGTCTGTGAGAAGTGAAGCCGCGGAGGGGGTGGTTGGAGAGGCTGCTGTTGTTTCTTTTTGGTGTTTCTGCTTCAGTTGTCCCAGTTCCTCTGATAGCTGGTCATGTGCTTCAAGCAGCATGGCATAGTCTTCCAATATGATCTTGATATTATCGGGGGTCACTGCTTGAAACTTTGATGGGCTGATGGGTGCCCCAGGTGTGCTTTCAATAGCTGCTTCTAGGTTCTCTTGATTTTGTACTTGCAGACGTCGATTCTCTTCCTGAGCGGCCGCAAGATGTCGCTTGAGTAGGGCCATATTTCGCTGAAGCTTTGAATTCCGTTCCAGCTGTGTCCGTAGGTGACCTTCTACTACCTGTATCGCTTCCTGATCTGTTTTCTGTAACTGTACCTCCAATATGCCATGAGCCTCTTGGAGAGTTTGGAATTGTGTGTGGAGGCGAGCGTTTTCCTCCTCTAGTGCCGCAAGGCGGTGCTGTAGTGTCTCTGAGTGCTCGTGCAGGCGTTCATTCTATTGCTGGAGCTGA
Source organism: Ceratopteris richardii (assembly GCA_020310875.1). Taxonomy (NCBI): domain Eukaryota; kingdom Viridiplantae; phylum Streptophyta; class Polypodiopsida; order Polypodiales; family Pteridaceae; genus Ceratopteris; species Ceratopteris richardii. The sequence goes on from CM035409.1 coordinate 63,411,900, forward strand.
TTGTAATCTGTCCTTAAGTTTGATATACAAGCTAGCATGGTGTCCAATGCATTTCCTATAGATGAGTGGGTGGTGTTTACAGTGGAAGATGCATGGGAAGGGAATTGGGGAAGGGGAAGAGTGAATGATGTGTCTACTGAAGTCGTGTGTGTGGGTGAAATTGTTGGAGGGGGAATGGGAGGAGGTGGAATCGTGGGGGGAGGTGCCGTGGGTGGTGAAATGTCCATACTTTCAGGAGTGGGTGCGAGTGTGGGGTCTGCCATATACATTGGAATGGTAGGTGGTGTGTGTGTGAAAGTTGTGAATAGATGAGAAGTGGGATGGGGAGCTGAAAAGAAAGGAAATGGTTGAGACCTGGGTTGAACAGTTCTAGCAAGGAGGTTATGGAGGGATTGTAGAAATGGAGAGATGGAGGTCGGGGGTTGAGGTCGTAGATTTAAGGATGGCATCCAGGGTTGCGTGGTGGCAGGAAAACCCATGAATGTGGATCTAGGGTCAGGATGACCTATGGCTGAGGGCATGGGGGATGGTTGTCCTAGGGCAGGCTCTATGAGCGGTTCGGTGGATTGTGTAGTGATGGGGGTTGCTTCAAAGATTGGGTTATCGGAGGTAGAGAATAGGGTTGAAATAGAGATGGGAGTACGGAAGATGAAGGTTGGTTCGGTGGGTTGAGTGGTCGAGGTGACTTCCACTGTTTCTGCTCTAGGAGGCGATGGTGGGGGTGTGGGTGGTAGTGGCTCGGTGGATTCCTCATGGGTGACAGGGTGCTCTTGGCTAGCCGTTTCGGTTGCTTGGGCGGTTGTCCTGATGGGTTCAGATGTAATAGTTGGCTCTTCTGCAGTTGTAATGGGAATCTGGATATTCTTACCTGAGCGTGGTCGTGTCTGGAACCTTCGTGGATCATATTGAACTGGAGACCTCCTAATGGCAGTGCGCACTGCTTCCACTACCCCATAGGTTTCTGCCATCAATAAGAGACCTTCCCTATATTTTGAGTCAACTCCTGCTTCTTCCAACAGCTGAGTCATGGGTACTCTACTGCTCTGTTCGGTGAGCAGTTGTTGCGATCGCACTCTTTCCATAATTTGATACAGCCTTCGGAGTTCTGTTGTATAGGCTGGGGCTTCAGTGGTCTCCTCTTCATAAGCTCCTTCTTCTTCTAGGTGTCCTTGTTGTTGACCTTGCTGAGCATCGCTCCAATGTACATGTCGGCTGTCTGTAGATTTTCTTCTTCTTCGTGAAGATGTGCCTTGTTCCTCTGTATCTGAATAAAACTCCACATCAGAGAATTGTGTACTTTGTAAGAATGCTTCGAAGTCCTGGGGGTCCATTCCTTCAGCATCTCCAGTTGCCGCAAATTCAAATTCAGGTGGAGCAGGAGGAGCTGAAGGGGTAGCTTGTGTCGTAGTTTCAGATCCCGACCTGGGTATCCTAATGGTAAAGGGAGGTACAGTGGTCTCCCTTCGTGGCGATGCTTCCGGAGTAGTCAGAACTTCCCTTGTCTGGACACAAGGGATCGCACCCCTCATGCGCTTGGATTGATGTGTGGACGTCTTGAGCTTCTTAAACATTTGTAATTGTGCCCAAGTTAAGGCACGTTCAATGGGAACATCGTATGCTAGGCACCGGTAAATAATGCGTGTGATTGCACAGCAACCGTTCACCACTAATTTCCTAGAAGACCTTTTATTTGCTTCATACAATTGATCTATAATCCATACCGGTAGCTTAATTGGTAACGCACCTGCTTCCGCTAAGTAGAGAGCGAACCAGATTCTCTTGTGTGGTTGTGTGAAGCGGTCTTGGCCGGGGAAAGCAAAATGTTGCATGCACATACGGAGAGGGATGGACACGTTTGGTGTGAGTGCTGCCATGTCTTTAAGCTTCAATAGTTTCCTATCCTTCATGTTAGTAGGAACGAGGGCATCCTTTTCAGAGGGTACATGTGTGCCGTGCATATTCAAAGCGTCGCTCACCAACTCCACAGTAAGCTCAAACCTCTTCAACTCGTTGTTGCCCAGCAGGGAAGGAAGAACAAATGATCCGGGTTTGTCCTTTTCTTCATTTGCTTGTAATGTGGAGACCAAATAGTAGCATCGGAGGAGATCTGGTTTAGGTAGTGGTGCTTCAAAGTATTCTGCTAGCCCTGCACGTTGCCATATGGTCTGGAGATCCTCGGTGTTCTGTAGAGTCTCGAACTCCTTGGAGAAAAATTGGAATCGAACCCATGATCTGTCATACTCGCACTTAGATTCCCATATATACTTGGCCTCTCCTAATGGACCTGGCATGCCATTGAACCAATGGGAATTGGCATGGACTCTGTCTGTGATCCCTGTGGGTGGATCCGGTACCGGAATTTGCTGAAGGTGTTGTAGCTCCACAGGTCGTTCAGTTGGTGGCACATCCACAGGTAGACTATCCACATCGATTCCTGCAGTAAGTATTCCTACTTGTGAGCTCGGACCTGTCGCTTCTGCCATGTTACTTCTTGCCTTCTGATTCTGTGAGAATATAGAAACATGTGTTAATATTGTAAAGGACAAGTTAGAATCGTTTTTGTCCCCATTACAACATTATCATGAGGTTCGGGAGAGATTAGTAGGTTAATAAGTGCTCGGTGCTTGTGTGTGTAGTTAGGAATTGGTTGGACCTAAGAACTAAGTGGAATGATGTAGTGTGAGAGTGACGTAGTTAGTAGGTGGGCATGGATTTACAACTGGGGTCCAGGGGGTTTTTTACAAGTTTTAGGTTTCCAAATACAGTGGATGGCTTTGGGTCTTGGTTTTGTGGAGATTCGGGAGGGTTGCGTGAGTAATTCTGCTGGGAGTTGTTGTATCATTGGGACCCATTTACGAGTGAGTCTGTGCGTGCTTCTAGGTGGTAGTGTGTTCGAGTGTATCAGACAAGAGTGGGTGGCGGCTGCTTGAGCGAGTGAACCCTGTCGTGTATGATGTGAATTGTGTGGGGACAGTTGAGCTCGCAAGCAAGCCTTAGGCACCCAAATTTGTCTTGATTGTGGGTCAGCCTTCATCGACTTCTTGGGTACCCAAATGGATTTCACTTTCTCAACAGAGGTTTTAGGAGTCCTCTTATTAGCATCAAGTCGTTGATTACTAATAGGAAGTTGAGACCGGTGTTGCAGCTTAGTTACGGCCGACAACTCGTCTTTCCGCACCCACATTTGTTTCATCGGCTGAGTTGTTCTGCTTCGCGCGTTCTTTTGGTCTCTCGCCCGGAGAGTCTTCAGTGATTGATCTGCCCTTAGTTGCTGCCTCCTTCTGGCCTTTGGAAAAGAAGGGAATTCCCTTGTGGTTCTGACTCCTTTTTTGAGATCTTCATTCTTCTGCATCACATAGACTTGGACAAGAACAGCATGATCAACTTCATGTGCACCCCTGGAGGGACCAGGAGTCCGTGTTTTTTCTAGTTCCTTGAGTGCTCCATTATTTAACTCAATTGTAATTCTAGTTTGATTCACCCATACCTGAAGAAGTCCACTTCTTAGGTTTAAGTTGACTGCTTGGTCATAGATCCAGTCTTGACCTAGGACAAGAGGTTCAGTGAGATCCTCATCTTGACACACTAGTACTTTAACTGTCATTGCCTCATCATGAATATAGAGGGGAAGTTCCACCTCGCCTATGCAAAGGGTTTCCACGCCTCCCAATCCTATGAGATATGCTTCCACAGGATTGACAGTTAATTGCAACTCTTGACAGTAAGACAATTTAACAGCACTAGTGGCTGCACCTGAGTCAATCAAGGCTCTTACAGTCCTTGCACCCTTCCCTTGTCCTATATCTAAGGTCATGAAAGGACGTCGGTCAGTTATTCTATGTGAGCTAACACCTGAAACTTCACACATAGCCACGTCATATCCTTGATCTGCATATGCGTCTTGCCTGGGATGCTCTCTACCTTGTCTTCTTAATTTCATTCTCCGTATGCGCTCTAGGGCTTCTGCTTGAGCTTCTTCTCGAATTCGCTTTTCTTCCTCTTTGCGTTTCTTAGCAGTGTTGAGTCGACTTAGCATTTCCTCTGTAAGAGGTTCCTGATACAACTTAACTCTGCATCCGCTAATATAGTTTGGGAGTACATCGCCTTCTAAAGTGGCTAGTTGCACTGCCCCACTTGTTGAGATTCTGTTAATGATCATGGGTCCGTAGCCTCTCTTTTCTAGCTTCCTTACATGTTGTTTCAATGTGTAAACTAAAACTAGATCTCCTGCTTTCAAGCCCTTATCCTTCACATGAGCATCAAAGTATGCTTTCTGTCGTTTCTTTGCTGCATATATCCCTGCAGCTGCTCTCAGTCTTGTTTCTCCTAATCGTTCAAGGTCAAAAAGTCTAGAGGAGAGTTCATGACCCGTCCATTCGTGCTCTTGTGCTACCTTCAATGTAGGTATCAAGAAGTCCAAGGGTAGCACCGCGTTTTGGCCAAATACCATCTGAAAGGGGGTGGCTTGGAGTACCGTTTTGTAGGCGACTCGGTATGCCCAAACATCATGGTGTAGCTGTTTGTCCCAATCAGAGCGTTTAGTGTTTACTAATTTTGTCAGTACATTGCATAAAATCTTGTTGGTGCTTTCGGCTTGTCCATTAGCTTGAGGGTGATAGGGGGCAGACTTCTTATGTATTACCAAGAATTCTTGGAGTAGATTTTCAATCACTTCGTTCAAGAAGTGAGTGCCTCTATCACTTACAAGCTCTATAGGTAGCCCATATCTTGTGAATACATTCTCAAACAAGAATTTAGCAGTTGTTTGAGCATCGTTCTTTGTCGTAGCCTTTACCTCTACCCACTTAATTAGATAATCTGTCGCAACAATGATGTATTCTGCATGAGAACCCTTAGCTGGGGGATAAATAGGACCTATGAAGTCTATTCCCCACTTAGAGAACGCACGTCCACCCATCATAGGTTTCAATGGCATCTCATCTTTTCGTATAGGATACTGAGTTCTCTGACAGACATCACACCGTTTCACATAGGCATGTGCATCCATTTGAAGGGTTGGCCACCAGAAGCCCGCAAATAGTATTGCCTTGATCACCCGATCTGGTCCAAAGTGTCCTCCTGCTACACCTTGGTGAGCAGTGTCCAAGATCTTGAGATACTCACTCTCATGGACACATAGTCTCAGGTAACCATCTTTACCACGCTTGTATAGATTATCACCAATGAGTGAGTAATCCTGGGCTTCTTGTTCTAAACTCCTTTTTCTAGCCAAGGTCATACCTGGAGGGAATGTTTTCGTCCTCAGGAAGGATACTAGCGGTTCACTCCAATCTGGCACTATGGACACTTGAAAAAGAGTGGCGTGTTCCACAGGTGGTTTAGTGCGACAGATTGGGCATTCCTTGCACAACTTTTGGACATCAGCTTCCATAGTTGGCCAATGCACTCCGAGTCTCTTTAGAGTCTGTAAAGTTCGTTGCTTTGAGTAGTGTTGCTCTAACGCACCTACATGTGCTAATTGCAACCATTTAGCGTACTCATCCTCTTCGACGCAACAAGCCAAGATCCCTTGATCTGTGTGCTTGTACATGCTTCCTGCCATGATGTGGTACTTTTGGGCTTTCACAACCTCTCTATTCTGTGTGTTTACTACTGGATGGTTAGGCCCGTATGTTAATACTGGCACTAATGGCTTAGCCCACTGCGACACCACTTCCAAATTAAACAAGTAAGCATCAGGAAGATCATCTGATACTCCTTGTGGGGCTTCTCCGGATGTGAGCCTAGAGAGATGATCAGCTCTCAAGTGAGTCCTCCCTTTCCTTACCACAACCTCGAAATCATATTCCATTAGTAGGAGAAACCATCTTACTAATCTTCCTGTATTGCATGGTTTGTTTACGAGGTATAGCAAAGCCTGATGATCAGTAAAAAATTTAAACTTATTTGCAAGCAAATAGTGTCTAAATTTCTTAACTGCATATACCATGCCTAAGCCTTCTCTCTCCGTAGTGGTGTAATTTCGTTCAGCTACATTCAACTGTCTACTGGCATAGGCAATTGGAAGATCCATATTACCTTCACCAGTAGGTTGTGCAAGCACACATCCAATGGCGTAATTGGATGCATCCACATGAACATGGAATGGCTTATTCCAATCTGGTGTGGTCAAGATTGGTGCTGAACATAATCGTCGTTTAAGCTCCTGGAAGGAATTCTCACATTCATCCGTCCACTCAAAGTTAGTCAGAAGTCCGTACATGGGCTTTGCAATGACAGCATACATGTGTATAAATCGTCGGTAATAACCACAATGCCCCATGAAAGCTTGTACTTCCTTGACATTTTTTGGCCTAGGTAGCTCTGCTATAGCTCTCACTTTCTCTTCATCAGTGGATATGCCATTCTTTGACACTATGTGTCCTAGAATCTTGCCTTGCCTGACCATGAAAACACATTTTTCTGGGTTCAGGCAGACTTGATATTCTCTACATTTGTCGAAGATTTGCCTGAGTTCAGGGATATGGGTTTGCCTAATGTTGGAATGAGCACAAAGATCATCAACGTAGACTTCTAAGTTTTTCCTCAGGAACTCTTTAAATACATGGCACATCAGCCTTTGGAAAGTAGCTGGTGCATTGGTAAGCCCAAATGGCATTACTCTGAAGGCGAAAATGCCCCATTCTGTGGCAAAGGCTGTCTTATGCTGATCCTCTGGAGCTATGGCTACTTGATTGTAACCCGAAAATCCGTCAAGGAAGCTTTACACTTCCTTGCCTGCCACTCTTTCTAAGAGATGTTCTGTGAAGGGAAGCGGATAGTTATCTCGAATCGTGGCTGCATTAACCTTTTTCAAGTTAATGCACACACGAAGCTTGCCATTCTTCTTGGGCACCACTACGATGGGGGATACCCATTCAGTGTGCTCAATTTCATAGATAAATCCAGCTTCAACCAGTCTATCTATCTCTTCTTTGATCTTAGCAGCGTAATTATCGTTATATGTGTAGGGCTTTTGCTTAGAGGGTTTAGCATCTGAGGTCATGGGGATGGTGTGTGAGCATATGTCAGGGTCAACACCTTTCAAATCCTTGTAACTCCAAGCGAACACATCTCTGTATTCTCTTATCAAGGCTATCAATTCTTGCTCTTCTTCGTCTGTTAGGTCATGGCCTATGTACGTGCATCTCTCCTCTCCTTCTTCTAGGGCTACTACTATTTTCTTGGTGGTTTCTTTGTTATCATAGACCTCTCCTACTTGTGCCTCTCGTTTAGGCATTGTTATCATGACTCTCCTGTCATCTATCTCATATTTCTTAAAATTTTCTGGGACCTCAAACAAAGATTCTTCCTCTTCTGGTGAGACTTCTCTCTTCTTCCGTTTCTTTCCTTCTTCCTTCAGGGTCACATGTGTGGCTAATCTTACATCATTTGTAAGCTCTCCATGCCTCTGGGGTTGAAATTCAACTTCATGGAAGTATTCTTCATTTGATGCAAAAGGTGGGTCCATAATGATTGACTCTAGGTCAGAGTCACTTGCATCCTCAAAGGCATCAGGTTTCGCATTCTTCTAGAACTGCCTCTCCCATGATTGGCTCTATGGAGAAGACTGAAATATCATAGCCATCCTCATCACAGTGAGGTGTCCATTGTTCTTCATTGATGGCTACGTCCATAGTTGCTAGGATTTCTGCCCAGCCATGGGGTTCAAATTCCTCATCAGGAAAAACCACAGGTGCATAGGCTGGGTCTTGAATTGATCTATGTGTTTCTTTTGCACCTACCTCTCTGGCTTTCTCTCTCTTCTCTTCTTCTACTGCAACCTTGCACATCCATAAATGAGTGTCTTCATGCATCCATGAAGATCCAGACCCTATGGAATGCACAGATTCCGTGTCATCTTTGGCTCTATGGATGGGATTCCATTGGATAGGAGGGACATCTCTATGAGAGTAATCCTTGAGATTGACTTTGGTCGTAACACCTAAGTGTTGCAGGTACAAGGAATTAGTTCCCCAATCCTGTACCACTTGCAACTGTCGCATGAATGGTCGTCCCAAAATCATCTCATAGGCATGATTTTTGCTAAAGTCACATATGGCAAATGTGTGCTCGAACTCAACACCACAGGTGGTGAGAGTTATTCCTTCTAGCAATCCTAAGGGTCTCTCAATATGACCATCGGCCATCTGTAATTTCATTCTCGTCGGTCTGAGTGCTGGCTTGCCCCAACGCTTCCATAGGGAAGTGGTGGCAATTGCAACTCCTGCACCTGAATCCAAAATTGCCTTGGTCGTGTACTCCTGGTAGGTAATGGGAAGATAGGTGTTCCCTTCTTCACCTTCACACATATCTCCTATCTTATCCAAGGGTATTTCTGGCACTGTCCTATGTGATCCTACCTGGGAACGAGGTTTTGCTATCTCTGGTACTTGTTTGGCTACATGTTTCCATAATTCAGGTCTAACCTTGAGTAGCTCTTCTAACTTGAGATTGCACTGCACTTTAGTATTTTTCACTACCTCTGTGTTCCTAGGTATGACTGAATCTTCGTTTCTTACCATGACTGTGGGGGTTCTCATACAAGTAGACTTGGCTTCCCATGGGCCCGTGAAGTGGGGTAATTCCTGTAAAGAATTAGACTCGAAGTCTAGTCGTTCCTTAGAGTAGGTGCTCTCCTGCTCCTCGTAAATGGATGGGATGTCTTGTGGGAATTGTTCATGTGCATCATCCACAAGTTCAATGGGAGGAGGCATTTCACTTTCTTTAGCCCATTTGTCTTCTTGAATCTCTCGTAGGAATTCTGGTGTGAATCGATTCATAGAAGATGATGTGTCTGGCTCCGTAGAGTTAGGCACATAAGCTTCAGGCACATTGGCTTTCTGGGTAGGAAGACCTGCTCTTACACTGACCTTGTCATGGTGTTGAGGGGCGAGTTCCTCTTGTGAATGTGCCATTAGATTCTCCATTCTTTCCAGTGAAGGGGGGTTGTCTGGTTCAGTGGAATTGGGCACATAAACTTCTGCTGGGGGATGGGTCATGTTTTTGCTTGCTTTATCTCTTTCTTGATTTTTTTCTTCCTTGGCAGATCTTGCAATTATGCCCTCTAACTTCTCTAGAAGTCCATCCAAGTGTAATTGTGTCTTGGCTGAGCCCGAGTAATTGAAAAGGCGACTGGCTTCAAACATAGTCTGAGCCAATGCGACCATTTTCGCACAAAGCTTGGTTCTTTCTATCTCTAGGTCAGCTCTAGGGTAGCACTTGTCATGATCCGTTACATTTGGCCCTTCTTGGATTCTGGCCTGATATGCTTTAAGCATCATGTCTATGTCTTCAGGAGTGGGATCAGCTAATACTGATCCTGCTCGGGGTGGTGGGTGGGTTACGTGGGGTGTATTAGAGGGTGGAGGGATGGAGGATGATGGGGATGGTAGCGGTGGGAATGTGTGAGAGTGCGGTTGAGATGTGATCTCTATGATTTTGGCCTTGGTTTCTCGTAGACTTTCCTCTAGTTCACTCATCTTCTTTGCCCATTGCCTTTTCATTCTTTCACGACTATCTCTCCAAGCTCTAGTTCTCTTCTTGGTTATGCTCTCCGTTTCACTGACTTCTGGGCTCTTTCCCTGATCTTGATCTACAGCTTGGTTTTGCTGCAATGCTTGAGCTCTTGTGACCACTTGCACTGGTGCAGTGGAAGTCACACTCCCTGTGGAGTCTACCACTAACCCAATAACGTTTATAAGAGTGATTTTTGGCATATTGTTGGGATTCTTAGGACAGTCTCGTACGAGATGCTCCTTTCCACACTCTTGGCAATAGCCTTGGATCGTTACTGACTGGGGTTGTGTAGGTGGAGGCAAGGGACAATCACGAATGAGATGATCTCCCTGACATCGGTAGCATGGTCCTCTAGGGAATGGGGGTCTTACTTGCCTAGGTTGGGGTCTGGGGTTGGGGTTTGCATACATGACGTTTGTGTAATCTGATTCCCAACTAGGTTCATTTGGCTCTTCGCTATAGTAAGACTCACCATGTTCAGGAGACTGCATGTAGTATGCCTGGGGACTATCAACATGTGTAGAATCGAAGCTATGGTCACTGGGATCACTTTCTGAAAGCAATGGTGTTACGGGGACTATAGCTCTATTCAGGTTTTCTTCTGCAGCTGTATACTTTACAGGGATCACGTTGGGTGGAGTTGGAGGTTGTTGGGCTAACACAGGCTGAGGCCTTTGCTGGGCTTGGTATTGTGGTTGGTAGGTTTGCTGAGGCCTCACATACTGTTGTGGTGGGTATTGGTTCTAGTATCTGCCTGGTTGAGGGTATGGCTGAGGGTAGGTTTGCCTAACATCTTGCTTATTGTATGGGCAGTCTTGTGCTGTGTGATTTGTGTATCTTCGTTCTATGGTGCAGTACTGGCTACTAGGATTTACTTGGGGTTGAGCCATAATGGGACATACATTCGCCATATGGTCGCCACCACAAGTGTAGCATCTCTTCACAGGGGCAAACCTTGGGATCTGTTTACTAGTGACACCTAATTTCTGAGCTACTTTCTCTGCAAGTTCCTCAATTGATGTGGATTGCGTGGAAGAGAGGCTAGAGGCACTATCTGACTCTTTGTATATCTTGGAAAGCTCTAACTCCTCCCCTAGGTTATCCTCGATGTCAATGCACATGCGTACACACTCTTCTATGGTCCTAGGGTCCTTCAAGTACACATAGGATCTTAACTTTGTACTCAGCAATCCATCCAAGAATAAAGCCACTTGCTTAGCTGGTGTGGGGAGCTCCGTAATAGGGCATCTTTCAAGATATTGCCTAAATCTTCGTCCTGCAAGTCTCACGGTCTCTTGAGGGGTTTGCTTGAAGCTGTGAATCAATGAGGAGGTATTATGTCTTATGCCACTCTTAGAGAATTCAATAACGAAAGCCTCCAGGAGTTGGTCTATGCTCCTAAATTGTCTCTCATTCAATGGTTGGAACCACGTAAGGGCTGTGTTCCTAAGGGTTAGACCAAAGGCATTATATTGTGTGAATAGGTCCTCCACTTGTTCTGCTCTCAATACTTGCCTAAACTCTGCCACATGATCGTATGGGTCTCCTGTGCCATCAAAGTAATTTTTCATGGACTTAACTAGCTGAGTTGGTCTCAAAGTCCTTGTGTGCTCTCTAGGTCGGGGTAGAGGAAACTCATCCGCATTTCTTTGATTCCTGTGAGCTCTAAGTATCTCAGGTTCTACTCTATTTGTTTCCGTCCTCGTTCTTTCTCTGCCCACTGGGTTAGCAAAGCTTACTTCTGGCCTATCTCTACTTCTGTCTCTTTGAGTTCCATGAGCTTGGGATGTTCCCGCTCCAGGGTGACCGTAGGACACATGTGACCTTGGTTGGGGGAAAATGATTTCACCTTTCCAAGTGTAAGCATGCCTATCATTTTCTGTCACCACGAAGATCCTCTCTGAGGCGTGATCTAAGTAGGTCACTCTGCCTGGGCTATCAGGATCCTTAAGCTCATAGATCATGATTGTTCCTATATCAAATGGCCGATCAGATTTATATCTCCAAAAGGCTTCTTCAGTTTCTCGGTTCAGAAGAAGATCTATGCTCTTATTATCTTGGGGAATCCACACTGGTGTGATAATCCTCGTAAGAACAGATTTCCCTCGAGGGGTCCTCGGTTCTACTCCCATGTTCTCTTGCTCTAGGTCATCTAAGTCCGATTCTGGGACTACATTCCCAAATTCATCAGTCCTATCGGGATGACTGGTGACCACATATATTGTCCCTTCCTTGTCTACGTACGCTCCGTTTTCGAACTTGACAGCTGGGTGCTCTAGTCCAATGGATTGATCAGGATTCTTAATCTGTACCACAGATCTTCCTAGGCCGTCCTCATAGATGCTGGCACCTAATCGGTTGGTCCTAAGGTATTCCAATTGCGTTTTGTAAGGGCCTTCCACCCTATGTAAATATGGCACCCCAGAACTTCCTGTAGGTCTCTCCATACCGTGGGACGTCTCAGACTCGCTAGTCTCCGAACTAGGGTAATACGAATGATGGCTCAACTGCTGGGCCCAAGACCTCGCAGTATGATTGACACTAGCCTCCGAAGATCTAAGACTTTGTCTGTCTCTCCCTAGGTGTCTACCTGACCTCAGGTTCATATGCCCTTTGTACGTTGCTGATTCTTTGGTACCAGTCACTTGTTTCTTTTAAGTTCCTTTGGATGTGTTTTCTTGTTTTTAATTAAGCGTCATTAGGAGCACTTTCGTGGGTCGTACTTGATGTTCTGCGTCCACTTAGTTTAAGTTCTTTTCCTTTGAGTTATCCCTTGACTACAACTTAGACTACCTTTGCACTTGAGAAATTAAGGGCTCTTCAAACTTGAGTGTTCCTATCGTACCCCTAGTCGATCAGAACAACTACTCGCACTTAGCCTATGCTAAGAATAGACTGAGGGGGTTAAGTGATGTTCCAACCTCAAGTTGCTCCTCCTGGCAATGCTGGTCTACCCAGGAAGCACGTTCCCAAGCTTGTTCGCCTTGGCACTTACTTTGCTTTCTTCAAGAGCTCTCGATGATCCTGTAAGAATCCCACGTTTAGCTTCAATTTGATTCTTCAGTTGACAGACAATTTATTTCAGACACTTTTTTAATGACCCTTGTTCCCCCTTTTGCATTGCTAAAAATTTCTCTAGAGCTCCCTTGGTGTTCCTACCCCTCAGTGTGTCAACTTCCCAATATCCTATCTCAAAAGCAACGTATGAAAAAGCGACAAGCCCTAGAGCTCAAAAAATGGATTTCGTATGAAAAAGTTATGGCCGTTCAGGGTTTAGGGGGTTAAACAGACAAACAGAACCTTTCAGGAGTTTTAATGCATTTTTCTAAGGCCTTTGCGAGTGTGTGAGTATTTGAGAGTGCAAATAAGCCCATCATTAGCCTAAATTTCCAAAAAATTTACCCCTAAATTTTTGCCGAAAATATCTGTCTATCGCGATAGAGGGTGTCTGTCGCGATAGACGGTGTCTGTCGTGATAGAGTGGTCTGTCGCGATAGACGGTGTCTGTCGCGATAGAGTGGTCTGTCGCGATAGACGGTGTCTGGGCCCAAGACCTCGCAGTATGATTGACACTAGCCTCCGAAGATCTAAGACTTTGTCTGTCTCTCCCTAGGTGTCTACCTGACCTCAGGTTCATATGCCCTTTGTACGTTGCTGATTCTTTGGTACCAGTCACTTGTTTCTTTTAAGTTCCTTTGGATGTGTTTTCTTGTTTTTAATTAAGCGTCATTAGGAGCACTTTCGTGGGTCGTACTTGATGTTCTGCGTCCACTTAGTTTAAGTTCTTTTCCTTTGATTTATCCCTTGACTACAACTTAGCCTACCTTTGCACTTGAGAAATTAAGGGCTCTTCAAACTTGAGTGTTCCTATCGTACCCCTAGTCGATCAGAACAACTACTCGCACTTAGCCTATGCTAAGAATAGACTGAGGGGGTTAAGTGATGTTCCAACCTCAAGTTGCTCCTCCTGGCAATGCTGGTCTACCCAGGAAGCACGTTCCCAAGCTTGTTCGCCTTGGCACTTACTTTGCTTTCTTCAAGAGCTCTCGATGATCCTGTAAGAATCCCACGTTTAGCTTCAATTTGATTCTTTAGTTGACAGACAATTTATTTCAGACACTTTTTTAATGACCCTTGTTCCCCCTTTTGCATTGCTAAAAATTTCTCTAGAGCTCCCTTGGTGTTCCTACCCCTCAGTGTGTCAACTTCCCAATATCCTATCTCAAAAGAAACGTATGAAAAAGTGACAAGCCCTAAAGCTCAAAAAATGGATTTCGTATGAAAAAGTTATGGCCGTTCAGGGTTTAGGGGGTTAAACAGACAAACAGAACCTTTCAGGAGTTTTAATGCATTTTTCTAAGGCCTTTGCGAGTGTGTGAGTATTTGAGAGTGCAAATAAGCCCATCATTAGCCTAAATTTCCAAAAAATTTACCCCTAAATTTTTGCCGAAAATATCTGTCTATCGCGATAGAGGGTGTCTGTCGCGATAGACGGTGTCTGTCGCGATAGAGTGGTCTGTCGCGATAGACGGTGTCTGTCGCGATAGAGTGGTCTGTCGCGATAGACGGTGTCTGTCGTCTGTCGTGATTTGGTCTGTCGCGATAGACGGTGTCTGTCGCGATAGACGGTGTCTGTGTCTGTCGCGATAGAGTGGTCTGTCGCGATAGACGGTGTCTGTCGCGATAGAGTGGTCTGTCGCGATAGACGGTGTCTGTCGCGATAGACGGTGTCTGTCGCGATAGAGTGGTCTGTCGCGATAGACGGTGTCTGTCGTCTGTCGTGATTTGGTCTGTCGCGATAGACGGTGTCTGTCGCGATAGACGGTGTCTGTCGCGATAGACTGAAAAAACGCAAATTTTTGAGAAACTTCTAGTGATTTAGAGTGCCCTAATGGTGTAGGTTACCGTGCCAAACACGCATTCACAAAATATTAAGTTTTTTTGTCTGTCGCGACAAACAGAGGTCGTCGTCTCGGGACCTGTGCAGAGTCTGTCGTACCTGCGCACGCTGCTGGAGAAGGTGGTACAGCTAGTTCCTGCAACAAAAGCTCAAAAACACGCCAAAAATAGATAGCATGCAAGCTCTCTCTTGCTCTCTCTCACAATGAAATGAGGGAAATGAGGTGGGGAGTGTAATATGACCAAAAAACTGAAAGTTTTGTGGAGATGGAGATGGAGGTGGGGAATGGAGGGGATGATGATGATGATGATGGTGATGCGAAAGTAAGGAAAAAATGAAGAAAAATAAAGAGAAGGAAGGATATTACCTATAACTCCAATGTCTCAACTCGACGTCTTACCATCACACGCTCGTCCTCGAAGCTCTCTCCCCGGCAACGGCGCCAAATTTGGTGTCACTCTAGCACAATGGTGAGTACCAACGTGAGAAGATCCACCTCATAATTGTCAATCCCTGGAGACGTGAGGACTAGTATGAAGACTATGAGCAAGTGAAGGCACAAGTGTGTGAGTGAAAAGCACACAAGCATGCACACACATACACACACACGCGCACACAAGGCAAGAACAAGGAGAGGAACAATGGAGTCCTTTGCATTAGTCAAAAAGTCTCTTACATAAGCTCAATTCACAAACAATCTAACCCCAAAAATGAGCTCTCTAGCTCTTTTTATAGTTTTCTAACTAGCTTTGGTCTTGTCCAGACCTAGTGTCCGGCCTAGTTAAAAATTAGGTACTAGAGCCTATTTGAGGGCTCAAACAGAGTCTAAAAATTATGAAAATTGATATGTAGCTAGTTCTAATACTCCTCAAGCTCGAGGACTCCTTGGCTTGCACAAAATGGAGTCTATTCTACCAAAAACGGAATTTACAATGTTTGTGTAGTGATTAAAATCACTTGAGTTGTGAATGGTCCATGGGAAAAAATGATTGGGCCTTGTTGCCGTATTGTGCATGACTCCTCCGTTGCGCTAGTATGCTCTTCATCTGACTTGTATGCCAACACATGCTTATCGATCCAAACTTTCGATCCATCTTTATCCATTCTCAAATGCCCTACTCTGATTATGCTTCAAATCTTTGGCTAGCTTACCTTAATTTACTTGCCAAATTGGAATTCTTTAATGAATTCCCTTCTTACCTATCTGGTTTTTATTTTTTTTGAGATTTATCTCAAACACACTTAGGTACTTGGACATCTAATGTACTCCTTAAGTTTCTTGAAAGAGTTAAGGAATATCTTTTGCTTAGAAGTATCATATTGATGATACCTTTCTTCCCCCTTTTAAAGAGTCTACCTCCTCGAAAACTTTAGGAAGTTGATGATCTTTTAATTTCCTATCCAAATGGGAGGCTCATTTATGCTAAATCCTTCACTCAAAAAGCTCTCCAATATCCTTGAGCTTAAGCTTCCATTATCCTTAAGTTCAGTGTCCCATACCATTGAACCCACTTAAGTGACATTGTAAACCTAGATGTCCCATACCATCCGATTTACAATCCCACCTTAGTGTAGACAACTTTAGTTCTTAGTCAAGGATTTAACTCCATTCGTTTTAGTGTTATCAAATATAATCAAAATCTTGGTAAGTTACATTCTTACAGAGTCTTGATTTGTTCTTTGAAAAGACGTTGAGCTTTCATTGAAATATTTCCTTGATTAGATGCAATCAAAGTTATCTTTGTTTATGTCATTTGATAATAGAGCTAGTATTCTCATACTAGATATCATCTATTGACATAAGTAGGCATCTGTATCAAAGGATATAGTCAATCATAAGCTTTGCTAAATGGTTACCTTGTTAACCATCTTGATAAATTGTTTCTTACTCATAGAGCACATTTTGGAGTAGGGTTCTTAAGGGTTTCTTTCAACCCTTTAATCTTCCTCTTCTCTAGATATGCTTAATGAGTTAGAATTCTTCACTCTTGAAGCAATTTTCTCAAAGCTCCAAATGGATCCTACCGCTTGTCAATGAAGGAAGAAGCTTATTGGGGAAGAAATGAATTCTTAAAAGGGTAAAATGGTTCAACCATTTTTTCCCTAATATGTCATTTGAGGACATTCTCTTCCCCCTTTTAGTGTGATCATTGTCCTCAATGATCAGATATTGAAGTTCCTATGAACTTCTTAACATCGTTCCCAATGAAAAATTATCCCGTGTGTGTAGGGTCTCATATAATCTTCTAGTTTCTCCTTTGGATTTTTCAATCCAAGTTCTTATTACAACCATTTATGGTTTAATAAGAAGAGAAACTTGTTAGATTTGAAGCTTTAAGTGCTTGGCCTTGTTGATCAGGCATGCTATGGGTATTATGGAACTTGGGGGTCCATAAGTAGGACTCGAAGTTTAAAGTTCCTCTTCCTAAGTTGAATTTTGTTGGCTTTTGAATTTAAGCTAACATATAAAAAGTATAGAAGTTAATGTGCCTTATCTCAACACACCATTAAACTTTTATGCTTTTGACTTCATATGCAAAAGTCATTTTTTTGTCTTAAACCTTAAACTTACAATACTTGATTTCTCTCTCATGTCCCATCAACCCATGCATATATGATTCAATTCATGCATACATATTGTATGCCAAAAACATAGTCATCTCTTGAAGATGTTTAGCATGCATAAGGTTCCAAAATTGAACCTCTCTTTAAAGCATGCATGAAGTTCAGATATTTTAAGCATCTATGCTTAAAAATATCCATTCATGCCATGCTCTATTATGATGAACTTATTATGCTCAATATCTCACGATCCTTCCAAGGTGATTCCATACCATGCTAATGAAAAGCATTTTGTTATTCATATATATCTAAGTACATCATTTAAATGGATAATTAAAAATGCATGTGGATCTCACCTCCTTCTTTTAGTATGCATTCTTAAATGGATTGTTCTATATTTCTCTTTGGGCATTTTCATACTTACTTGTATGCTCGTGAATGCATCTAAGCTTATCCTAATTCTAAGGATGCCCAAATGCAGATTTGCACTTAGTATTATGAACAAATATGTAAATAAGTCTCATATCCATAAGGGTAATTTCAAAGATCATTCATCGTCATACATAGAATAATTTCTATGCATATACTTGCGATAGATACTTAAATCAATACTTTCTTGAATGCAAAATAATAAAAGTACTTCATCTACTACAAATTGTGCATGCCTTGCATCATATGATGTATGGATATAAGATGACGTCAAATATATGCAAATAAAAGACACAATACTTAGCTTTCATCAATGCTTGAAGACTTCCCTTTGTTGATGTTGCGAATGACAAAGGAACCCTCCTTCCGTCAAGGGCCATATTTTTACTTTATCCTTCATCCCAAAAGTTGGGCTTGAAGTGTAGTGATCGGGATCTTTTTCTACTCCATGAGATAATAAATCATCTTCTTTAGCCTTCCACTAATTCTCTCATGGAACCATGTGTCTTATGCCCAATAATCAAACCAAAACGAAAACTAAAAGAGAGTTTTAAGCTATGCGGGTGAGCTGCGAAGCCGCTTAATACCATATATGCATTTTCAACACTGATGTCTCTCTATATGTAAAAGCCAAAAGGGTAGCATTTCATCAAAGCGGGACAGAGGAGTGTGCCTCTGATCCCTCACCCTACATTACCTGCGTGATGCGCGTAGTGTGGCTAGTTGATGAAGCCGGCTGATCCGCTGTGCCATAGGAGTCACAGATTCCTATCGGAGATCCCTACGGTCTCTTGACAAGCTGTCAGATCATGCCTAAAGGGAGGTCATATGGAGAAGGCTTTTTAACCTCCAAACATACAAAAGCACAAAGCTCCTCAAGCTCCTCGCGGCTGAGAAAATCAAGAACTCAAAGGCGGGGAAAAAGAACTCGAATCCTTCACAGGACCTAATAGGCTCTGCATACCAATGTTGTGAAAAACCACTTTCTCATAAATCTAACTACCAAGACCACACTCCTAAGAGAGAGCACGTATCCACCCATCCAACTCCACACATATATATACCTCTAGCCCAAGGGGGTGCATGTCCTTGAGATTGGCCAAGTGTCCAGCCAAGTGTCCCTCATGTGAACACTTTCCCAAGGGTGATCACATGCCTTCTAATTTCCCAAGGTCTATCACATGCCTTCTAAATCAAATGAGGATTCTTCTCTCACGTACACACAAGGTGGCTCTTAGAGAAGCTTCTCTCAAGACTAAGGTTCCCACACGTTAGGATAAATCAAGCCTAAGGTTCTAACCATTCAATTGGGAGCTCATATGAATAAATACCTCAAGGGTTAAAACCAAGGGTTTCACCCAAAGGTTCAAGGCATGTTCCAAGGATAATTCAAGGGTTAGACCAAAGCAAACATACATCATATTCTAACCTTTAGAATCCATATGTTTAACCCTCTGAACCCATGAATTATACAACAAAAACCAACCACCAGCTCCTACCAATGTGATTCCAGTTAAGTATGCAGTGGCAGAAGAGAACCTTAATAGAGCATTGGTGCCACTAACCCCATTGGTCTTAGAAAATAACTCTCATGCTCATAGTTCAGGCTACTCCCATGAAGGTAGTCCACATGCTTATTACACAGAGTCACTTGAGTATAATGAGAGTTACTCGTATCAATATGAGGCACCATCCATGGAACAAAATTGGGAGCTAGAATACTCCAATGTCATGTACACAAATCCTAACCCTAGGCCCCAATTGGGACAAATGGGACCACAAGCCCCTAGAGGACCATGTTTCAAATGTCAGGGTGACCATTTCATTCGTGATTGTCCCCACTTGCCATCTCCAGGTCAAGGACAGGCCATCACAATACAAGCCTTTTGTCCTGAGTGTGGCAAAGACTATCTTCCGAGAGATTGTCCTAGAAATCCCTCTAGTGCACCCAAGGTTACACCCATTAATGTGGTAGGCTTAATGGTGGATTTGAGTTCAAGTAGCCATAATGTGGCTCCTATACAGGTAGTTACTAGGGCACAAGCCTTAAAACAAGATAAGCCAGCTGAACAATCAGAGTCAAGTGAATCAGGAGAGCCTAGTAAGAGGAAAACAAGAACATGGAAAGATACCAGGGAGAAGGCTAATCGCAAGTCGAATAAAAAGTTATCAGAACTAGAAGAAATCCTGAAAGACGCAAAAACAAAAATAGAAGATATTGCATCTCAAAACCCCTCGCATGCTGAAACTCCATCCACACCACCTCATCCCGCCCCACCACCCATTGTAAATAGACCACAAACAGGGTCTATTCTTGCATATCCAACCCTATAAGGCTTGGACATGATGTTCAGGGCCTACCAGGCTCGTGTTCAAGAAGGGCCAATAGCTGCAAACCTAGACACGAGTTACCCTAGAGTAGATTTAGAAATTGAGTGAACAAAAATGTGCATGAAAATGGTAGAACTAGCTCAGGCTATGCTCGAGACCATTCAATCGTTCAATCAGACAAACTTTGTCAAATCGTATTTGCATTCCAGACTTTACTAGAAAGATTAGAGCAGTTGGTAAACAAGCTGCATGTTTCTTTACTTCCACAGGCTCAACTAGTTGTTGAAAGACAAAGCTCACAACCAACAAAAGCTTATGTTCCTGATTCCGTGGATGAGGGAGCACCTCTTTCAATTCAACAGTATTCTCAAAAGTTCTTGCGGGAAATACAAGAAGAGAAATAAGCCAAGGAGAAGGGTAATCCCCCTCCTATTATTGAGATTGATGATCTTCATGATCAATTTCCCCAAGATATTTTGTCTATCTATGGAGACCAAATAGTGCAACAAGATAATAAGAGATTAGATTTTGAATCTAATTCTTTACAAGAGTTGCCACAATTCATAGGCCCATGGGAATCTAAATCTCTTTAGATCAGAGCTCCCACAATATTGGTAAGAGATGAAGACTCAGTGGTTCCAAGGAACACTGATGTCGTGAAGAACACTAAGGTTCAGTGTCATCTCATCATGGAAGAGGTGCTCAGAGTAAAACCCGAGCTATGGAATCATGTGAAGGATCAGGTCCCAAAACTTGATTCCAATATGCCAGAAGGAGGCACTAAGCAAAAAGTACCAGAGATAGCTCTAGACAAAACAGGGGACATAAGGTAATACTTATCTTCCAATCACCTACCAAGGTTAAACAACCAAAGCAATCGTAGATTCAGGTGCTGGTATTGCTATTTCAACCACCTCCTTGTGGAAGCAATGGGGCAAACCCACATTAAGACCAACTAGAATGAAGCTTTAAATGGCAGATGGCCATGTTGAAAGACCTCTAGGATTGCTAGAAGGGATAACTCTAACCACATGTGGTGTAGAGTTTGAGCACACATTTGCTATATGTGACTTTGAAAAAATTAATGTTTATGAGATGATCCTAGGCAGGCCCTTCCTATGACAACTACAAATAGTACAAGATTGGGGAACCAACTCCTTGTACTTATAGCACTTAGGGTATATAAATCCTGCTTCCAACAACTTCGTCAGTTCCATTTTAATCAACTTCGATTATGTCGGATTTGTCCGCCTAAGGCTTTGTCATCACCACCAAGGTCAATTTGAAGGATTATTCCTTCAAAGATGTACCAAACCTATAGTGGAATCCTATCCACAAAGCGAAAGAAGATTCAATCTCTGTGCCTTCTAGAAGTTCTCTTGACCCATCCTGGATGCATGAAGATACTCAGTTGTGGATGTGCAAGGTCGCAGAGGAAGAGGAAAAACGCTTAAAGGCGAGAGAAGAAGGAACTTTGCCACGAGATAGACGAGTTAGAGACCCAGCCTACACACCAATGATCTTTCCAGATGAGGAATTTCAGCCTCATGGTTGGGCAGAAATCTTAGCCACCATGGACATTGTTGTCAATGAGGAGCAATGGACACCTCATTGTGATGAGGAGGGTTATGATATCTCAGTGTTCATGTGTCAGCCACTGCTAGAAGAATGCGATCCTAGTGATGTCATAGAAGAAGAAGAGAACGACGATGATCTAGAGTCCATTATGATGGATACTTATTATGATCAGCACTATCTAGAAGACATAGGAGTGTTTAACCAAAAAGAAGAAGAACCTCCCATAAGCATTAAAACTGTAAATTCAAAGGATGGAAGTGAAGGAGGTCAAAAGAAAAAGAAGAGAAAAGCTGTGAAACAAGAAGAGGAGGAATCATTGTTTCAGGTACCAGAAAATTTCAAGAAATATGAAGTTGAGGATCGAAAAATTTTGGTATGAATGCCTAAGAGAGAGGCCACCACAGGAGAAGCATATGACAATAAAGAAAAAACCAAGAAAATTGTTGTAACCATTGAAGGGAACGAAGAACGATGTACGTACATAAGAGAAGGCCTAAGCCCAAAAGAAGAAGTAGAGCTTGTAGCTTTACTAAAGGAATATAGGGATGTGATTGTGTGGCACTATAGAGACTTGAAGGGGGTAGATCCAAGAATTTTCTTTCATAAGATCCCCAGGATTGTTGACGCCAAGCCCACCAAACAGAAGCCCTACACATATAATGATACATATGCAGCCAAAATAAAAGAAGAAATTGATAGGTTGATTGAAGCTGGATTTATCTATGAGATTGAGCATAATGAGTGGGTGTCCCCCATTGTAGTGGTGCCCAAGAAGAATGGGAAGTTATGAGTGTGTATTAACCTTAAAAACGTTAATGCCGCTATGATCAGAGATAGCTATCCGCTTCCAATCATTGAACATTTATTGGAGCGTGTTGCAGGCAAGGAAGTTTATAGCTTCCTTGATGGATTTTCGGGTTACAATCAAGTGGCCATTGCCCCTGAAGATCAACACAAAATGGAGTTTGCCATTGTTAGCCCACAATTTGGTTGGTTTTGATGCACTAATGTGGTTCTATTTGGCAGGAAATACGTTTGATTTCAGGGATTGAGCATGGACAAGCCTTCTAAGAACATAGGAATTACTGACGTGCAGAGGAAATTAGAAGCGGCTTTGTTTCATGGGGGAAATTGTTCTCCCAATTGAGCCAGTATCCACATATCAATCTGGTTGGACATACTTTCACAATCGGACATAGCAGAACATGTGACTTACAGTTAAAGGATCACGACATTAGTGGAGTGCTTTCCAACTTAAATACAGGGAGCATGAACATGGTGGCGTAACACTACTTGAAAATATTGGGAAAAACGGAGTGGTTCTTGTAAATGGTAAACATGTGAAGAAGAACTGTAGTTACTTCTTAAAGGAGGTTGTATAGGAGATTTACCAAAGCATCCACTGCAAGGCATAGAAAGAGAAACTTATTGTTAGATAATGGTGCAAAGGCTAAAGACACAGAGCATGAAAACGTGAATCCATCCTGTCATACTGCGCATAGGAGACAATCTTTGAAAGATGACTTAAAAAAGATGGTTATGGATGGTGAAGGATTTGATGTTTCATTTGATGATTTCTCGTATTACCTGAGTGAAATCACTAAGAGTGTGCTTATTGCATCTACATATGTCCATTTGCAACACCCAGTCTTTGTGAGATTTACAAATGATTCGCATTCAGTAAACCCCAGGATCTTGCTTTCAAGACCTCCAGGATCAGAGGCTTATCAAGAAGTTCTCGTCAAGGCTTTGGCAAAGCACACACTTACAGTAGGTGATCGTGTCAAGTTTATTGATGCAAATAATGCCAATGTTCCTTTCCAGAACTACATAGGCAGTCGTGGGCCATCGATTGGTGCTCAAGGGGAGTCTTCTTATCATGAAGGGCGCCTCTTCTTATCTTATCCACGGAGGGGTTCGCTGTACGGTGGGGATTGTTTTTGGTTTCTTTTGTGGTTTTGTGTGCAGAGATATCGAAGGAGGAGTCATCGGGAGGGGAAGGGGGAGAATTCGCTCGAAGATACCCCATCAAGACGGACGTCCTCCTCCTCTGAAAACTGCATCCCAACGGGAGGAGCTGGGTGAGAAACTCCGCCAGGGTACACCCACCGAAAGAGCAGATTGTTTCTAGTGCAACTGGGCTTTCATTTGGTGAATGTCGTGCTGGCCTGGAGAGTGTGGAGGAGTCTTTGGGCAGCAGCTGAAGTCGTAAAGCAATGGTCGCCTCGACGTGGACTTGCTGATCGTGGCATAGGACAAAACAGTTGGTCTGAAGTAACGATGAAGCTCGTCAATCTGCGCGGTTTGCAGGATGCTCTGAACGGCGGCAGGAGACTCTTGGGGTTGGACGTGGCGTCAAACACTTAGGGGTCGCTATTTCGGATGCTGAATGCCGCATCGCCGTGCCCTCATGGTGATTAAGGACAATGTGGCAGGATTTGTAGTTGGATATCCTGTGAGCATAGCAGGACTTCGGGGTTTGCAGACGGTAAAAGCAGATGAATTCGTTTCCAGGTTACGTAACACAGAAGCATTTGAAGGACTTGTATATTCTTGGGAGGATGAAAGATTTACTTCTCAGGTGGTAGCAAGTATGTTAAAGGATTATGATATTAATCCTCTGATTTTGAAGCACATCTCATACAAATTCTCCGCAGTGAATATACTTCAGGCTTGCTTGGATCGTCTAAATCGACTTGATCGTGAAATGTAAGATGTTACAAGTGAAATGATATCAGATCTTTTCCAGCATTGCACGGGAGCAAGCCAAAATGTATTCGAATATGAGAACAGAACCTATTTCACTCAAAAACAAAGGGAGGTTGCACCTTGTGGAGGCTATGCGGGAGGTTCTTCATTCAACTTAGGTCCAAGAACTCTATGGAAGAAGAAAGGAGCTCACATCAGTCCGAGGAAAGAGAGGGAGCTAGCAGATATTTGATCGACCTCCTCTGCACCATAAAGTGACTGCAACACAATATTCACCTTATTCATCTATTTCAGAAGCTTCGTGTAAGGAATTGAACTCACAACCTCTTGGTTAGGAATGTGATGGGCTAACCACTTGCCCCAAAAGCCATGGTTGAGGATTACTTCCTAATCCTCTCTCTTAGGGTGTGGTTCAACCATCTCCTACCAGGATTATGTTACACTTCGTATGCATGCGGAAGGTCTCTAATGTTCCGTCACTTTTGGACCATTTTTATAGTTGTGTTAGCAATGAATCAACTGGGGAATTCGAGAAGCGATATGAGCCTACCATTGGAGTTGAAGTTCACCCATTGGATTTCTTCACCAATTGCGGTAAAATCAGATACAATTGCTGGGACACAGCAGGACAAGAGAAATTTGGAGGACTGAGAGATGGTTACTACATTCATGGGCAGTGTGCTATTATCATGTTTGATGTCACAACAAGGCTCACGTACAAGAATGTGCCAACTTGGCACAGGGATTTATGCAGAGTTTGTGAGAATATACCAATTGTATTGTGTGGGAACAAAGTTGATGTGAAAAACAGGCAAGTGAAGGCCAACACAGGTTACCTTTCACAGAAAAAAAAAAATCTTCAGTACTATGAGATATCGGCCAAGAGCAACTACAATTTTGAAAAACCTTTCTTGTACCTTGCTCGCAAACTTGCTGGGGATCCGAACTTGCATTTTGTGGAGTCACCTGCCCTTGCGCCTCCGGAGGTTCAAATTGATCTAGCAGCACAGCAACAATATGAGGCAGAATTGGCGGCTGCTGCAGCTCAACCTCTTCCTGATGATGATGATGCAGATTTCGACTCTTGAAGTTGCTGTTTCTGGAATTTTGGGGGTGTGAGGCTCCTTCTCTGACACCACATCTGCATTTCCACATGTGAGAATCTGCTTCAGAAGAGAGTGTGGGCCTGATGACGAGCTTTCCATTGCGGCATTAGTTGAATGTTACGAAGATCCCCCTTTGCTGTGGCGACGATGATTCTCTGTCCTTGCGGTCGTCTTCTTCGTAGGCTTGGTTGGCATGACAGTAATCGGGATCCCATTGGTCTCTTGACAGGCAAACCGTGTGCTCGACCTGGCCGACACTGCTGAGCATGAAGATACAGTACCAGGGCTTCCCAGATGGTTCTGAGATATTCGATTAGGGAATTCTTGAGATAAATGCAAAGATAGATTTCCTCTGTGGGACTGATCTTGATCATGGTTGCTGTTGAACCTTGCTGAACTTATTCTGCGAACAGAGTTGAGAATGGTGGAGTCATAGGGACTAAAATCGGAAGAATGATAAGAGCTATTAGCGAGATCTCCTACAGGTCTGTCATAACATTCAGAATCAATACATTCTTGTTGTTCCAAAAAATTTTAGTCATTGTGAGTAAGAAGTTCTATGTCTAAGCTCTAATTAGATTGAAGGTATTTTATTTTTATTATTATTATGGTTGGCCTTGAACCATGAAGGAAAGATGTTTCTAGAGTTGCGTTTTAATGCTTTGCATCCTACTGATAACACCGTTTCCAAATACTTTGGATTGTGAGTTGATGGAAGAACGATGAACGTGTATGATTATGCGAAGAGGTATGTTTCTTCGATTCCGAGGGATTTGAGCAAAAAAATAAAGTCTCGAAAAATCACTTTTTCCTTGGACATTAGAGCATATTCATTTTGGGTACGTTTGCCGGGAAGCATATGAACTAGTACATATACAAAAGAAGTGGCAATCGAGAGCATTTTGGACTCCAAGCAATCCAATTGGAACGATTCCGAGGGATTTGAATAAAAGAAAGTCTTGTATAATCATCTTTTCCTCGGGCACTAGGAACTATCATTTTGGTGCGTCTGCCGGGAAATGGCTTAGCACATCTCATAGAGATTGCTACAAGTTCGCTTGGTGCCCCAATTGTGTGGCACAGCCAAGCCCCGGATTGGTTGCTTTGGTCTTGGTAGAGAGATGGCACAAAGTACACAAGTTGTAGATGTTCGAGAAATTAGCTCAAGAATGATGACTCCGAGAGGGATTAGAAGTCGAAGCAGATTTGGGCACCCAATGAGAAATCATGCATATGAATGTCGCCGGGTTGGCCCAATCTCGAATTACATTCGGTGTTGGTGTTGCGAAAAGATAGGGCACATCGCGAAATTTTGCCCTCGTGTGTGCACCCCATTGGACTTCGTCCCTAGATGCGTGGAATGCGGAAACAAGAATCTATGCGAGCACGTGTGTCGTGCAAAGGATGTTCTCATTGAGGAGGTCGTGGCAAAAGAGGTTAGTCCTCAGCTTGCGACCTTTTATGTGAAAGCCGAAGATAATGAGAGTTCGTTGGAAAGCATACTACGTCAGTTGGAATGTCTGCGAGAAGAGCGAGATAACGAGAAAATCAAAATAGAGAAATTAGAGGAAACTCAAGTGAAAATTACCGAGGTCTTAGGAGCTTGGGAAAAGCAAGTACGAGCATTGGAAAGTGAAAACAAGGAGTTAAAAAGGGGGAACAAAAGCTTGAGGGAAGGTCTTTCGAGGTCTGAGCATGAAAATGTGGCCCTAGACCTAAGAACCGGCTTGATGATAGCCAATTGCCATGGAGTTTCAATTGAAGAGGAGCTCTCACGAGAGGATGATGACATGGCATAGAGAGTTGACCGAATGGAAAAGGAGATCGAGAAATTGCGAGAGATGACTGGTAGACATGATGATCAAGCGGGTAAGGCATGTGACGAGTTCCACCTGGAGTTAGAAAGAATGAAAAGTGCCCAAGCGGAGAGTGATGAGAAAGTGAGACGGGTAGAGAAAGAGAATGCAAGGCTGAGTAGCAAGCTCGGTAGGTGGATGAATCAGAAAGACGATGAGACCCGAGAACGAGTAGAGGATCCGAAAGTAGGAAAAATAGAGGAAGAGCTAAAAGTGATGTTGGACAAGTTAGAGGCGATAGGCGTGGAGTTAGAAAAGGCGAAGGAGTTGTCGAAAAAAGTGGATGATCTGGAAGTAGAAAATATGAGTAGAATCTGGGAGGAGAGGTCGATTCGAGAAGAGGTTGAAAAGTTGTCTGGCCAAGTCGGGAGGAGCGAGGAGGTTCCTTTGGAAATAGAAAGAAAGATGAGCCATTTAGAAGAGGAGAAGAAGAAAATGTGGGTTCGGTTCCATCAAGTGGATGATGAGATTTTTCGACTCCAAGGCAGTGATGAGCGAAAAGAAGAAGGGATAAGGGATTTAGCTTTGAAGCTCGAGGCATTAAGAGGTGTAGTAATGAATGGTGGCCTTCCAGACCGTATCGCCTGGCTAGAGGACAATATCAGCAAGCTGTCGAATCATGTGGAATCTCTGCGAGGCAGAGGTTGGAGATGAAAAAATAGACGAGGCGATGGATGTTGGTGAGGATGGCTTGAGTCTGATTAGGGTTTGCTTTGTGGATTGCGAGTCTGAGATGTGAGGACGGATGGACCAAGTGTGTTGTACACTTAGGAACTAAAGTGACACTTTTTGAGGTTTCAGGTCGACAAAGTGGTTAGTATGTGCGGGTTTTGCGAGGACGGGTTGACCATGGCATTAGTGGCTGGATTTTGGCTTGAGTGGCAGTAGAGAGGAGATATGTCTCATTGGGATGTCCACGGGGGGATACATGTGTGTGTGTCGTGATTGGATGGTTGGGAAAAAGTCCTTTCTTTTGTCTCCTAATTCTTGAGATGCGGGAATGAAAAAAATTGAAAAAAAAATATGTTTATGTATATGTGTATGTGGCTACGCGCCTATGTGGGCCGATAGGTGGGTGGACTCACTTTGGCCGGGTGGTCAAAGCCACGAACCGACGTCGGTTTCGCACAGGGCTAGCTGTCTGTGTGTCGCGCGCTACGTTGGGTTGGTAGATGGGTGGAACAAACTCGATCGGGTGGTCGAGTCCACGAGTCGCATCCAGCTTCGGCGTAGGCCGGCAAGTGTGAGTAAATATGTGAAAAAAAAATGATGAAAAACGAGAAAAAAAATGTGGAAAAAATTGAATGAGAAGAATTCCTCGCTCGAGGGGGGACATAAGAGAGGTGAGAGAGCATGATGCTCGGATGGGAATATATGTGTTTGTGTTGTTGGGATATGGGAATGTGTGGACTCCTGATGAGGCATGTCGAATCGAAGCTTAAGCTCGGCTAGGGTTTTGGTTGCGATGTGTCTATGGAAAGCTTGGACTTGAGGAATCCAATCGTGCTAGTTGCATTGTTTGTCTGCAAACCTTCCGGAAGTGTTCAGTTTGGCTCTTAGGTGGTATGACAACTCGAGAAGTCCTGAATCGCGTTGATGATGAGTGGTCCTGTCGAGGTGAGCTCGTGTTAGGCTTGAGTGGTCTTTGCCGTGTGGCCATCAATTAAGGAGAGGTGGTGGTGACCAAGCATAGGATCTGATCGAGGAACAAAAGAGCACAGAGTAGATGAAAAGGTAAGTGGGAATAGAAAACCCTAGGTGGGAAGGGGAATGAACAATCGGCGAGAGAACCTAGTTAGAAACGAGAAAAAAGAATCAAGAAAGCGATCGTGTGGTTGGGAAGAGTATCGAAACGGAACTCGGAAATGGTTTTTGATGGTGTGTGTAGAAAGTGTGTTGAGCATGCATGTGGAATAAAGATGTGTGATGTGTTGAATGAGTAGCCGAGAAGAGTGACGAGAGCGAATGTGGACATGTCTTCTGTTTGCATATATGTATGTTGTGTGTGACGAGAATGCATGTGTGATGCGGGATCATGATGTGTGTGCTGAGTATATATGTGTGATATGGATGATTGATATGGATGTTTCTCATTTTGGTAGTAGATGTGGTGTTTGATGAAAAATGATCTAATATGTTTGATGAGTTTGTAGACAGGTAGACATGGCGATAAAGATGCGAGGAGATGGACAAAGTTGGTAAGCGAATTGATTATATTTTGGTACTAACAAATGATTGTATGAGTATGATTGCAGGTGCTACATTGAGGAAGAAGCGAATAGGCATGCAAGGTAAAGATTTGTATTTGATTGAGTGATGAGCACATGTTGGATGATTTGAGTGCAGGAACAATTTGGCTCGTCGAGGACGACTTCACAATGAAGAAGAGGGGAGTATGTTAGCCCACAATTTGGTTGGTTTTGATGCACTAATGCGGTTCTATTTGGCAGGAAATACGTTTGATTTCAGGGATTGAGCATGGACAAGCCTTCTAAGAACATAGGAATTACTGACGTGCAAAGGAAATTAGAAGCGGCTTTGTTTCATGCGGGAAATTGTTCTCCCAATTGAGCCAGTATCCACATATCAATCTGGTTGGACATACTTTCACAATCGGACATAGCAGAACATGTGACTTACAGTTAAAGGATCACGACATTAGTGGAGTGCTTTCCAACTTAAATACAGGGAGCATGAACATGGTGGCGTAACACTACTTGAAAATATTGGGAAAAACGGAGTGGTTCTTGTAAATGGTAAACATGTGAAGAAGAACTGTAGTTACTTCTTAAAGGAGGTTGTATAGGAGATTTACCAAAGCATCCACTGCAAGGCATAGAAAGAGAAACTTATTGTTAGATAATGGTGCAAAGGCTAAAGACACAGAGCATGAAAACGTGAATCCATCCTGTCATACTGCGCATAGGAGACAATCTTTGAAAGATGACTTAAAAAAGATGGTTATGGATGGTGAAGGATTTGATGTTTCATTTGATGATTTCCCGTATTACCTGAGTGAAATCACTAAGAGTGTGCTTATTGCATCTACATATGTCCATTTGCAACACCCAGTCTTTGTGAGATTTACAAATGATTCGCATTCAGTAAACCCCAGGATCTTGCTTTCAAGACCTCCAGGATCAGAGGCTTATCAAGAAGTTCTCGTCAAGGCTTTGGCAAAGCACACACTTACAGTAGGTGATCGTGTCAAGTTTATTGATGCAAATAATGCCAATGTTCCTTTCCAGAACTACATAGGCATGAATACCATTCAAACTATGGTTGCATTGGTTGCCTCACAAGATTGGAAAGTGCATCAGTTGGACATAGAGATGGATTTCTTGAATGGTGATTTTCAAGAAGAGGCTTATCTGAAGCAACCTCTTGGATTTTCCATGAGAGGGCAAGAGCATATGTTTTTTCATTTGCATAAAGTGTTGTATGGTCTCAAGCCAGCTCCACATGCATGGTATGATAAAATCCATAAGCACTTGACTTCTCTTGGATTCACATGTAGTCCAATTGAAAGAACACTCTATGTATGCAAAGATGGGGATGCTCTTATTGTGCTTGTTTTTAATGTGGATGAGATACTCTTGACTGGGTGATGTGATGCAAAACTTGACATTCTTATGGTTGATTTGCAGCATACTTTTGATGTCACTTATGTTACCGTCTTTTGAGCTACTATCTTGGCATCCATTTTGTATCCATTGATGTGGGAATTGTTATGAATCAAGAAAAGTATGTTGAAAAACTACTTCAACATTTTGACCTTGAGCATTGCAAGCCACTTTCTACACTAGTTGAGACATGATTCAGGTTCTCAATTGAGGATTCCACTAATGCATTTGACACTTCTCTTTATCAGCAAGTTGTGAGATATCTTATATATGCATGCAACACAAGGCTGGATATATAGTATGCAGTTTCCCACTTGAGTCGATTCATGCATAACCTTGGTACTTAGCATTGGCAATGTTGGAGATAGACCTTTGCGGAAGCACACGAACAACACAAGGAAGGAGAAGAATCTTGGAGCGCAACACACAATACTGAATGTATTATTAGAGAGTGTACAAACATAAGTAGCCCATTAGGGCAAATAGGCATATATACAAGCTGGGGGGAAAAGACCTCTTAAAGAGGAAAAAAAGCAACCCGGTAGTCCTAGTGTGTTCAAACACATCACTACCTAAGTATATCAACAAATCCCCCCTAGGAGTGATGCGGTGAACAAGGAGCTCGCACTCATGTATAAGGAAGTTCCAAGCTATGTGGAAATCACTCCACAAAAGGAAGTATGCCCAAAGCTTTGCGGAAAGCTTCAAACTTCTCCCTAGGCAAAGCCTTCGTGAAAAGGTCTGCAATGTTCTCTTGCGTGGGCACATATGCCAAGCTATTATCCCCTATAGAGAACCTCTCCCTGACATAGTGATAATGCACCTCAATGTGCTTAGTGCCAGCATGGAACATAGGGTTCCTTGCAACTACCAATGTGCTCTGACTGTCAGTGAAGATGGTGGTGGCAGAAGATTGACCAACACCCAAATCAACCATAAGGCGTCTGAGCCACACACACTCAACAATCACTGTGAAAGCTTCCTTATACTTAGCCTCACAACTGGAAGTGGCCACAGTAGGCTTCTTCTTGCTCAACCAAGATATACATGAGCTACCAAGCATGAAGCAAAAGCCCCTAGTGGACACATGAGTGTCATAACAACCAACCCAATCAGAGTCAGAAAAAACATACAAATTTGGCGGTAGTGATCCCCCTTGGGATAAAACAACCCAAGTAGACGAGTACCACTCAAGTAGTGAAAGATGCGCTTAACCGCCTACCAATGCTTGACTCTTGGGCAATGCATAAACCTGCTCATCTGTGAGACAGCAAACTGAATATTTGGTCGAGTAATGCATAAGTAAATCAAGCATCCAATAGCCCGCTGATAGAGAACAACATCAAATGCATCTCCAACATCATGAAGACTCAATTGTAAACCTGTCTCCATAGGAATGGCAATAGGCTAACAGTCTTCAAGGCCAAAACGCTGCAATAATGTGTCAATATATTTTGTTTGGCACAAAGCCATTCCACCATCAACTTGCAGAAACTGAATGCCCAAATAGTGATGCAAATGCCCCGAATCAGACATCTCAAATGAGGAATGCAAATCAGCCTTAAAATCAGCAATATGTTTCTCAATAGGACTCGTGAGCATCATGTCGTCAACATAGATAACAATGATTAGAAGCACATCATTAGCATGCTCAACATATAAGGTTGTTTCAGTTGGAATGTTCTCAAAACCATTTGCAATCAAATTGGCATGTATCTTCCCATACGAAGCACGTGGTGCCTGCTTTAAACCATATAATGCCTTCTTTAGCCTGTACACCTGGTTTTCATGCCCTTTTTGCACAAAGCCATGGGGCTGGAAAACATACACTTCTTCATGCAAGTCACCATTCAGAAATGCTGTTTTAATGTCCAACTAATGTACATTCCAACCATGATGAGCTGCAAGTGCACAGATGCTATGAACTGTAGTCATTTGGCAAGTCTAGCCTCTTTCCTGTGCATAACCCTTTGCAACAAGTCTAGCCTTATACCTATCAACAGTACCATCAAGCTTATGCTTCAGCTTGTATACCCACTTAGTCCCAATGGCCTTCTTGCCAGGAGGCAAGTCACATAAAGACCAAGTACCATTCTTCATTATAGCATCATATTCAGATTGCATAGCACCCATCCAATTTTTTGAATTTTGTGCTTCATCAAATGAAACAGGCTCATTCTCAACATAGAGACTAGATGCAGCCATATTATAGCAATCTGATGCAAAAGAGGCACTATGAGAGCCTGAACGAGTACGATATGACATACATGCATCTAATTTGCTGTCA
The DNA here is from genome assembly GCA_020310875.1 of Ceratopteris richardii. Lineage (NCBI taxonomy): Eukaryota > Viridiplantae > Streptophyta > Polypodiopsida > Polypodiales > Pteridaceae > Ceratopteris > Ceratopteris richardii. Next base: position 63,444,800 of record CM035409.1, read on the forward strand.
AGAAAAGTTTGCACCAACCATTTTGGCATAGTTTTTGCCTGCTCAATATCAATTCTCTCATCAACTAATGCATCATGTAAATGTGCATAAAAAATGGAATGATCTGCATCATCACATGAAACCTTCAAAGGCTGAGAAGTTGCCTCATTGGGACCAGCACTAGATTGTCCACCTGTAAAAAGAGGCAGCAAAGTATCGTACATGTCTTTGGAGCTAACACATGTCTCCGTAGTACATGAAAGCAATGGTTGAATAGTATCTTCCACAAAAACAACATCACGGCTAACCAAAATGTGTTTATTCTGTGGATGATACAAACGATAGTCTTTACTTTCAGAACTATACCCAACAAAAATACATTTAACTACTTTATCATCCAATTTTCTACGATGTTGTTCAGGCACTAATGCATATGCCAAACAACCAAACACATGCAGATGAGCAACAGATGGATTGCAATCATGCCAAGCCTCATATGGAGTGATCGAGTGCAGCGCTTTAGTGGGACACTTGTTAAGTACATATGCTGCACACATGACAGCCTCACACCAAAAACTATGTAGTAAAGTGTGACTCTTGACCATACACCTCGGCATCTCCATGAGTGACTTGTTCTTTTGTTCAGCAACTCCATTCTGTTGAGTTGTATACGGCACTATACATTGGTGTTTTATCCCACGTTCAGCCAGAAATGCATTAAAATTAGAAGACATATATTCCCCCCCTCGATCTGAAGGGAGGGTGTCCATTTTACATGCTGACATATTTTCAGCCAAAACCAAAAAATGTTTGAAGCACATGAACACTTCCGACTTTGCCTTCAATGGATATACCCATGCATGCCTGGAAAAATCATCAATGAAAGTCCCGTAGTAAAGATAATTTTCAAAAGAAGGTGTCTGCATAGGACCACAAACATCACTATGTATAAGCTGCAATTTCTGAATAGCCGGAACTGAACCATCTTTTGGAAATGAGGAACATTGCATTTTGCCCAAAATACAACCTTCACAAACATGTTTTCCAGGTGCTTCAAGTTTGGGCAAAGAGGACACCATTTCATATTTCTGCAGGCGTAGCAAACTAGCAAAATGCAGAGGACCAAAGTGTGCATGCCAAAGCTTTGCATCTGACATAGCCTGAGAATCATGTAGTGCACACGTCGAATCATTCAGAGATCTTTCATAGTCTATGAGTTTATACAACCCACGACATAAAATGCCAGAAACAATAATCACATCGCCATTTGACAGATCATGAACTGTACACCTATCATCAACAAATTTCACAACCAAGCCAATCTTGGCTAATGCAGAAACTGATAACAGGTTCTTCTTGATCCTTGGCACAAATAAAGCATCTGACAAAGTGAAAGAACTACCATCAACAATAGTCGAAATGATCTTATCAACTCCCATAACAAGATAAGAGGAGTTGTTGGCGCATGTAACAGTATTCCCTGTAGGAGTAGGCTTGAGTGAAGAGAAGAAACTGCACTGCGCGGTAATATGTTTGGTCGCCCCACTGTCAAAATACCAAACATCTAACTCTACTGCAGACATGCACTGCTCATGAGAAGATGGGTCAAAACTGCAGGCAGTAGTAAATGCCCATTCTTCTTCCTGCACAAGATTAGCAGACTCTGTTTTTGGTGTAGAGGCCTCTACAACAACCATTCCAGCCTCTTTCTTCTTTGGCTCTTTAGCAGCTAGTTTTGGATAGTTCTTTATGATATGATCATTCCCTTTATAGTACTTACAAAACAATTTCTACTTTTCTGATTTCTTCTCATCTTTATCTACCTTCTTTGAATGTGCAGCATTTGTAGATTTCTGCTTACTAGTTGAAGAGCTCCATTTTCATTTGCCCTTAGACTAGCCAGGAAAGCTTGATCTACAACACACATAATGGACCTGTTCTGCCTAGATTGATCTTCCTGGAACAAAACAGAGACTAACTCCTCAAATGACAAGGCATTTGGATTGCCTTTCATCATTAACCGAAGAGTAGAAGCAAAACTCTGATATGAATCAGGAAGACCATTTAGAACAGTCTGCACAAGTGAGCTATCTGGTATAACCTCATCAACAAAAATCAACTATTTCTTCAAGTCTTTGATCTTTGTTAGAAAACTATCCATAGGATCACCTTCATTCATGTGCTCACTCTCCAACTATTTTTGAGGGTAAGCAACACGAGCCTCATTCCTCGCTTGGTACAATGTGGTAATTGTATCCCAAGCATCCTTAGCTGTTCTACAAGAGTGAATATGAGGAATAATGGCACGTTTGATAGACTAAGCTATCAATGCATGTGCTTGGGCATCTCTGCCACCCCAACGAATTTGCTCTGCAGTAGGTGCAACAAAAACCGAAGCACGAATAGGAATATGCAAAATATCATCATCTTCGACACCTTCTACCTTAGCTTCTGTACTTGTAGTTATAAAAGTTGCAGGTGTGATAGGACGTTTTTCAACACCCTGCACAATGTTCCATAGTCCTTTTGCAACCAATACATGTCACATCATATAAGCCCATAACGGGTAGTTGGTACCATCCAACTTATCCTCAATAGCCAACATACATAATACGTCACTGCTTTTAGCCATGGCCAGTGACTAAAATACCTTGATGCAAAAATTGACTGTATCTCAAAAAGTTGAACAAAACTGCCCAGACAAATTACGCTAGACCTGTAGCAGACTTCGAGATGCTTATACTGGCGAATAGAAACTGGTATATACCTTTGGCACAAAAATCCAAAATAGCCTGCACAAGCTCTATGATAGTGCATTCAGAGGCCGAAACGAGCTCAGATCGTGATTTCGGCACCACAAAACGAAGCTCTTTTGATCTCGAAAACATGCTGAGTATGCTCACCAAAATTCATGTGATTCTGAGACTGCAAACGAAAGAGTGTCAACAACGCCCTAGATGAAGCGGCGACCTACTCTGCTACCAATTGTTGGAGATAGACGTCTGCGAAAAGACATGAACAACACAAGGAAGGAGAAGAAGCTTGGAGCACAACAGACAATACTGAATGTATTACTAGAGAATGTACAAAGATAAGTAGCCCATTAGGGCAAATATGCATATATACAAGCTGGGGGAAAAAAACCTCCTAAAGAGGGAAAAAAGTGCCCCGATGGTCCTAGTGTGTTCACACACATCACTACCTAAGTATATCAACATGCAAGTGGTGTAATGTGTGTTTAGATATCACAAAGGCACTTTAAGCTTAGGTCTCTTGTTTGGTAGAGATATTCAACCATGATTGCATGCTTTTAGAGATAGTGATTGGGCTGGTTGTTATGATTCTCACATGGCTGGTTGTTATGATTCTCACATGGCCACTAGTGGTAATTTCTTTTTCCTTGGAGACCCATGCATATCTTGGTTGATTAAGAAGCAACCTTAAGTGGTAATATTGAGTTGCAAAGCTAAGTATAGGGAAATTTTCAGAGCTACAGTGGAGTGCATATGGATGAGATGCTTATTGAAGGATCTTTGCATGGAGATTGATGTTGTTATGCATATTCTCACTGTTAGTGAGAGTGCATTGATTGTTGCAAGAAATCCAATGTTTCATGCACAAACCAAACATATTGAGGTGCATTATAAGATTGTGAGAGACTGCCTTCATGCAGGAGATATTGATTTGTATATGTACCTACACAAGATAATGTGGAAGACATGTTCACCAAAGCTCTTCCATGAGAAAATTTTGAAGCTTTTTGCAAAGCTTTAGGATTATTGCCTATTGGGGGCTGATCTCTCACTTCTTTTATGTGTTCACATCCTTCGATCCAAGGGGGTTTTCTACACTTATGTGCTCCTCGAGTAGCTTTAATGTGAAAATTTTCTCTATGCATGGTCACTTTTTACTCTAGCGCTAGCTAGAGGTTTTTTCCCCATGTTATCACATACATGATACACTCATCTGTGGTGGTACTTTGTACCTAGGGATATTATTCAGCCTTTACTTCAGTTCTGTTTATGTTTGTACAAATGGAAAGACTCTATTTATTGATTTTCTTAATCCTTCATTAGCAAACGACCCCTTTTTGGCCATCTTTTGCCCAAATGTTGGATGGAGGTTCAGGGGTAAATATACTTCTTGAATCATTGTGTGTCAAATTGAAGCTTTTGGAGTGGGCTTATTGTCCATTCATTAAGGCAAAAAATGCCCAAAAAGGGGTTGTTTGCTAATGATGGATTAAGAAAATTGATAAATAGGGTCTTTCCATGTGTACAAAAATGTAACATTCTTGTCTCCTCTAATCCTACAAAAAAGTGCTTTTTTTTTCAAAAATATGCTCTAAAAGCATTGCTAGAGTGATGGAATTTCTCATATTCAGTGAACAATTTTTTGTTTTCATACAAACAAAGAAATTTTTGCACACCTCACAATGCAAATCTTTAAATTTCCAAGAGAAAAATGATTTTTGAAGATAAAAAATATTTTTGGGTTCACAAAATTCTATGATATTTCGGTCACAGTTGATACATCAAATCAAAAGTTTGCGATTCTCTTCCACGTGTACAAAAGTTTTTGTCTATATATACTCGCAAAGTTTGTGAATCTCGATTTATTACTTTAAGAATTTTCTACTATTTCTCTGAGTGTTCTAATGGATTCTACTTCTCGTCCTCCTTCCAATCCTATAACCTCATGTGAGGTTTATAATAAAAGAGAGGATTCCTTATGGAAACCCTTTTTTGTGTAGCTAAATTATTGGGAAACTATGCTTTCTTGTTGTAGAGGTGCCCATAAACTCAAGCGAGTTAAAAGAGACAACATAAAAGACCATTGGAAAGGTCATATTCTTAGTTTCAAATTAAAGAGACGTGGATGGTTTGGAAGACTTCAACATGTGTACACTCCTAAAGATCTCGTGCTAAACAATCATCTACAATTCCCATCGTATTGTAAGTGAAGTTAAACAATTCTCTTTTATCATTTTTAGTTGTTTTTGTATTACAAGCTATCTGTCTTTGTATTGTATATATTTTTCCTTCCAATGTCCAAGAGTAGCGACCTAATGAATGTTTAACATGAACATTCAAAGTTCTTCATAACGATTATGCAAAAATTTTGTATGCAAACAAGTCTGTTCAATTTTTAAATAGCATTCAATTATTTGTCTATTTTGTTGATACCATCAAGGAGGAGTGCATCTCTTCATTAGATTGGGATTCTCATGATCAATTGAAAATTTCAAGTTGTCTATGCAAAAAGAAAGATGACCTTCAAAGGGAAATGTCAACAAGCTGAATTTCTTGAAGGATAAAGATTCAATGGTTTTTGCCTATTCACATTTTCATAACATTGTTACAAAAAACAAAAACAATGTGGTTCAATAGGAGAGTTTTAATTTTAAAGGTGGATGATGTTTTAGGTAGGGAATGGGATAGCAAAGAAGCTCAAAAGCTAGGAGACATCATTTTATGTAAAATTAGTCCAAATTCTCTTTGAATTTTGCATCATCTCTTGTTTTAGGGTATGACTACCAAAGGTGGAAAAAAATCTTGGACTCTGGATACCCTTTGATTCGAAGGAGAGCCATGCATGATTTGAGTTAGAATTATTGATGGATCTAGAGTTTCAACTTAGGAAAATAATTCTCACTGCAAATTGGAACTCAAAAATGTAAGAGAGCTCCTAGAGTACCTGGATGAGATTTCACCACAGTTTAAATTCTCAATTGATTTTGCAATAGTAAACATTAAATTAGGGAAGATATTATATTGCATTACCTGCCTGTCACCCAAGGTGATCAAGTTGCAACCCTTAAGAATGTAACCAGTGTTGCCCTTTTTCTTCCACCAAAATTTTTGAAGGAAACAAAGACATTGAGTGCTAAATACATTTGTCTCTTTTTTTTTTTAATGTAAGCTCTTCATATTCATGTTGGCATTGTTTTGGTTTATATCATTGTTGTGAAAGGCTTCTATTGTGCAAAGACTTATATCATTGTTAGGGAAGGTTTCTATTGTTCAAAGATTTCTCTGAGACAATAATTGGTAAAGATAAGGATAAATAATATCTCCATGTTAACTGTGATTAGCTAAATAGAGTGCCAAATACTTTTTTGTTTTTTTTTAAGTAAACTCTTCATATTCATATTGGCATTGTTTTGGTTTATATCATTGCTATGGAAGATTTCTATTGCTCAAAGCTTATATAATTTTTGTGGAAGATATCTATTGTTCAAAGACATTCTCCCAGACAAATTGATCAAGATAAGGATAAAGAAATTATCCATGTTATTGATTAGATATATAGAGCATTAAATGTTATCTATATTACATAGTGGAGAAGCTTGGAGGACACGACCAATTCAAGGGATGAGGGCCATCAAAGGTTCTCCGATTGCCCTAATCGCTTGAATTGGTCATGTTCTTTTTTAATCTTAATGGAAAGTATATCAAAGGACATAATTGATTCAAGTGATTAGGGCCATTTGAAGTTCTAGATTTCTCTCTTCACTTGAATTGGTCGTGACTTATTTATTAGTGATAAGCAAGGTATATAGAGTATCAAGGGTAGGGATATTAAAAAATGGAGAAGATTGGAGGACATGAACAATTCAAGAGATTAGGGCCATTAGAGGTTCTCCGATTTTGCTAATCCCTTGAATTTTTCATGTCCTCCAATCTTCTCCATTTCGCTTTACAAGCCCAAGTTTTTAACTCAAAGATTGTGCTGAGATGGAGAGATAGGTTCCAGGGATAAGCTGGTGCTACACAAACTTTGCTCTACACCTACCAATCTAACTTCAAGTATGCTTAATAGACTTCCTTAGCTTCACAAAGATGCACTTAGAACCACCAAGTCCTATGGAGCATCACTGTCAAATATTTGCATCAAAACAGATAACTAGAATATGCAAGAACTGTGAAGAACTTTCTATTTTGGGGAATAGAATGTCTCAGTGTTATGCTTAAAGCTCACAACCTGATATGAATTGACTAGAGAGCTTTTGCACACACTTAATTGAAGTTTATAGATAACCAAAGCAAGTTATTTCATGAATTAGTTGCACCATAAACTAAGAAATGAATCTAGCAAGTCAGGGAGTCATCCCGACTTTTCAGGTACTAGAAGATGTTCAAAACACTTAGATTCTATGCATCATATCTCTAGATCCACTAAACCAAACTTAATAAGATTCGATATCTAGGTAAAAAAAATTCACTCTAGCTATCCCAACTTAAATTATAGAAAAATAATGAGTACACATAGAGAAATCAATTCAACAAGTGCACTATAATGATGAAGATGCAACAATAGACAATAGACAGAAATATACTTGAAGAAGTGTATCAAAATGTAAATGCTATGGAACATATGATACAAGGGAAGTGTAGTGGACTACCCATAGGTAGTGTGAACTCAATGTATGCTCAATTTTGTAGCTCAATACTCTCAAAAATACTCCATCATCTCGTGACTAAAACCATGTTTATTTATACTCATAGTTTGAGTTTGAATTCGAATTTTCCATCACATAAAAGCGATCCTAAACCTTAGGGAAATAATTGATTTGATTCCTCTACTAAATGAGTCTTGGCTTAAGTCTCCTAAATCCATGAGATTCCATCTTCTTTTGTCGTTTACATTTATCCAAGGTGACTATGCTCAAATTGACAAGCATGAGTTCACATGTGGTTCTCTCTTGTGAAGAGGTAAATGGATATGTAGTCTTGAATCATTGGCAAAAACCTTCGGCTTGCTAATTGTACCAACAACTCCCCCTCAAGCCTAAGATGCTTAGGTCTTCAATCCTTCATGATTTCCTATAATCTAATTATTGACTTGAATCTGTTTAATTTGCTTCCATCCAAAGCCTTTGTCATCATATCTGCACATTGTTGTGAGTTGATACATATGAGAGTTGAATCTCTTTATTCATAATCGTTTCTCCCCAATAGAGAACCTCTTCATGACATAGTGATAATGCACCTCAATGTGCTTGGTGCGAGCATGGAACACAAGGTTCCTTGCAACTGCCAGTGCGCTCTGACTGTCAGTGAAGATGGTGGTGACAGAAGTCTGACCAACACCCAAATCAGCCATATGGCATCTCAGCCACACACACCCAACAGTCGTTGTGAAAGCTGCCCTATACTCAGCCTCACAACTAGAAGTGGCCACAGTAGGTTGCTTCTTGCTCAACCAAGATATACATGAGCTACCAAGCATGAAGCGAAAGCCACTAGTGGACACACGAGTGTCATAGCAACCAGCCCAATCAGAGTGAGAAAAAGCATGCAAGTCTGGTGGTAGTGATCCCCCCTTGGGATAAAACAACCCAAGTAGCCGAGTACCACTCAAATAGCGAAAGATGCGCTTAACTGCTTGCCAATGCTTGACTCCTGGGCAATGCATAAACCTTCTCATCTATGAGACAAAAAACTGAATATCTAGTTGAGTAATGCATAAGTAAATCAAGCATCCAACAATGTGCTAATAGAGAACAACATCAAATGCATCTCCAGCATCATGAAGACTCAATCGTAAACCTGTCTCCATAGGAGTGGCAATAGGCTTACAGTCTTCAAGGCGAAAACGCTGCAATAATGTGTCAATATATTTCATTTGACACAAAGCCATTCCACCATCAACTTGCATAAATTGAATGCCCAAATAGTGATGCAAATGCCCTAAATGAGACATCTCAAATGAGGCATGCAAATCAGCCTTAAAATCAGCAATATGCTTCTCAATAGGACTATTGAGCAGCATGTCATCAACATAGACAACAATGATCAGAAGCACATCATTAGCAAGCTTAACATATAAGGTGCTTTCAGTTGGACTGTTCTCAAAATCAAGTGCAATCAGATAGGCATGTATCTTCTCATACCAAGCACGTGGTACTTGCTTTAAACCATATAATGCCTTCTTTAACCTGCACACCTGGTTTTCATGCCCTTTCTACACAAAGCCATGGGGTTGAAAAACATACACTTCTTCATGCAAGTCACCATTCAGAAATGTTGTTTTAATTTCCAACTGATGTACATTCCAACCATGATGAGCTGCAAGTGCACATATGCTCCGAACAATAGTCATACGACATGTAGGTGCAAAGGTCTCATCAAAATCAATGCCTCTTTCTTGTGCATAACCCTTTGCAACAAGCCTAGCCTTATACATGTCAACTGTACCATCCGATTTATGCTTCAACTTGTATACCCACTTAGTGCCAATGGCCTTCTTGCCTGGAGGCAAGTCACATAAAGACCAAGTACCATTCTTCATTATAGCATCATATTCAGATTGCATAGCAGGCATCCAATTTTTTGAATTTTGTGCTTCATCAAACGAAATAGGCTCATTCTCATCACAGAGACTAGATGCAGCCATAGCATAGCAATCTGATGCAAAAGAGGCACTATGAGAGCCTGAACGAGTATGATATGACAAAGGTGCATGTAATTTGCTGTCACGCAAAGTTTGCACTAGCCATTTTGGCATAGTTTTTGCCTCCTCAATATTAGCTCTCTCATCAACTAGTGCATCATGTAAATCTGCATCAGAAATGGAATGATCTGCATCATCACATGAAACCTGCAAAGGCTGAGAAGTTGCCTCATTGGGACCAACCCCAAACTGTCCACCTGTAAAGAGAGGCATCAAAGTATCATACATGTCTTTGGAGCTAACAGATGTCTCCTTAGTACATGAAAGCAATGGTTGAATAGCATCTTCCACAAAAACAACATCACGGCTAACTAGAATGCATTTAGTATGTGGATGATACAGGCAATAGACTTTACTTTCAGAACTATACCAAAAAAAAATACATTTTACTGTTTTATCATCCAATTTTTTGTGATGTTGTCCAGGCACTAATGCATATTCCAAACAACCAAAAACACACAGATGAGCAATAGATGGCTTGCGATCATGCCAAGCCTCATTTGGAGTGATAGACTGTAGCGCTTTAGTGGGACACCTGTTCAGTATATATGCTGCACACATGACAACCTCAAGCCAGACACTATGTGGTAAAGCCTGACTCTTGACCACACACCTCGCCATCTCTATGAGTGACATGTTCTTTTGTTCAGCAACTCCATGGTGTTGAGGTGTATATGGCACTGTACTTCTAGTGTTTTATCCCACGTTCAACTAGAAATGCATTAAAATCAAAAGACATATATTCCCCCCCTTGATCAGAACGGAGGGTGCCCATTTTACATGCTGAGAGATTTTCAGCCAAAACCAAAAGCAGTTTGAACACTTCGAACTTTGCCTTCAATGGATATACCCATGCATGCCTGGAAAAATCATCAATGAAAGACACGAAGTAAAGATAATTCCCAAAAGAAGGTGTCTGCATAGAACCAGAGACATCACTATGTACAAGCTGCAATTTCTGAGTAGCCCAAACTGAACCATCTTTTGGAAAGGACGAACGCTGCATTTTGCCCAAAATACAGCCTTCACAAACATGTTTTCCAGGTGCCTCAAGTTTGGGCAAAGAGGACACCATTTTAGATTTCTGCAGGCATAGCAAACTAGCAAAATTCAGATGACCAAAGCGTGCATGCCAAAGCTTTGCATCTGACATAGCCTGAGAATCATTTACTGCACATTGACAGATCTTTCATAGTCTATGAGCTTATACAACCCACGACATAAAATGCCAGAAGAAATAATCACATCGCCATTTGAGAGATCATGAACTGTACACCTGTCATTAACAAATTTCACAACCAAGCCAATCTTGGCTAATGCAAAAACTAATAACAAGTTCTTCTTGATCCCTGGCATAAATAAAGCATCTGATAAAGTGAAAGAGCTACCATCAGCAGTAGTCAAAATGATCTTACCAAATCCCATAATAGGATAAGAGGAGTTGTTGGCGCATGTAACAGAGAAGAAAATGTGCTGCGAGGTAATATGTTTGGTCGCCCTACTGTCAAAATACCAAACATCTGAGTCTACTGAACACATGCACTGCTCATGAGAAGATGGGTCAAAAGTACAGATAGTAGTAAACCCCCATTCTTCTTCTTGCACAAGATTAGCAGACTCTGTTTTTGGTGTAGAGGCCTCTACAACAACCATTCCAACCTCTTTCTTCTTTTCCTCTTTAGCAACCAGTTTTGGACAGTTCTTCATGATATGATCATTCCCTTTACAGTACTTACAAAACAATTTCTGCTTTTCTGATTTCTTCTCATCTTTATCTTCCTTCTTTGAATGTTCAGAATTAGTAGATTTCTGCTTACTAGTTGAACAGCTCCATTTTCCTTTGCCCTTCTAACTATACACGAGCCTCATTCCTAGCTTGGTACAATGTGGTAAGTGTATCCCAAGCAGCCTTAGCTGTTCTGCAAGAGCGAATGTGAGGGCACGTTTGATAGACAAAGTTATCAATGCATGTGCTTGGGCATCTTTGCCATCCCAGTGAATCTGCTCTATAGTAGGTGCAGTAGAAACCGTAGCACGAACATGAATATGCAGAATACCATCATCTTCGACACCTTCTGCATCAGCTTCAGTACCTACAATTGTAACAGTTGCAGGTGTAATAGGACGTTTTTCGACACCCTCCACAATGTTCCATAGTCCTTTTGCAACCAACACATGTCGCATCATATAAGCCCATAACGAGTAGTTGGTACCATCCAACTTATCCTCAACAGCCAACATACGGAATACATCACTGCTTTCAGCCATGGCCGGTGACTAAAATACCTTGATGCAAAAAATTGATTTTATCTCAAAAAGTTGAACAAAACTGCCTAGATAAATTCTGCTAGACCTGTAGCAGACTTTGAGACGCTTATATTGGCGAACAGAAACTTGTATATACCTTTGGCACAAAAAGACAAAATAGCCTGCATAACCACTGCGATAGTCTTTCGGAGGCCGAAACGAGCTCAGATTGCGATTTTTGCAAACTTTATGCTCACCAAACTTCGTGCGATTCTGAGAGTACAAAACGGAGGAGTGTCGACGGCACCCTAGATGAAGCGACAACCTTCTCTGATACCAATTGTTGGAGTAAGACGTCTACGGAAGCACACAAACAACACAAGGAAGAAGAAGAAGCTTGGAGAAAAACACACAATACTGAATGCATTACTAGAGAATGTACAAAGATAAGTAGCCCATTAGGGCAATAGGTGTATATAAAAGCAGGGGGAAAAAACCTCCTAAAGTGGGAAAAAAGTGCCGCGGCGGTCCTAGTGTGTTCACAGACATCACTACCTAAATATATCAACATAGTTAGAGTAGCATAATTTAATCTTCTAGCTAAACTTTGATAGCTAGTTACATCCTCAATGAGCTCACCTTCATGAGCACTTAACTTCAAATTGACCTCCATGGGAGTACCTACAACCCTTGTATTCTCCATTTTGAATTTAGAGAGCATATCTCCAATGTACTTTCTTTGAGTGAGAAACATGACCTCTAAATGATTCCTCTTAATGAAGAGGGAAGGATCTGCCTTGCTTACAATAAAACCTTGATCCTTTAAGTAAGTGATAAGTCTATAATTCCAAGCTCTAGGAGCTTGCTTCAAGCCATACAAGGCTTTCCTTAGCCTACACACATGTTCACGGTATGTTTGATCTTCAAAACTAGGAGGTTGAGCCATATATACCTCCTCTAATATCCAAACATTCAAGAAGGCATTTTTAAAATCCATTTGATATATCTTACAACTTTTTGAAGATATATATCTTCAAAAATCCATTTGATATATCCATTTGAAGATATATATCCATTTTTAAAATCCATTTGATATATCTTACAACTTTTTGAAGATGCAACACTCATGAGTACTCTAATACTGGGCATTTTTACAATATGTGAAAATGTTTCTTCATAACCAATACCTTGAGTTTGTGCAAACCCTTTCGCTACAAGCTTTGCTTTGTACCTCTTAATTGAATCATCAGAATTCTTCTTTACCTTGTAAATCCACCTTGAACCAATGACCTTCATAGATGGTTTCTTGGGTACCAATTCCCAAGTCTGATTCTCTTGTAATGCTTCTCAAGCATGGAGAAATTGGTCATTTTCTCAAGGGTCTTAGTGAGGAGATAGAATATATAATCTATCCATTATTGAAAAGTAAGTTTTCATCCATATAAATTCGTTCTTTTCCTAAGGTAAAGTTCTATTTACAAGTGTGAGTTACATTTCTAAGGGTCATTGGAGTCTTATAATTATTGATTTTAATGAATATCAAGCCTTCTTTATGAATTCTCTCTAATCACAACATGGCAATTGCAAATTGTAACTTCTAGTACACTTCCAATGCTCTTATGTATCACCATTGCCATGCATTCTGATACCTTTTAAGCTCTGCATTGCTATGAAACTTTTGAAAATGCACATTGATCAAAAGTATGTAGGCATTTGCAAATTGAATGAAGAGAAAAAGTTTGGGTATATGCAAATTCTTGTGCCAATACAGAAAGACAGTCCATCATGTGGATGGAGAGTAATTGCCAATGCAATAAGGTTGTTAGAGTGTAGATTTTATAGACCTGATCTGAATTTATCTTATTATCCAGATGCATGGTTCCTTTTAGTCAAAGAAAAAGCAATTCATGCCATCTTGAAAGATGTTATCTGTCCATATGATCCAGGCTCTCCTCCACCAAATAAGAAGACTGAAGATAAGAAAAAAGGACCTCTTGTTCACTCTCCATTGAAGCATGTCCTAAATAATAAGCACAAAAAGCAGAAGAATAAAAAGCAAAATTAAATGTATAGTTTTTTGTATCTAAGATTACTTCTTGATAGTAAGCCCATGTATTTCCAACATATGTTGGAAAATATTTATTTGCTATGCTGTTGTAAATACTAATTTTGTAGAGAAAGGAACCCTTCATATCATTGTATCTATTGAAAAGTGATGCCATTCTATATTTATCTAGAAGATAGTGTTTGTAACTCATGTTTCTTCATAGAAATAAGTGTTTCAACTTCTTAATGTTGGTAATATTTTTGTTTGAAATGTAGGAAGGATTTGTGGTGTGCCTACTATTCATGAGATCAACTGACATGATATGTGGTTTAGGATTTATGCTATATCCTAATTCGGTGATCTCTATTGATACAATTAGCAAGCCTAAGTGCTTTGCTAATGATTCAAGACTACACATCCATTTACCTCTTCACAAGAGAGAACCACATGCGAACTCATGCTTGTCATTTTGAGCATACTTACCTTGGATAAATGTAAAAGAAAAAAGAAGATGGAATCTAGTGGATTTAGGAGAGTTAAGGGTAGAGCTCAAGCTCCTCTCCATGTGCCATATGTGGCCTAACTAATCACATTACTGAGAATTGTTTCAATAATCCTAGAAATCAAAGAGGAAGAGGTTACAACAAAGGAGGCTATGGAAGTTCAAGAGGTAGATTCAACAACAAAAATGGATACAATAACAACTCATACGGCAACAATAACTATCAAGGAGTATACAAAGGAAGGAGAGACTACAAAAACTATGGAGATGATCAAACTCAATAAGATTCACTTCTTCTAATGAACATGACCATGAAGCAAGGTAAAACAGATGAACATGTATTCCATATAGACTCGGGTTGCACAAATCATGTAGCAGGGAATGTAGCTCTACTCTCAGACTTGGAGGAACCAAGGAATAGACATGAAGTCCAAACAAGAGATGACACAAGACATCCAGTTGAGAAGATAATCAATGTGAAGATTTCATATGGTAATATTGAACCTATTGAGCAAGGTATTGTGTGTGCCAACTATCACTAGAAACCTCATAAGTGTAGATCAGATTGTTGAAAAAGGATTGCACGTCAGATTCACAAAGAATTGAGCATTTTTTGAGGATCCACATCAAGGATTGAAGAGGATAGCAAGAGGAGAAAAGTCAGGTATACTATTTACATTTGAGCTCCAAGACACCATAAATATTGCATTGTGTAATTATGGTAGCCAAACTCTATAAAAGTTGAAAATTTGGCACAAGAGATTAGCTCACATAGGTGAAAGAGCTTTGAAGCAAATCAATAGGGATCATAGTGTACTTGGTCTACCAAACATATCCAAATAACACATGATCTACAAATGCAGTGCTTGTCAATTTGGTAAGTCACACAAGCAACTATTTACAAAGAAGGGATACATTCATGGAGACCTAGTGGAGCTAGTTCATACAAATGTATGGGGACCAATCAAGCAGCCTTCAATCTCTAGACCTAGGTATTATGTGTCATTCATTGATTATTGTAGAAGATGGATGATACTATACTTTAAGCATAAAGATGAAGCGTTTTCATGTTTCAAGAAATATCTAGCACTTGTAGAAAATCAAATAGGTAAAAATTTGAAGAGACTAAGGTCAGATGGAGGGGGAGAATATTTCCTCCATGACTTTGATTCTTGTATCCAAGATAGAGGAATTAAAAGAGAGATTACTACCAGGTATACTCCAAAGCAAAATGGAGTGGCAGAGAGAAGAAATAAGACAATTGTGGAGGCTACAAGGTCAATGCTAAATGAGAAGAAGTTACAAAACTACTTGTGGTCAAAGGTTGTATCTACAACCACATACTTGATCAATACACTCCCATCAAAGGCATTGGATGGGATGACACCATATGAAGCATGGAATGGAAGAAGACCTAGCCTTGATCATTGCGAGATCTTTGCGTGCATAGCATATGCACATATACCTTCACAAATCAAAGGCAATAGATCCAAAGGTAGAGAAATGCATATTTATTTGATATGACCTTAATCAGAAAGGTTATAGGCTATACAATCCAAACAATAAAGGTTTCATTGTAAGTAGAGATTTTGTGTTTGATGAAAACAAATCTTGGTTTGAAGATGATTGTAGGAAAATCAAACTTCCTTATGATCTAGAGGAAGACTTCCCAAAATTGTCAAAGAGGAATGAGTCTTCACTTGAAGCATCAAGTGATTGTGATGATGATTAGGAGACTCCAAAAAGGGAATGCAATTCTTGGAACTCAAAAGGCAAAGCCAAAGTGCAAGAGTTGAGAAATGTGGCAGAATCATGTCAACAAACTATAAGAAGCTCTACGAAAGAAAAGAGGAAGCCATAAAGGTATGGGTATGATACTTCTTTGGTCACTTAACACTCAATATACATAGCACATGACTCAAACTCTGAAGAACCTTCTACCTATGAAGAAGCCAAAAACAAACCAGAATGGAGAAAGATATGGGGATTTACTCATTTGGACGAGGATATTCATTTTTGAAGGTTGTTGAGGACAAAGGAACAATAAGAATCGATGCAAAAGAATTGATCGAGGATGAAGATGAGGTTAAGGTATGTCCCAAATTACTTGCCTTGCAAATAAGAGCATCTATGAGACACGACCAATTCAAGAGAACAGGCCCATCAGAGCTTTCCGATGAGCCTATTCGCTTGTATTAGTTGTGTACTAGATTTTTCATTTCTATGGATTTTTTCGCTTGCCCCTTATGAAATATAAGCAAATTTACCACTATTTATATAGACAAAGATTGTCTTGTAGACACAATTGATTCAAGCGATTAGGCCCATCTAAAACTTTCTAATGAGCATACTTGCTTGAATCGCTCATATCCTACATTACTCAATTTCATGAGTTATTTTCCTCCTGCAATACGTTATTCCTCATCATGCTTAGTGTTGGTAGCAAATATACCACCTTTTATAATGATTATGATGATCTAGGAGAGATGACCAATTCGAGCGATTAGGCCCATCCGAGCCTTTTTGATGAGCCTACTCGCTTGAATTGGTTGTGTCCTACATTCGTTCCAACAATTGTTTTTTCTTACTTTTTCCATATAAGACTTAGTGCTATATCATCATTCAAATGTTCTCGTGCTCTCTCTAATATTTTTTTGTCATTGTTTTTGTAGTTATCTATATTAGATGAAGACAACTATCTTGGCAGAGGGAAGGGCACAAGGAAAGCTTTACAGAATAAAGAAAAAGCAAAAGTGGATATACATTCAATTATTCACTATCTTCCAAAATTGAATCCAGATTTATTCTATGTTGCACATAAGCAATATAGTGCAGACCTATCCAGTAGGCGTGGTGTAGGGGGTGTGCCTTGTACTCCTAGGTAGGTGGTTAGGATTCAAGTCCCACCCCATGCTGGATGTCTTAGCTCTTAAAGAGTATACTCTAAGTCCTCTATACCATATGATGGGTGTGTGAGTGTGTTTTCATTTCATGTACTCAATATATATATATATATATATATATATATATATATATATATATATATATATATATATATATATATATATATATATATATATATATATATATAGTGTGTAGACCTTGATTTTGTGTTGTTCTCTTGGAAGAATCTATCTAATTATATGGGATTTTCATCACTGCCATTTAATTCATATAGGGTGTTACTTCTTGAGAATACAACAACATTCAGGATATTTGGCTATGCTCCAAGATTCAAGGCTTCTAGAGCTACTTATTTCCTCTATTATTCAAGCTATGCATTGATTGTAGAGGTCTCAGATGTACAAACTATTGCTGGCTATAGCAAGAAAGAGTACCTGAGATACAGAGGAGATTTTCCTCATTCAAAAGACTGAAAGAAGAATAATGACATTTCATTTCTCAAATCTCATTATTTCAAAAATTGTATATACATCCATATGTATTTTTTGGCCAAAAGAATATTAAAAGATATTCCAAATACTATAACATCACATTGGACTGAATTGTCATCATGTTTTAATTTAATCCATCTATCCTAAAAGGAGATGATATCTGTTGATACTTCTTAATGACATGATGTGTATGGTCTATATGGTGATGATATCTGGCATGTGCACCTTTGTAATTGTCTTCTAAAGAAATAATCAAAGAGATCTTTGAAAGGATTACTTTTTGTGACTCCTTTTCTTGTGCATGCGAAGAAGCTTGTTCTTGCTTGGTAATGAGACTTTTCCATACCATGATTGTTCCATGTGGCAAGTGTTTCCTTTTCTACAAAGAATGGACCATGAAGAAGAAGAATATGTTGTAGAAACATAAAGGTAAATATAATGAGATGTTTATTTCAAAAACACTTCTGATGGAGTCATGCACAAGTACTTCAGATGATGTCAAGCACACACACTTCTAACGGTGTCAAGCACATGTACTCTCTGATCTAGTAGCAAGGTTGAATCACCAAAATGCTTGTATCTCCCCCGCTAATGATTCATTTGTGCATGTTATGGCCCATTTCAAATCTCTCAAAGAATACTACAATCCTTGATAGGAAAAAATGCAAAAGAAATAGTTTAGGTATCCTTTATGATCTTACAAACTAGTGAAAATCCACCTTCACTTGCTCGGATCATCTAAACAAGCGTTTAATCATAGAACAGTACTTCAAAATGATACAAACATGTCACATGACAAATAACACTCCCACAAGATTGAAAAAAGTGTCATACGTTCACGATCAAGCAATATTCAAACTTGAAATGCACACAAAATCTCACACAAGTTTATTGAAGAGATAGCTCACTACTACTTCAACCAAAAGCCATTTACAATGAGGTCTTGACCTTTTTACACGAGTATCTCAAGGCCATTTCTTTTCTATTTATAAAGTTCTTAGAAAAATTAAAAGACCTACTCTAAATAGATCCTCTCTTGTGGATTTTGTGAGGGAAGACTCTTGCTTCATTTCAAAGTATAGAACTACAATTGTTGCTTCTATTTACAACTCTTCTAATGTACAAACAATATGATATAGCAATTTAAAATTCAGAATAGAGTTTTAAGTCATCGTAAATTTGAGGTATTTCTATATTCCTACACATTGATTATGAAATTTTGTTCGATCATTTGGTTCATGGTGGTTTCAAGACCTACAAAGTTTCTATTATACATACGTCATTTATTCTCATCTGTTTTAAATATTTGATTATATTTCCCAAAGCACATGTAAATGTAGGGACTTTCGTTGATAACCTTAAAAATAAATAAATACAATAGTATTGGATATAGCACACAGTGTGTGGTGTTCTTACTCTATAAAAGATATGTTGTCATGGAACTAATGGAATCTAGGTTTAACCATATCAAAAAATGTACTCTAAAAATTTGCCTTAGGATTTATGTGTATACAGCACACCCACATTCAATGGTAAAAGCATATTATTAGGGTATTCTATATAGTATACATAATGCAAATAATTATAATCGGTTGTTGTTCATACTTAAGCTATCTCTCAAGTATGTGAATAACAATGAGAAATTAATTTAATGAAAGCCTTACCATGTATATTTAGGGTAGTTCAACAATATTACATTATATTAGTAGGTCAAAAGTAAAAGAACATTTTTTCCAATTACTAGGCTATATAGAATAATTAATTACACGCTTAAAACAAATTTATCCCCAAAGAGTTTTAAAAGTATTGGAAGACTATCAGTTTTAGGGAAATTTTGTCCATAAGCTCTCAAGAGAAATTTACTCAATTCTCAATTTCACTTTTTCGTTATTATGCACCAATTATTCAAGCTGATAAAATAATATTTGTTGCTTTAGACTATGTGATCATGCTAGTATGTTAGGTTGAAACTAAGTGATAATTTCCTTAAATATTAATTATGTCAAAAAACATGAAGTAAACAGGTGAAAGTATGTATTATTTATGGAATTTCTCATATTATGTTAAAGGGGAAATATTTTTTAGCGCATGTTTCTATAAACTCATGTTGAAGTAGAGGATCCATAAAGATGCAAGGACGTCACTCAGTTTAAGTTTTGGGTTTTGTTTTAAAAATATATATATAGCTTAATCATTATAAGAGTGTGATGGAAGGATATTTTTTTATGGAATTAGATAACATCACACGATTAAAGTAATTAGTAAATGAAATTGACTAATCATTTAATTATGAAAAGAACTATTTTTCTTGTGTATTTAAATGATGGTGTATAGTGAAATTTTTGCGTACCTATAAAGCTGAAATTTCTTTTTCTAAAAAATAATATTCTCCTTTTCATATATGGATTCACTAGGCATCTTATTCATAATGTTGTCCTTTGAACTTTACTAAGTAAAGGTGGTCATCCTAAACTTTCGGTTAAGTGTACACACGCATATATATACATATACTTATATATCAGTATACATACACATGCATACATAAACAAGCACACATACATATATACATATATCACCATAACATATGAGAGGCATACTGATGCTAGCCATATCGATGATCATGCCTTGGCATCGGTATGACCGTTGGAAATGCTAGGAAAGATCACGTAAATCATACCGACGGT
>CM035409.1:63470109-63555109 GCA_020310875.1 Ceratopteris richardii
TCATTTTTGGTTGCTATTTGGGGGTTGAGGGGGGTGTAATGCTACAAAGATTTCAAGTGTTTACAATTTTGGGAGAAGTGAAGGATGAAGGGGACTAGGATGGGATGGAAATTGAGGGACTAGTAAATGGCTAATGAGGTTATGTTATGGAACTTTGGACTATGGGAGGGAAGTTGGAGTGATGATAGCTTTCGAATAAAGAGTACCTTGGGTATTCTTTTGAGTTTTGAAGATGTTCCGCTCTCATCTCAATGAACTAAATTTACCTCAAAGAAGTATAATTGATTTTTCTTTGCTCAATTAGGTGGAACCCTCAATGCCCTTATGTACTACCCGATGTTGTTGTTACTCAACTCATGACCCTATGTACTTGCAATCCCCAAATGATTCCTTTAATTAACAAGTGCACCCACAAGACATGGTGGGATGCTCTTACATAGTATGCACCGCAAGAAGAAAATAGTCATTGTTCCCCCAAAAAGCATCTCCAATGTTGTTGTGATGATAAAAAAAAAAAGCCTTCGATGATGTCAAAAGAAATTCTTAAAGCACCTACGATGCTATCCAGGAAAGAGCCCTTGAGGAGCTCCAATGCTATTAGAAAGTGATTGTGATGCTCTAATTATAGCTCCAGGGGTACACCAACAATTCTCCTCCCAATACCACCACATGCTACCTTTGATCTTTTATGTGTGTGAGTTGAGCTTATCACAAGTTTTTACTAAAAAAAGCATAGGTGCAAGAAATCATCCCTAATGCACTCTGAACTTGATAGTTATCTTTATGTCTTCACCAAATTTGTGTTGAAACTAGGAGAATCTACTCCTACTCTACTATCAAACACCGTCCTCCCAAGCTATGGAGGAAGAAAGAATAGATAACAAAACATTATGAACTACATAACTAGAAAAGAACTTACAAATGATGATCTATGAGCATGAAGACTCCATGAGGAGAGTGACATGGCACTGTTGCCAAGAGCTTGAGTGAATGAGCTTGTGAGGAGTGAAGTGAGGCTCTCCTTATATGGAGTTGAGGGCAAATCTCCTTACATGTGGGATAGATGAGCTTGCATGAGAATGAAAGATTTTTTGGAAAAAAGGGTGGAGCATGGAACTCTCAACACCTCCCCTCCATGTGATGACCCTTTTGTTTTGAATGTGGGGAACTAATGGCATATGAGATCACTTAGTTTTTTTTTTAGGATCTAAGGACATATGGGATCCTTAGACATAGCTTGGAAATATGGGATCCAAGTTTGGGACATATGGCATCCCTTGGCTCTCATGGACATATGGCATCCATTATGGTATTTGTATCCATGGATATATGGGCTCCATGGTGTGGGACATATGGCATCCTTGGGGTTTTGGGACATATCAAATCCCATGACATATACTTCAACATTTGGGATCCAAGTGGTTTTGTGGGGATCTAGGGACATATAGGATCTCTCAACATATAAAGGGTTTACATCATGGGTTAGATAGTGCATTTGAAACCATTTGCTCCATTTCCTTTGTTGATCTAGTCCTTCATTTGATCCATTGATGGGATCCTTGTGTGTCTTCCACTTTGTGTTGTAGATGCCTTGATCCTCCTTTTAGCATGGCATTAATCTTGAAAGAAAAACCTCAATTGATCCTTTGAGCTTTAGCCATTTCATCCTCTTGATCTCTACTTCTTGTTTCCTTTGTGATAATTGGCTTTGAATACTATAGAGTCTTGTTTTGAGTTACACCTCTTTGCTTGCACTTGGCTTTTAGTGGGTTTCTAGGACCATATGGTAGAGTAATTCAAGTACATCTCATTTGTTGAGTGCCTTGAGAGAAGAGGGAAACGATATATAACATAAGAATTTTAATGCACATAGGAAAGGTCTTACCACTTACTGTATGTGACAGTGTCTAGTCCCTTTGACAATCATATAGATTCTATCTAAAGACAAATTTACATAATATTTGAGCATAACGCTAGGTCTACATGTGAAGCACTCGATTTTTAAAATACAATTTTCCAAAAACGAGTTTATCTTAGAGTCTTTCTAATGACATCATAGCTTATGTCATTACGAGGAACATCTTTCATTAGTGATGATGTGAGATGATTTTCACATGTTTGATAGCATTCCTATTGGTGCAAATGTACAAGCCTACACATTTGGCTTAGAATGGAAGACATTGTGTGGAAGCACTTAATGATTCATGTGAACTATAGCTTGTAACTACTTGATCATTAACCATTGTAAATCATTAAATCCTTGGAGAATCTTGTAAAAGCTTATATCTTGTGGAGTTAGGAGGAATATTAGCTACAAATTCAAGATGAGGGAATGTCTCCTAAATCAGAGGAGTTGTTTTTTGATTGGAGCCAAGTTTGAATTCAAAAATTAAACTTCAGAGAAATACTTATAAAAAGGTCTTGTAAAACTCATGGGGTGTGTGCCTCATTTAGAGCTCTCTCCTTGATCATTTGTAGAACTTGAGTAGCTCATACCATAGCTCACTCAGTTCATTATCATTGAGCATCATTATAATGACAATGACTCTGTACAATCATGTGTTATAATACATATAGCTCATTGAACATCTCTCTCTACTTCTCTGCTATGACTACTCAAAACAATCAACTTCTTCTGGTCATATCTCAGTGAATACCAAACCGTTTTGCAATAATATTTGGCTTGTTGGAACCAAATTAAAGTCTGCTTTGTGCTCTCAAAATTTCAAGGCATTTAGTTCAAGCATCAGGGAGAAATTATCTTCAAAGTGCTCACTGGTCATCTACTGATTAGTCCCTAAAAAGTCGGGGGTAAGATTTGATTTGCCAAAATGATTTCTCAGAGCATAGTTGATCCTTTTAAATGATTCCACTTGCAATCATTAGTTATCTTAGCTAATTGAATTCCCCCAAAAGGATTTTTTTCAACTTTTACTGTACTATTTTCTCTGAGTAAAAAAGCCAGCATGTGTATGGACTAAGATAGCAAGTTTTTCAACACTATCTATTCTTGAACTAGTCTGTTTTGGATTAATTGTTTCAAGCATCAACTCCAAAGTACATAGGTACTTTCTTCGTGTCATTTGCAAGCTAAAAAGGCATGCTTTATAACTCTGAAGTGCATCAGGGCTGGTACAAAGGAGGTTTTAGCAGTACCACCTCACTTCATTGAGGTATCCATCCATCTCTTCCAACAGTGGTATTAGAGCAAGTTGACGTAACATGGGAGATGGTTTCCCTTGTTTCATTGACAAATTGGACAGGAATAATTATCCAGCATGGTCCTTGAGGATGAAGACCTATTTACAAGGAAGAAGTCTCTATGGATACATATCAATAGATGAAGAGATTCCCATATTTAGAAGCAAAGATCAACCTACAAGAGAGGAGCAAAAAAGAAGATGCTTTAGCCAGGTCATATCTACTTAACTCTATCTCTGACTTCCTTCTTCCTCATATTAGGAATTGCAAAGCTTCCCAAGAGGCTTGGGATACTCTATCTTCATACTTTTCTTCCAATACAAGAGCCAGGAAGAATCAATTGTGGATGGAGTTTACTACTCAAAAGAAGCAACCTAAGCATACTGTTTTAGATTTTGTGACTAAGGTGAAGGATGTGGCTGATCAGTTGGCAAGCATAGGAGAGGAGATTGAAGAGGATCAAATAACGAGGCAGATAATCAATGGCATGAAGGCAGATGATAAACGGGAATCCTTTACAACTGCAATGGATCTTTATATGGATATGCAAATCCCTGATCTAACCACTCTCATGGGACAACTCTTCACCCATGAGGCCAAGCTCAACAAAAATGGTGAACCATCAAGTGGTAACAATTCTTCCGCCCTCTATACAGATAAAGGAAAGCCTAAGGAAAGCATAAAAAGTTTGAAGATGAAGGTGCTACTTCTCAAGCTAACTATGGAGGGAGAGGTAGGAATTCAACAGGAAGGGGCAGAGGAGGTAAGCAAGGTAGGGGGAGACCTTTCAACTCTTCCCCATTCAATATATGTGGACTATCTAATCACACAACAGATGAGTGCTACAAGAACTTCAAGAACCAAAGAGGAAGAGGATTCCAAAGAGGTGGCTACTCATAATCAAGAGGAAGATTCAACCATCATCAAGGTTACAACCATGGCTACAACAACAATTATCAAAGAGGATACAAATCAAGAAAAGACTTCAACAACTATATAGAGGATCAATAGGATTCTCTTCTCATTATGAACATGACCTCAAAACAAGGTACGAATGATGAGCACCTCTTCTATATTGACTCAGGTTGTTCAAACCATGTAGCAGGCAATATAGCTCTCCTTTCTGATCTTGAAGAGCCCAAGGGAAACCACCAAGTGTAGACATGTGATGATACCAAGCATTCAGTTGTCAAGGTAGGAAATGTCAAAACTTCTGATGGGAATAAGAATCTGTTGAGCATAGTTCTTTATGTACCTACTATCACAAAAAATTGATGAGTGTTGGACAGATAGTGGAAAAGGGTTTGCAGGTTAGGTTCAATAAATTTGGAGCCTTTGTGGAGGACCCCCAACATGGATTCAGGAGAATTGCAAAGGGAGAGAAAAAAATAGGTAAATTGTTTACATTTGAGCTTGAGGAAACTAGAAACATTGCACTTTATAATTATAAGGATCGAACCTTGTCTGAGTTAGAGATATGGCACAAAATATTAGGACACATTGGTGAGAGAACATTGAAGCAGATATGTAGAGATCAATGTGTACTTGAGATACCTAATGTATCCAAGCAACATATGATCTATAAATGTGGTGCATGTCAGTTTGGTAAATCACACAGGTTACCCTTTACAAAGAAAGGCTATATGCATGAGGATTATTTGGAACCTGTCCACACAGATGTGTGGCGACCAAGCAAGGAACCTTCAATTTCAGGCTCAAGGTACTATGTGTCATTCAT
The DNA here is from genome assembly GCA_020310875.1 of Ceratopteris richardii. NCBI lineage: Eukaryota > Viridiplantae > Streptophyta > Polypodiopsida > Polypodiales > Pteridaceae > Ceratopteris > Ceratopteris richardii. Next base: position 63,475,049 of record CM035409.1, read on the forward strand.
TGATGATTTCAGTAGGTGGACTATCTTGTATTTCATGAAACATAAGGATGAAGTGTTCAATTATTTCAAAAAGTACCTTGCACTTGTGGAAAATCAAACAAGAAAGAGTTTAAAGAGGATAAGGTCAGATGGAGGAGGTGAGTACTTCTCCAATGAGTTTGATGCATTTTTGCAGGACTGAGGTATCAAGACAGAGATCACAACTAACACTGCAGAATATTTGGATGTGTTGCTTATGTGCATGTTCCATCTCAAATCAGAGGTAAGCTAGACCCTAAGGCATAGAAATGTATTTTCATGGGGTATGATATAAATCAAAAGGGGTACATGCTTTATAATCCATCCAACAAAGGATTTATGGTCAGTAGAGATGTTGTGTTTGATGAGAATGACTCTTGGTTTGAAAGTGAATGCAGGAAGGTCAAATTGCCATATGACTTGGAAGAAGAATTTCCAAGCCTCACCAAGGAGGAACCAAACACAATTGAAGACATCAAATCAGATGATGAGGACACCATTAACTTGGAAGAATTTAGAGCATGAAAATCAAAAGGCAAGGTCAAGATGAAGAGGTTGGAGGACATACTTGTTTCAAGCATCAACTCCAAAGTACATAGGTACTTTCTTGGTGTCATTTGCAAGCTAAAAGGGCCTACTTTGTAACTCTGAAGTGCATCAAGGCTGGTACAAAGTAGGTTTTAGGAGTACCACCTCACTTCCTTGAGGTATCCATCCATCTCTTCCAACAATTTCACATGATAATGCCCTTGATTGCTTCATCAACTTCACACTAGTACCTACAATCACTCTCCCTTTCTTTAAGAAGCACTTCTACCACAGTCGACATTGGCGCGCTAAGTGATGTCTATCTCCCAAGGTTGACACAGTAGTAGATGGAGTTACATCGATCAATTAGACAGCTCTGTTAATGAGCTCATTACAGCATCAGAAACAAACCCACTTCTTTCTCTCTCGCGCGGGTGCAGGCTGCAGCTCCATGCCTCGCTTGACAAGGTGAAGAAACACTCAATCTCTTTTCTTACTTTGCCGGAGATGGTTGAGACACTCTTGCGCCAAGAAATATCTATGAAAGAAGGATCGACATCATGTTGGAGCTTCCAGACTGGTAACGTTTGTTGTGTACACATCAATGTATAGGAGTGCTCATACACACCGCTTATCAGACGTGGGCACCATCCCACCTCTCTCTCACTTTCTTGAATGTGGCGTGCAAGACTCACTCGACCCTCTACAGCAGCGTTCACACCCCATTCTTGTTGCTAGATTGTTGCATGCTCCAGTTTTGAGATATCCCGCTCGGCTCTTCTTAACATGCGCAGAGGGTGACACCATCCCTTCTGTGACGAGTTCATCAGATGAGCATTATTGCAGCCTTTTGAGAAGCTAGCGATACACAAATAGTGGATTTCTTTCTCTCACAGAGGATCAATTGGAGGCAAGTCGTGTGATTTCAGAGATACGCTGGAATGACATTGCATTCTCCCTTCTTATCTCGGTAGAGAGAATTTCCCTGCCGACTTCTGAGATGCGATGGAGAGTGCTAGGCTCGGCCACAAGATGCGCTATGACATGAAAATAGTGACCTTGCATTTTGTGTCAGGAAGGTGAACATGTGCCCGCCCACCCGAGGCTTTCTCCAACGCTTACTGAAAGAAGTTGGAGAATCTTGGAGAAGGTGGAAAGTTGAGTTGGCAAGTGATGAAGGTGGTCTAGAGAACCAACAAAAGACCTACCTTAGCTCTTTGGATATGTCAAATAGACCTTGTAGGCTTGTGATTAGTGCAATAAAACTCAATAGTTACCATGGAACATCAATGAGAATCTATTGGTACAAAACAGATAAAGTTGCACTGTGATTAGCTCACAAAACCTTCTACTTTGGGATGAATGCTTCCACTTCAAACACTCAGAGTAGCCGGCACAGTTGCAATTGGAAAAAATCTTTTTAGGGGAATTTCATACATAGGATTGACTTGCAATAATGCATAGAAGCCCTAATTTTATCAACCAATAAAGGAGTATTGTGTTTAATATTGATTGGGTGTACCCTCGACTTTTTAGGGTTGCACAAAAAAATGACCCCGAGACATTTAACTAAAGATTTCTCTAAATCTACCTAACCAAATGACTTGAAACATAATACACATAAACTAAAAGCTATTACCTTTAATGTCTTCTCATTTACTCAATTTTGAGCTTTGTAGAGAGAGAAGCAATCTCTACAAGATAACTAATTTTGAGGAAGGAGTAGAGAAAAGTGAAGAAGGACCAAGATGATCACCAATGTGTATGTATTGCTTCAATTAACAGCATCTCCTATTGTACAAAATTATGGGTCATTATATAGACTCTTGGGTAACTTCCCATGACTCAAAATACCTGGATTTGAATTCCAAATCTCACATGGTATGTAGTTGTGATGGAGAATCATCTTCCTATGAACTAGGAAAAGTGAAATCAAATTTTCACCACTTACTTATAGGTGAGATGATTTGATTGATCAATCATCAATCTCGACCACCTCTAACTCATGGCTTTTGGGCCTTTTTCTTTTCTCTTATACAAAGGTAAATGCTTTGGAACTTACATAAGAGTGTGATCATATAATCAAACTCGTGAGTGCATGAACTGACTAAGCACTCCCACACTATAGGATATATTTGGTCTTGTGTGAGTAGCATATATCAATCTACCAACTAAACTTTGATATTCTTTATGATCATCAATCTACTCAGTTTCATACATACTTAGCTTGTGATTCATTTCCAAGGGTGTACCTGCAAGCTTGATGCTCTCCATTATGAACTTGAGAAGTAGTTCTTGAATGTATCTTCTCTAAGTTAGATACATCCCTTCATCTGTATAAATCACTTACATACGTAAGGAATATGTGAGCTCACCTAATTCACTGATCTTGAGCTCCTCTTGCATATGTCTTTTGATCCTTTGAATTCCATTCAAGTCATCACTTATTACAATAATGTCATCTACGTATACACACAATAATGTCATCTACATATGTGAGCTCACTTAGTTCACTAATCTTGAGCTCCTTTTGCATATAAGCTTGGTGTTCTCCATTATGAAACTTGAGAAGTAGTTCTTAAATGTATCTTCTCTAAGTTAGATACATCCCTTCATCTGTATAAATCAGTTACATACCTAGGAAATATGTGAGCTCACCTAATTCACTGATCTTGAGTTCCTCTTGCATATGTCTTTTGATCCTTTGAATTCCATTCAAGTCATCACATATTATAGTAATGTCATCTACATATATAAAAATGATAACCTCATTTCCCTTTTGATGAATAAGGATCTGAGTTGCTAGGTTTGAACCCTTGATCTTGAAGATATGTAACCAACCTATAATTCCAAGCTCTAGGAGCTTGTTTCAATCCATCCAATGCTTTCTTAAGTCTACAAACATAAGATGTATGATTAGGATTTTCAAAACCTAGAGGTTGTCACATGTGTACCTCTTCACTTATCCAACCATTTAGAAATGCAATTTTCACATCAAGTTGGAGGAGTCTCCAATTTCTTGAAACAACTATACTTATCAATGTTCTTATTGTAGTCATCTTTGCAACCAATGAGAATGTTTCCTCATAGTCTATACCATGAGTTTGTGAGCATATTTTGGCAAGTAACCTGGCCTTGTGCCTGCGAATTGATCCATCTGGGTTCATTTTAAGTTTATATAGACATGAAACCAATTACCTTTTGATTGGATGTCATTGGAACCATTTCCCAAGTGTTCATCTCATTCAAGGCATCAATTTCTTCTTTCATAGCCTTTTCTAAATCATGGTTTCCCTTTCCCTCTTCAATCATTTTCCAAGTAGATTGAATGCTTTGTAACAAATGAGGAATGATATCCATACCTTTCTAGTTGTTTCTTTTCCCTTGTTGACCCTTTAACTGCTTGCTTGGAGCATTCTACATGCTCTAGCATTTTTGCTTTGCCTCTTGAATTCCATAGCTTGTAATCATTTTCCCTTTAATCTTGGTCATCATTTGTATCACTTCTTGGGTCATGGACCCATGTATCATGCTTTCTTCCTAGTTGACGGAAATCAAAATCAAGATCATATGGTAGAGTTACCTTTTGTTTGTCTTCGTCATAACAAGACCTATGTTCTTCAAACACAACATCCCTACTTGTAGTGAATTGCTTGGTTGAAGGATTGTAGAACCTATTAGCCATGTGAGTTGCATCATATCCAATAAAGACTACCTATGTTGCCCTTTCATCCAGCTTACATCTTATTTGTGAAGGTAGATTAACATAAACTAAACAATCAAACACCTTGCAATGTCCTAGACTAGGTTTTCTTCCATGCAATGATTCATTAGGAGTCATACCTTGAACTAATTTGGATGGTATTCTATTGAAAAGGTACACAACACTTAAAATATTCTCTGCCCATAAATAGTTTTGCAACCTTTCCTCTTCAAGCATTGTTATGGTTGATCCAACCAATATCTTGTTTTTTCTCTCTGCAATTCCATTCAATTGAGGAGAATACCTGGTAGTCAATTCTCTCTTAATACCTTTATCCTCATCAAATACCTTGGAGAATATTTTCCCCCTCCATAAGATTTGAGTTTCTTGAGTGATCTACATATGGTTCTCCACATGTGCTAGACACTTATTGAAGCAATCAAACACTTCATTCTTACTCTTAATAAAGTACATAATAGTTCATCTACTATGCTCATCAATAAATGAGACATAATACCTTGATCCTTCCAATGAAGGATCTTAGCTTGGCCCCCATACATCTGTATGTACTAAGTCCAATAAGTTGTTATGGATGTAGCCTTTGTAGTTCAATGGTTGTCTTTGTGCCATCCCAATCTGACAAGCATCACACTTATTGATATGTTGGAAGCTGTAGAACACTTTGATCCCTACCTATATCCTTCAAGGTTCTTTCATTCACATGAGCTAGCCTCTTATGCCACCCTTCAAGCTCACTTAGGGTTTGAGACCCAAAGTTGAATAGAGCTATGTTTTTTGTTTCTCCTAATTCAAAAGTAAAGAGCCTACCATGCTTCTCACCGTTGGCTATCTTCTTGAAGCCTTGGCATGGGTCTTCCACAAAAGCTCCATGTTGGGTGAACCTATTTTGCAAGCCTTTCTCAACTATTTGGCCTGCACTTATTAGGTGTTTTGTAATTAGTGGAAACATAGGGTACCTTGCTTAGAATATTTCACCTGCCATTGGCAGCTTTGCCATTACCAATCTTCTCCACATTATGCTTTGTGTCATCCCTTTTTTGTACTTCATGTCTATGCTTTGGACTTTCCAAGTTACATAAGAGAGCTAAGATGCTTGCAACATGATTTGAACATCTTGAATCTATATAGAATAAATGATCATCTTCTTTACCTTCCTTGTGTCTTAGATTCATTAGAAGCAATAATTCTTCATATTGTTGCTCTTCATAATAACTTTTGTAGTCTCTTCTGTTATGGCCTCTATTGTTATTGTTGAAGTTGTGTCCACCTCTGCCTCTATTGCTTCCATATCCACTTCCTTTTTGGGTCTTCCCATTGAACCAACAATTGTGAGTGGTGTGGTTGGTCTTATCACATATGACACAAGGTTAAACATTCTGGCCTTTGGTTTTGTCATTCTTTGGTCCTTTCTTCTTCCCTTTCCACTTTCTCTTACCTGCAAAGTTGGCTTGGGAAGTCTCCTCTTCGTCCTCTTCCTTCTACTTGCCTTTCACTTTCTTGTCCTTCTTATCTACATGTAGAGCACTAGTTGAATTACCATGATAGGAGTTACCTTCTTTGATGCTATCATTGGCTTCTTGATTGAAGAGTTGTCCAAGAAAGATGTTGAATTATGGAGTTTGCATGTTCATGATGAGATCATATGTAGTGGTGAAGGATTGCCAGTGCTTGTCACTTCTAATCCCATTAAGTATTTTCCTCATAATGACTTCTTCTGCAATCATCTCTTGATTGGATGCTAATTGATCTACAACCTCCTTGACCTTTATAGCAAACTCTGTGATGGTTTATTTTGGGGTATTCTTCATCTGGTTGAACTCATTCCAAAGATGATTCTTCCTCGCTTTTGTACTAGCAAAAAAGAAAGTCTCTAGGGCATCCCAAGTCTCTTGAGATGTATTGCATCCTCTAATATGTGGTAATAGAAAATCAAAGATAGAATTTAGTATTTATGAACTTTCTTGAGCATCTCTTGCACACAAAAATGTGAGACTATCTATTTCCTCTTGAGTAGGCCCCCCTTTGGATCTTGTGATAGGCATTGCTTCATCAACTGATACAATCCCATATAGATTTCTACCTTCCAAAGAGGTCTCCATTCTAATTTTCCAAGCAGCATAATTGTTTTTATCAAGCTTCTTGATCATTGAGGGAAATTAATCACCCATCTCAAAGTTGCTCTGATACCACTGGAAGAAGTTGGAGAAGTTTGGAGAAGGTGGAAACTTGAGTTTCCAAGTGATGAAGGTGTTCTAACAAACCAGCACAAGATGTATCCTAGCTTTTTGGATATGTCAAATAGACATTGTAGGTTTGTGATTAGTGCAATAAAACTGAATAGATACCTTGGAACATCAATGAGAATCAATTGGTACAAAATAGATAGAGTTGCACCTTGACTAGCTCACAAAACCTTCTATTTTGGAATAAATGCTTCCAATTCAAACACTTAGAGCAACCAACATAGTTGCAATTGGAAAATTTCATTTTTAGAGAATTTCATACATAGGGTTGACTTGATATAATACATAAAATTCCTAACTTTTACCTACCAATGGAGGAGAATCAGGCTTAACACTGACTGGGTGTCCCCCCAACTTTTAAGGGCTATGTAGAAAATGACCCAAAGACCTTTAACAACAAATTTCTCTGAATCTACTGAACAATGACTTGAAACTTTATTCACATAAAGTAAAAACTATTACCTTTGTAATGAGTGCTTATACACTCAATTTGAGGCTTTGTAGAGAGAGAACCAAGCTCTGCAAGATGATTGATTCTGAGGAAGGAGTAGAGAATAGTGAGAAGAACCAGGATGATCACCAATGTGTATGAATTGCTTCAATTATCATCATCCTCTATTGTACAAATTTATGAGTCATTAACCACCTTTAACTCATGGTTTTTTGTTCTTTTCCTTTTCTCTTTTAAGGTAAATGCTTTGGAACTTACATAAGAAACTGATCATATGATCAAACTCTCAATACAATAAATGAGTGCACATAAGTGCTCCACAAGAGGTGTATTCATTTCAACATTCATATGATAGGTTAAAATCACCTCAAGCATAATGAAAGCTTTTTTATCTAACACTTATGACTAAGGTGTTGACCAAGGCATTGACCTTGGCATACCTTGTCATTCGAGTCACCGAAGTCCCCATTGGTTCCGTTGGTTGCACGCGAGGACGAACCTCAATGATCAAGGAAGATGGAGGTTCCCGGTACTTCATGAGAGGTCACCCATCTTAGTACACCTCTAAGGTACACTCTTGTGGTGTTTGATTGGGGGGAAAGACTAAGGTTCACATTACCTTGAACATGTTTTGGGCCCTCAAAACTTCATTCTTTGCTTTCAAATCCTATTTTGAAGCATTTTTGGGGTGCTTCTTGGAGCCATTTTGAATTACTTTCACGCATAGTTCTTTTTACACAAGTTCAAGAACATCAAGAAGAGAGTGTTCTTTGTACTTATTCGACAAAGAATATTCAGCTTTGGGGCTGCGTTTTCAGCCACACTAGTAAATCTACAAGTTTCTTGAAAAGTTTTCATTTGTAGTGGGAGTAGCCACCACAAGTTTATGTAGGTATTTTGAGCCTAAAGGATAGAGTCGACAAACACTTGCAGGTGTTTTTGGCTAGTGTTTGGGTTGTATATTTAGCCTCTTCAATGTCATTTTACTACATATATTAAACACATACACACTATGTATGCTTTTGTGGATACCGCTTATGTACATACATTTGATCATTGATATAGTAGTTATGTTTTTGTATAAAGCCTTTGATGTTGATAAAGAGGGTCGTGGTGAGGTTTTCTTAACTATGAGATACCTATGTGTTAGGGTCTCTTCGGTGATGCAGGTGGAAGACTTACCTTGCATCACCATAGATGTATGCTAATTGTTCATAGGTGCTCGATGAGCCTAGTTGGCTTCTTTCGGTTAAGTGGTTATATGCATTGGAGTTAGTGATTCATTATGCAGGTTTACCTGTGAGTACTTCCATTTTTATGAGTTTTTTTTACGCTATTCATATGCTCATTTTGCAAAGGAGTCTTTGGTAAAGTTTTTCCATATTGTTGTTTTTCAACTATATAGCGGTCAAATTTAATCCTTGATACATTTATTGGTGTGAGCACATAAATTCTCACATAATCCTTTTGGTTAGCCATTGTTGTTCATAATTCCATTTTTCTGGGGAGACCCTATCAATTCTTTTCCCAAAATCTAACACTTGGTCATCCCTTTTCTTTAGCCTCAGTGGTGCTCAAACTATTCTAGCTCCATTTTCATTCTAGATAGTTCTCTATCATCATGGCATCATATATTTCAAGCACATCTGGTGGAAGTAGGTCTAGTGCCATTGTTTGTAGGAAGAGCTATAACATGCAAGGCAAAGACTTTTTTGAGATCCAAAAATTTGATGGCAGAAATTTTGCTCTATGGAAGAGTCAGATTAAAGATATCTTGATTCAGAGGACACAATGGAAGCTAGTAAATGGAATCTCAAAGAAGTGTGTTGATATGGATGATGATGATTGGGATGAGTTGGATGAAATAGTTAGGTCTACTGTTTTATTGCACTTGGCGATAATGTTTACTTTATAGTATTAGACTATGAAAGTGCAAAGGAACTTTGGAAGAAGTTATTCAATACATATGAAAAAGAAAGATCATCAAATAAAGTGTATCTTATGAGAAAGTTATATGACCTTCACACAAAGGAAACAAACAATGTTGTTGCTCATCTAAATAAGTTTGATGCTATATTCTCCTAGTTACAAGCTCAAAAATTGGAGACTGATAATTAAATGAAAAGAGTCTTGTTGTTATGCTCCTTGCCATCATCATGGGATACAATTTGCATAGTTATTAGCAATAGTGCACCTGGTGATAAATTGGTCTATAATGACACATTTGGAGCACTCTTGAGTGAGGAGATTCATAGAAAATCTATGGTTGGCACTCAAATTTGAGATGCATATACTGTTCATGATTCTTACCAAGGAAAGAACTAACAACATTGAAAGAGCAAGAACAAGGAAAAGAATTGGCAATGGAATAAGAGTACAAGTAAATTAAGGAAGAGGAATATTGAATGCCATTATTTTCATAAGAAAGGACACATGAAGAAAGACTTCTATATGTTAAAAAATGCTAAAGGTAAAGGATAGAATGTTGATGGGCATGTTAAACAACTACCTCCACCATCTGCTTCAACTCTGAAGATTAAAGAAATTAATGCTATTTTTGGTGATGCTAACGTGTTGACACTTGACACTATTGTGCCCACTGAGGCTCTTGTAGTTGATTCCCTTTCCCACATGTGGCTACTAGATTTTGATGCTTCTTGCTCATTCTTTCACCATTCTCAAAGAACAACACATTCCTATCACGGAAGCATGTAATGAAATTGAAATAAACGATGACCAAGATCTTTTGGAATGGATGGAAGCCTTTCCATGTTATGGCATATCTATTTGTGAAGGAGACTCTGAAGAGGTAGAAACTCTTGGGCTTGGAGAACCCGTCATGGACTTGAGGAGAGGGAAGAAAGGAGTCTCGAAGGATTTGACCCAAGGAAAGGAGAAAAGGGCTGCAATAGACGACTTACCGATACCATCTGACATATTGTGGACGAAAGAGCTTTCACCTTCATGGATACAAGAAAAGGAATCCAAAATCAACATAGAGGAATCGTCGACCTATCCACAAGGTATTTTTGAAGACCAAAACGAAGAATCAGTCATGGCCTCTCAACGTGTAAGACAAGTCATTGGAACCGAGGAGCATTCACAACCAATCTTACTCGCAAGATGGCTTTGGGATCATCCATCCTTGCTCCATTAGGTAACCACTTTCATGCAAAACTTCAAGGATGTGTTTGCATGGAGTTATCATGACTTAGAAGGAATCCCTGTTCATCTTGGAGAGCATTCTATTCCATTGATTCATGATGCTAAGCCAGTAGGAGGAAGGATTTATCGACTTAATCCAAAGTATGCAGAAGTGGTCAAAAAAGAAATAGAAAAGCTAGAGGATGTGAGGATCTTTGTCCCAGTGGAGCATTCTGAATGGTTATCATCGATGGTAATAGTCCAAAAGAAGCAATCTAACAAGATTCGTGTTTGTGTCGGTTTTCAGGCTCTCAACAAGGTTAGGATTCCCGATGGGTTCCCAACCTCATTTTCAGAACAAGTTTTGGAAGATGTGGCTGGTCATGTTTTATACAGTTTCATGGATGGATTTAGCGGATACAACCAAGTGTTCATCCATCCAAAGGACCAAGCTAAAACTGCATTTGTAACTCCATGGGGTACGTATGTATACACTAAGATGGCTTTTGGATTATGCAATGCTCCTACCTCTTTCAATCGAGTGGTTTACTCAATCTTCCGATCGTTGTTGCCAAAATTCCTGAGAATCTTTATGGACGTCTTCTCCACCTTTTCAGGCACTGGATGTTCTACTCCAATAGAAAACTTCACTGATCATCTTTGTCAATTGGAACAGGTTTTTAGTGCTTGCAGAGAAGCCAAATTGAAACTCAATCCAAACAAATGTCACTTTTTGGTGAACGAAGGGACACTTTTGGTTCACATAGTCTCAGCAAAAGGTATGGCTCCCGATCTTGACAAAATCAAAGAAATACTTCATATGCCCAAACCCATTAATGCAAAAGAAATCCAGAGTTTCTTAGGACATACCGGCTATCACCGCAAGTTCATAAAAATGTATGCTGAGATAACTAAGCCCCTCTCTAGGCTCGTTAGCAAAATGGTACCCTTTCAGTGGACTGAAGTAGAAGACAATGCATTCACCCTTCTAAAGACCAAACTTATCGGTGTACCTATTCTAGTAGCACCAGATTGGAATGCTACCTTCCACGTTCATGTGGATGCAAGTTCTATAGCGGTAGGAGCCATACTCACACAACCTAGCAAAGAACATAAACTTGACCGACCTGTTTACTATGCTAGTAGAATCCTAACCAAAGCAGAGCGCAACTATAGTACGACTGAAAGAGAAGCACTCGCTATCGTTTTCGCCCTAAAGAAATTCCGGCATTATTTGTTGGGAATTCACTTCATAGTCATCACCGACCATCAGGCAATCAAATATTTGCTAAACAAGCCGAACATCTATGGAAGAGTGTGGAGGTGGCTACTCTTATTCCAAGAATTCAACTTCGAACTAGTTCAAGGACCTGGGAAGCACCATGTGATGGCAGACCACCTTTCAAGGATTAAAAGACATCCGGAACTAGTTACGGGCATAGAAGACAACCTCCCAGATCAATCTTTATTTCAAGTAAGCACTTACCCTACTTGGTACCAGGACGTCCATCATTTGTTAACTACGGGTACCTACCCACCTAACCTCACACCACTCGAACGAAGAAGATTGCTCCTAAAAAGTAAGAATTTTTCAATTGTTCAAAATACTCTTTTTCAAGTAGGATATGATGGGATCTATAGGAGATGCATCCTACCACATGAAGTATAGCAGATACTAGAAGAAGCCCATGGAGGAATAGCTGCATGCCATTATCCAGGTCACATTACAGCACATCGGATTTTACATGGAGTATTATGGTGGCCTTATCTTTTTTGAGATGCAACAGAATATGCAAAGACATGTGACACTTGCCAGCGTTGTGCACCAAAACCAAGTAAGCTCAACAACCAACCCTTGCAAATTTCCTTATCATGGAGACCATTTGAAAAATGGGGATTGGATTTTGTGGGACCAATCTATCCCATCACTTCTTCCGCAAATGTGAAGTACTTGTTGGTAGCCACTGATTACGCCACCAAATGGGCAGAAGTTCTGGGGACAAAGGATTGCACTTCTCATACGGTAGCCTCTTTCTTGTATGAGAATATTTTCTGCAGGTATGGTTGTCCAGTTGAAGTTACAAGTGACCAAGGATCTCATTTTATCAACAAAACCCTAACTGAAAAATTTATGAAGTACAAAATTTTCCACAAAAAATCATGTGCATATTACCCACGAGCCAATGGTCAAGCGGAAAGCACCAACAAGGTACTCATCTTGCTCTTGAGGAAAATGTGCTATCTCCATCCTTTGACATGGGGCACTACCTACCTAGGTGTGGTATGGGCAGAGGACAATAGCAGATTTAACTCTCGAGAAAGAGCAGATGAAGCGGAAAGCATGGCACGATAGAAATCTGTGGAAGACAGAAGTCAAGGAAGGATCATTGGTCCTGCTATATCAACCAAGGTTGTACAACAGGAAGGACAAGACGTTATCCACTGGATGAACAGGTCCTTACAAGGTAAAAGAGATCTTTCCTCAAGGGGCGGTACGACTCTCTACTCTTGAAGGGACCCAAATTCCTTTGGTGAACCATTCACGTCTCAAACCCTACCGGGAATAAGAATAAGATATGAATCACAACTATTTTAGTCACAGTGTACATACCATGTCCCCTCTTTATGCTCTATTACACTCACTTTAGTCCCCATCAATAAAACCATCCCCTATATCCCTAAACCACATGCGTAAGTTTATTTTGACATGGAGTGATTGGAGTCATTTTTTTTTGGTAGAGGTCGATTTTTTTTGAGTAGGTGATCTTTTTTCCAAGGAATAGTTGACTTTGTCATTTGTTTTCCTTTTCCAAGTTCAAAATTGAAAACAAAAGCCGATTTTCTTTGATAAGCCTACTTGTTTTTCCAAAAGTCATTTTTTTAGTAGGATAAATTGTTTTTTTGGGTAGTTATTGGGTCGATTTTTTCCTCTTGCAACACAAAAAAAAGTGATTTTTTTTACTTTAAAAAAAGGTCGATTTTTCAAAAAAAAGTCGATCTTTTACTTAAAAAGGGTCGATTTTTCAAAAAAGTCGATTTTTTACTTAAAAAAGTCGATTTTCTTACTTAAAACAGGTCGATTTTTCAAAAAAAAAGTTGATTTTTTTTTCCACAAACGAAAAAAAAGAAAAAAGTCGATTTTTAAGTGCTAGGTCGATTTTTTTTGAAAAGGCGTATTGGGTCAATTTTTCCCTTAAAACACAAAAAGGTCGAGTCGATTTTTTAATATGTAAGTCAACTTGTTTTGTTTGGGTCAGGATATATAAGAAAAGTCAATTTTTTAGGAATTGATGTGCCTAGTTGATTTTTAAGGTCATAAGTCGATTTCTCTAGAACATTGCATAGTCGATTTTTCCCAATTCATAAGTCGACATCAGCTCACTTTCATGCGTTGCCTGCTGCTATTTTCGCCTCCATCACCACCTGTTATTGTTGCCCTACTGCCTCCATCACCACCTACCTAGCGATTGGATCAGCACAACGCTGCCCTGCTGCCTCCATCACCACCTACCTAGCGTTTTGATCAGCGCAAGGATCCCTTTGCTGACCCTTTTCACTAGTTTGCCTCGGATTCATGACTAGCAAGTGTGAAAATCAACTAACTTACACAGTGGGCATTCACTAAGAAGACAAAAGCATCCAACTATTAGCAAAGTAATATGTCCCATTCGTCTTTAAGGAACTCCATGGGCAGCAATGACTCCGATGATCAACCATACTAGCAAGATTCCGGTTCAGCCCAATCATCGAGTGATGGAGAAGATTCACTCACTTTGATCGCCCACGATGCTCTTCCACCAGCACCTTTGGAAGTGATCTTCACAGCGGATGAGTTGCACACTATGCACCTCACAAAGATTGCCAAAGTACCACTTACCAAAGATATTGCAACGGACGAGGTGATTGATTTCTTCGAGTCCTTTCCCCACTTCACTACAGGAACTCTTACCAAGAAAATGCTAAACAAGGTTGTGGGGATGAAAGATTCGGAACGGCTTCTGCCAGGGAGATCATACTCAGGAGTTGACACAAGCAAGGTATGTGAGGAATGTGTGAAGTTGTTCACCACGGATGACCTCTCAGAAAGGTACTACCACATCTTATGTGCTTGTCAGTATTTTATCCTCTTAAGAAGGGTCAAATCCAAGTTCCCGTTCAACAATATGGCTGCTTGTGACACACTCTTATGTCTTGCCTGGGTGCGTCCATATCCCTTTCATCATCTAATATGGGCATCCATCATGGAGAAAAGGAAAAGGCATGCAGTACAGGTACAAAAAGACGCAAAGAAATTTCATGTCTACTCTTGTGTGATACTCTTGTGGCTAAAGGATTTACCATCGAGACTTACGGAAATACCAAAAAATGTGGGTCAACCATCTTCCATGAAGCGCAATACATCCACTCCTGTAAGAAAGAAGCTCCCGGTAAAACGAGCACGAGTAAAAGGTGATGCATTAGAAGACATCCGAGCCCTTCCAATTGGTGTTCAAGGTTATGCTGCAGCAAAAGGTACTCATCCCCCTTCATCTTCACATACATATGTGTGGAAAAAGGCTCCCAATCCTCAGGTTCACACTCACCATAGTGCTTCATATAATCCAACCACACCACCACCGTCTCCTTCTATTTCCACTCCACATGCATCATCTCTCCACATTCCTTCAACACGTATGTCACCTTCGATTCAACCTCATCATACACCTGTCCATGTCCCACCTATCCCCATACCTCCCATACCTCCTCCTATGCCATCACCAAGTTCACCTGCCCCCACCATCTTAGTTACCCCTTCAAGTTCACATATGCACTCCACCTCCACCCAACCCATGCATTCTAGCACACCTGCACTCACACCTTGTTCTTCCACTCATGCCCTTCCCGCATTAGAAAACATCCATATAGCAAATCTTCATGCAAGAAACACGTTAGAATCTCTCTCACTACTCCATGACTATCACAAAGGGATCTCCTCATTTGTGGGGGAGGCAAACCAACAAGTACTTCAGCTTCACAGACGGATCGCCGACTTAGAAGACCAGAACAAACAACTAGAGAAGAACAACCAAGAACTCAAAGAGGAGAACGAGAAGTTACGCAGGGAAGAAACGTTCTATAAAGACATCCATGACAAGGCAAAAACTCTCTTTATGGCGGCCCAAAACGCACCCTAGTTAGGAATGGCAGTGGATAGCATGTATCCGCCATCTTTTTGTCTAGTTACTTCCTTTTGTAAGAAGCATGTATTGCATTTTACTTGCAAATGTCTTCCTTATTTCCATATTATCTCTCCCTTACATTCTTTCAAAAAAAAAAAAGAGAAAAAGAAAGGAAAAAAAAAAAGAAGAAGAAAAGAAAAGAAAAAAAAAAGTATTATTTTTCTCCGAGGACGGAGAATGTCTAAGTGGTGGGCAACCTGTAGCAGGGTACTTTGATACACCCTTAAAATAATGTATTTTTTTGTTTTGCTTTTCAAGATGCAGAAGCCAAGCACAAGGCAAGTTACCTCGATTTCGACAAAAGGAGAAGAAGAAGAAGCGAAGAGCAGGAAAATGGAAGGGGGATCCAGCTCATGAAGAAGGCCAAATTTCCCATTTCGCCTATTTCCCCAAGTTGCCTAAATTCCCATTTCACCTATTTTCCCAAGTTGCCTATTTTCCCATTTCACCTATTTTCCCAAGTTGCCTATTTTCCCATTTCACCTATTTTCCCAAGTTGCCTAAATTCCCATTTCACCTATTTTCCCAAGTTGTCTAAATTCCTATTTCACCTTTTTCCCCAAGTTGCCTAAATTCCCATTTCACCTATTTTCCCAAGTTGTCTAAATTCCCATTTCACCTATTTTCCCAAGTCGTCTAAATTCCCATTTCACCTATTTTCCCAAGTTGCAAAGTCGTCTAATTCTCCCAGTTGTCTAATTTTCCTAAGTTGTCCAATTAGTCGATTTTCCCAAGTGGACGTATTTTCCCAAGTCATCTAAATCTCTAAGTTGTCTAATTTTCCTAAGTTGACAAAATAGTCGATTTTTTTAGCCAAATCTCTAAGTTGTCTAATTTTCCTAAGTTGACCAAATAGTCGAATTTTTAGTCAAATTTTACAAGTTAGTCGACTTACTCAAAAGTTCACCAATTTTATGAAGTTAGTCTACTTACTTCAAAAGTAGTCTAATTTTAAGAAAAGGGTGTACTTTTGATTTAGTCTACTTTTTCACTTGAAAAAAGCGACTAAATTTCCCAGATCTCCATATAGTCTAAATTTTCAGCCACTTGCACGCAGAGAACTCATGGACGGTGGACGGTGCTGAATACAAGGATTTGGAAAATAGTGAAGGCGCAGGAAAAGTGGACCAGGAAGGAAGCTTCCAGAGTACCAAAATTGTCAAAAGTGTCAGATGCTCTCTACCAAAGAAGAAACTGATTTTGTCCCCTTTTGCTACCCTTCACTTTCAGGAAAACTATATAAGTAGACCTCTCCTTCAACATGGAGGAGAGACAAGCTCAGAGAGAAGTTCAGAGAAACTTGAGGAAGGAATGCAGAGCTGAAGCCCTACCTTCTTTTGTGTGTGTAGAGCTCTTAGCTTACCACTAGTGCTCCACTTGGTAGATTTGGCATCAGCTAGCTTGGCACTCTGAGTCAGTAGTGGGCAAGCAGTGATTGGCCAATCTTCTCGTGAGCAGCTAGTTGGAAGACTAGAGTCGTGAGCATGTATGTTTAGAGAATCGAAGTGCAGCTCTTAGAGTGAAGGTGTATGCTTATGTCTCCTACGGTTTTCTCAGAATTAGTATAATCTTCTTTTGAGCTGTTAGATTCATAATTTCAGTCTCTCCCTTTCATTTCACTCATAATTTCAGGTTCTCTCTTATTTCACTGTGTCATTGTATATGCTATTTTTCTTCCCCATTGAGTCTTCAAATTGCAACCCACAGTGCATATTGCACTTAAGAGGACACACCACATAGAGCATATAGATCAAGAAATTGATCTACATTTCTCTTGAGCACATAGTATGCTCTCTGGATCATGTGGAATCGATTGAACAGAACTAAGCTCTATCATCTCACTATATGGAACGAGGTTGTCACATTCACCCATCCTCTTTTTAAGCCAGCTAACATGAAATATTGGATGGATATGGCTACTCTCTAGAAGTTGGAGCTCGTAAGCCATCTTTCCTATTCTCTTCAATATTGGGAAAGGTCCACAATGCCTAGGGGACAGTTTTGGAGAAGGTCCTGTATTCATGGTTTTGGGCTTAGAAGGAACTTGAAGATAGACTTGCTCTCCTAGTTCAAAGTTGATTTTTGTCCTCTGAGGGTCGGCATAGGCTCAAGCTCTATCTTGAGCTCTCCTAATACTATCTTTGGCAAGTCTAAAAATTATCATTCATCTCTTCCAAGAAGCCCTTCAAAGCTTGAACTTTCTCATCCTACAATCCTACTGCATACAGAGCTCATGGCTGAAACTCATATATAAGCATGAATAGACTATGCAGAGTGGAAGAGTGCTTCACACTATTACATGCAAACTCTAGTATAGGTAAGTACTCTTTCCAATTACTTTTCCTTTCATTTACATATGCTCAAAGCATATCTTCTAGGATTTGGTTAACCCTCTTTGTTTGCCCATCCGATTGTGCATGCTCAAACATACTCATGCTAAGTTTCATATCCAATCTCTTGAAGGCTGTTCTCCAAAAGTGGCTAGTAAACTTCATATCGGAATCTGAAAGAATGTCTAATGGAAGACCTTATAACTAGTATAGGTTCTCAACAAATAATCTAGCCAACTTTACAGTACTACTTGTCGGAATAAACTTAGCCATTTTGGTTAAACTATCCACAATTACATTAATTGAGTTGTGCCCCCTCAATGTCGTAGGTAATCCTACTAAAAAATCCATGGAGATACTCTCCCACTTCCCATTAGGAATGACCAATGGGTGGCGTAGACCTCCTATCCTCAATCTTTCAACTTTATTGACCTGCACATACTCCAAGACATCCTTAGCTCTTGGGTGTTTTATCATGACACTCATGCAATATCTACCCTCGCATCTCAAAATCTCTAGGGAAACACCCCTTAGATTTACACAATAGATATCCATCATGGATATTGTAATTCTTTCACTTGAATCCTTCTTTAGTACCCACCAATACTCTGTCCTCATTGGAAACCTCTATATCATGATCCCCTTACTCTATGGCTTCCCAAATCTTGGTACATGCAAGATCAAGCCTATTTTTACCTCTAATAGACTCAAGTATCTCATTCGTGATCTCAATAAAATTCATTCCATTGAGCATAGGCATGCAGCTAAGCCAATTAGCCACCATATTAGACCTTCCCTTCCTATACCTAATCTGATAGTCAAATTCCTAAAGGGGCTTTACCCCTTTTAAAATAGAGAGCACTTGATCAAACACTATCGTAAGTTTGGCACCATGCAAATAATGATGCCACTTCTTCAAAGCATGGACAATTGTGTATGTCTTTATCTCATGGACGAGTAATTTTTCTGAGCCAATTCTAGATTTGCTCTCAAAAGTGATCAGGTGACCATCCTGATCTTAAACTACTCCTATAGAAAAATCACTTGTGTCAATCTCAAACACAAATGGTCGATTGGGATCCACTATGTGTAAAAGTGGAGCTATAGCTATCTCTACTTTCAAATTCTCCATACTTCAATTCTATTTATCTCCCCAATGAAAGGCTTCCTTTTTGTTTGAGTTTTTTCATCATCAAAACAACAAGTTGGCATAATTCTTGATTAATCATTGATAGAATCCAAATAAACCAAGAAAGATCTGCAATTCTTCCAAGTTTCCAGGATGCAGCCATTCCATAATAGCTTGCACCTTTTCAAGATCCATTTGGATTCCATGTTTGGAGATGATATGTACAACATATCTAACCTCAGGTTTGAAAAATTCACACTTTGATTCGTTTGCAAAGAGTGAATCTTCCCTTAACACTTGGAAGACTATCTATAAGTTTTCCAAATGTTTTTTGTTGACTTACTATAAATGAGTAATATCACCAAGAAAGTCTTCCACGAAATTTTCTAAATAGGGCCATAAAAAACTATTCATGAGTGTCATGAATGTGGTTGGAGCATTTGTGAGACCAAACGCCATCACCAAAAACTCATGACACCCATATCTAGTCCTAAATGTACTCTTAGATAGATCTACTGCTTTTATCCTAATCTAATGATATCCTGATCTTAATCAAGCTTAGTAAAATACTAAGCTTGATGTAATTGATCAAATAGTTAATCCAATCTAGGCATTGCAAATCTATTTTTAATAGTTATCTTATTTAATGCCATACAATCAATACACAGTCTCATAGAGACATCTTTCTTTTTTACTAAGCGCCTTGGCAATGCCCATGGGAATTACCAGGTCTAACAAATCCTTTAGCTAAGTAATCCTGAATCTGATTTTCTACTTCCTAATGTTGAGCTACATTTGGCCTATATGGAGGTTTACATATAGGTTCTGGATCAACTACTAGGTCAATGGGATGGTCAATGTCTACTCTAGAAGCTGGTAATCCTTTGGGTAATTCAAGTGGAAATGCATCTTTATATTCAAACATTAGCTATTTAAAACCTTTAACTACACATTCTTGCAAAAATGAATATTAGATAGTCCTATCCATAGTTACAATATGATTAAAAGAAAATACATTTGAAATGTCATAATCATGCAAAGGTTGATGAGTATCTAATCTAATTAATGCATAAACATCATGTACATCATGTGAATCAAATAAAGTATCCAATTGAATGCATCATATAAGAGATATATTGGGTACATCCCTCTATTTACGTCCTAAACCCACTTAAACAATGCTTAAATGCAAATATATCTTGCTCAATTTCCCATATTCTATCAAGTAAGCCCACAAATGTGAGACATTTGGCTCACTTTTCCTGATCCCGAGTAGGGTCATCAAAATGTTAGCCTCTTAGGAGGGCTCACAACTCATCTTTTTCTTCTAATTCCAAATCCTTTTATGAATAAGCCTATCCTCCTACGCTTTCTTTCTCATGTTGTAGTCCTATTGATTGCTTAGACACTTCTCAATTGTGCTTATATTTCTTCCTCCTACTACTTTCCCTATTATATAGTTACATGGGTCTATGGGGTAGATCCCTTGGGTTCCTAGGTGTGAAACGCTTGCAATTTATGGTTTATTTACCCTTTTTAGCTAAGTCTTGAACCTTAGGGTTAATTCTCTAAGGTTGAGTACCTTAGGCTTCATTGGAAGCTTCTCCTAGCCACGTGATTTGTATGCAAGATCTTGGAGGTGCTCCTTTTAGAAGTCATGTGATTTCATGTGATATCATAAACTTGGAAACCATGCGATCACCTTGAGAACCCATGTGATGGAAGGTGCACATGCCCCCTTGAGAGAGACTTACCCCCTTGGTCTTGGAGCTATATATTGGAAGGGTTGGTTGGGTGGAAAATGCATCTCTCTTCCTAATGTGAGTCTAGTTAGTTAGTCTTCTTGGTTTGTGTGTGGAGGCTATGACCCCTTCTAGAATAGTGGTATCAGACCTGAGGTTAATTTTCCCTATTTTTCTTGTGAGTTTTCCATTAGTTCTGTGTAGTGGGCTGCAACTATAGTTAGCCACAAGAGACCTTTGATGACTCCTTTTAGATGACCAAAAGAATTGTGTGTGAATCCCCCTTAAAAGGCTATCTTCTCCTTCTCATGAGAATTTTAAGCTTCCCGCAAGTTGTCTCCCATTGTATATGGGATATATGCACCCCACAAGATGAATCCCGTGCAACTATCTACTGTAGACTTATTTTCTCAAGCTCTTTTCCAGCATAAATGGGAATAGGAATGGTGGTATGCAGACCTCCCAGACTCCCACACTGAAATTAACTTCTTCATAACTACACGATGAAAATGAAGATAAAGACAAAGCCCAAAGATTTGGAGTTTCTTGATCAAGAGGAATTCAAGGTACGTACCTATTTTCTCCTCTTGTTTTCTTTCGTAGTCATTTATCTTGCATATCGTTTGTGAAGATATGCATATAAAGAAAAAAATAAAGAATTCTCTTTTGTTATTTTATTTGCTCTAATGATTACATGCATTCAGTTAGGTGAATGGCCAGTTAGGTGAATGGCATTGTATCAAAAGTTTCTTTCAAGAATTTTGAAGTTGCAAAAGGAAAGAAAATATGTATGTGCACTTTCTCTTCAATAGAAGTGGTTGTAAGTCACAAATCTAAGTTCAAAATCTTCCGTTTTACACACTTCAACTTCCACTTCATGTTCCTTAAAAACACTCTAAACACAGAAAGGTATGATTATAATCATGAAGATGCATGAAAAGAAAGCACACTTTGTGCATATTTAGATGAAATCAAAGTAAAAGATTGCTTTCATCATTAATGCCATACATGCAAAGAATAAATCCATGATTTTGTTACACCTACTCGGCACTCGAGTAAGTATTAAAATGCCCAAGAAGAATGCCAATGATGGAAGAGGTGGGATGGTCCAAGCCTACTTCATCACCATGAGAACACTCAAGTAAAGGAAAGGGATGGATGAAGCTTAATTTCCAAATAAACATTTGCACCCTTTTCTTTTCCTTGCATGCCATAGAACATACAATGCATGTCATTATAGACATGAACTGTGAAGTGGATGCATAGATTCAGATGGCCTACTTTGCTTGGTCATCTGTATAGTTATTCATGAGAAAGATGTAGTATGCATCAAATCCATATATTTCAAGAAAAGAAATATTGTTTGTGCATGATCATGGCCACAGTTTAAGAAGTATGCATCCAATGCATTATGGATGTTTGCATGCACCGAAAGAAAGATTCATGGAAATTTTGCACCATCCTTGGGACGAACAAAGTTCCAATTTGGAACTTTTGCATGCTTTAAGGAGGGGTTTAACTTTTGAACCTTATGCATGCAACACCTTTTACAATAAAGGTGTAACCATTTGGCATACACTAGTATGCATATGGAACATATTACATGGGTTTTTTAAGTTGAGAGGGAGATTAAATTCCTGAAGTTGAGCTTAAGTAGGATTTGAATTTATTAGGTTTTAGGAATAATGGTGATGAGGCCAATTGGCCATTATAAACCATTGAATTCCTTGACTTTTGGCTTGGTAATAAAAATCCAAATAACATTAAAATACCTTAAGCTTTAAATCCCTCTTATGAAATTTTAAATTCCATAAAGGAACATGGCATGCGTGATCATTAAGGCCATAGATTTAAGGTAATAGTACAAAATTTTCTCCCTTAAAACTAGGATACAATGGTGGCAACTTATAGCACCATCTTCTCAAGCTCTAAGGAATAGAAAATATGATACAAAAGAATCTACGTAGTTTTGGAAGATGGAGGTATCAGTGCTTCTGTTCAAGAAAGTTCTTTGTTTTAGAGAACTAAATGCAAGGCATGAAGAGAAGGTAAAATGCAAGGGTTGTAATAAACCCTAAGTACCATTATATAACGTCCTATAAGTAAATGACTACTCAAATGTTAAATGGTATTACCATCTACTTCATATTAGAGATCCCATTGGCAAAACAATTATTCTTTTCCAGATTATTCATTATGTGAATAGATAATATCTAGTAAAGACATAAACTAGCTCTAGTATCAAGTGACATGGAGAATGTCTGGCCCAAGGAATCATTGAAAAGCCAATTTTTGAGACTAAGTCTTATCAAGTTGAAATTACAACTAAGGCTTATTAAGTTATAATTTCATTGTGACATGAGCAATAGATATACTTCACAAATGGAAATCACACTTACAAGTCTAAGAGGTAATAGATCTTACTTGATTAGACTAAAAGATGGTTTTGGTCCCAAAATTCAAGCTAAAGTTACCTTCACTTAAGTGGAAGTGTAAGTTGGATGGTATGGGATATCTAGTCTTACACTACCACTAAAGTTGATTCACTGGTATGGGACATCAAATTTAGGGGCAATTCAAACTTGAACTTTTGGGACATTTGGTCAGTAATCTTGGAGGAGAGAAAGCAAAAATCTTTGAATAGTTCTTTTAACCAAGGAGAAAAAATAGAAGATTGAAAATAAACTCTTTCAAATTCTATTGAACGAGCATAAGTTCCAATATACCCTCATGTAGTTTTTGAGGTTGAAAACTCTTATGGAGGGGATAAGGTCCCCAATTACTTGTATCTTATGCTTTAAATAGACCAAATACGGTATTGCAAGGTAAAAGATATTCAAGAATTGATAACATCGAAGTACTTCCTCCCATTCTAGTGCTTTACACTTATTTCAGTACATCTTCCAACCTAGATGAAGTTCTCAAGGATTGGGAGTTCTCAAAGAACCTCAATGCAAGAGAAGACTTTTATACACCATAAGGACTGTAAAAATCCTAAGCAGCTTGGATAAAGAATTTGGATGAGCTATAAAGCATAATCCTAAAGGTATCTTGATATTTGATGGGGATAACATAACATCTATTATGGATTCCAATAATATAGACCTAAGGAAAATGGTTTCTTGTACAAAGCATAATATCTAGATCCCCAAGTAAAGCCCATGGATAAAGCATTGAACGTGAAGGGATCTATTTTAGAAGGACCTAGTATTATCTCTTATTTTGGCCAAATAAGAAAACAAAATGCAAAAGATCCAAGTAAGGCAAAGATCAATTCAAACACCACATTAAATGGCTAACCCAATATTTAAGTAAGATTAATTTGGTGTATCTAAGCACCTGAGTCCTTGCTCTCATAATTTGGTACCATAATTTGTAGCACACCAAGGGCATTAAAAAGGACAAAGAAGGTGAGAAATTATAGAGACATATTTATATGGATTGGGTGAAGAACCCACTAGTATGGGATGGTGGGTATTGAATCCCATTGAGTACTTTTTCTTGTTGGCCAGAAGAAAAAGGGACTCATGATGTAATGGAATACTTCAAGAAGCTAACGTCTAGGAATACGTATCTTCTTGAATTATCCTCTCAAAGTGAAGAATTCTTCCAACAAAATACTAAAGGCTCTATCTCTCGATAAACCTCATAGAGACTTACAAATAAAGAGAGGATCTACTTCTTGTAGTTTGAAGATAAACTCCAAAGATTAAATCTTTAAAAGCTCCGTCCAAAAGTATGATTTGAAATTCAAGGAACATAAAAATGATCTTAGACAAAGCTTGAAAGAAAGCTCACGAAGATCATCGTTTGAATACTTGATAATTCAAATCAATGAGAAGAATGAAGAAGATCTAGTTATGATTTCAACAGAATACATCTTAGAAAAAATCTAGAATATAAAGGAGATAATTCTAGAAGGATCAAGAAGACGTTTAAGGTTTGAGCTCCAACTAAAGATCCATAAGAATTAAGCATTAAAGAAATGGTTGGAATATATTATTTCCTACTTGCAACCTTAAAGATAACACAATCTTTTACACTATGAGTTCCCATCTTGAGATCTAGTTATAAAGATATTAATATTTTTGGAAGAACAAGAAAATTAGATCTCAACCACCTAGTCTTTAATAAGAAGATTGATCCCTATGGGTGCTAGTCTAGTAAAGTGGATTCTCAAAACTACATAACGTTTTGAAAGAACTTTGTACCCACTTCAAATTCTCTCCAAAGTGAAGAGGATACTATATCCACCTATACCATTCTATTGGTTGGGAAGGGATCAAAGAGGAAGTGATTTGGGCAGGGATCATGAAAGATTCATCTTCCTTTTAGAACAAGTTGGATTTTGATTAAAGAGATGAATCTGATAAGGAAATCTTAAGAAGCATTCATCTATTTCACTAGGTTCATGCAAGAGTGCTGCAAAAAGATGGAGCAAGATAGAAATTTAGTTCAAGTCACTTTGCATCCACCTAATTCACATGTTTGAGCTATGAAGGCCCGGATGGCTCATGGCTTAAACAAGGCAATAGGTAGGATGTTCTCCTCCACCCTTTTCATTCTTTCCATACTTTGCATTTGACTTAGTTCTTTTTCTTGTGCAAAACTAGATGGAACTTTGAATGATTGGGGCAGGTTTCAGACCACATAGGGGTTCCCTAGATTCAATCGGGATAGAATCCCCCTTCTGAATAAAGAGGCAAATTAGAGAGATGAAGGCCATGATCCTTGAGATTGATCATGGGGTACGGGGGAATACCCCAAGGTATACATCTCCACTCATTTTCGAGGACATAAATGCTTTTAAGGAGGGGGGAATGTTGTATAATTACATGGGTCTAAGGGGTAGATCCCTTGGGTTTCAAGGTGTGAAACCCTTGGGATTTATGGTTTATTTACCCCTATTAGATGGGTCTTGAACCTTAGGGTTAATTCTCTAAGGTTGATTACCTTAGGCTTCATTGGAAGCTTTTCATAGCCACTTGATTTGTATGTGAGAGCTTGGAGGGTCTTCTTTTAGAAGTCATGTGATTTCATGTGATTTTTTAAGCTTGGAAACAATGTGATCAACTTGGGAACCCTTGTAATGGAAAGTACACATGTCCCCTTGAGAGGGACTTACCCCCTTGGTCTTAGAGCTATATATTGGAGGGGTTGGTTGGGTGGAAACTATGTCTCTCTTCCTTGTGTGAGTCTAGTTAGTTATTCTTCTTAGTTTGTGTGTGAAGGCTATGATGTCTTCCACAAAACTCCCCCTTCTTACCTACATCGCAATATGCACTACCGTACAGGCGTTCTTCCTTACCCAAACCAACTCCATACTTCTCTCCAATCTTTCTTTTTTTCTTCACTTCACTCTACTCTCTCCTTCTCTTTCTTTTCTTTTTTATTTTTACTTTCTCCATCTATCATAATTGTAAAGTTATCCTTCTTTATTCCATTGTGAAATGCATGGCCAAAGTCAAAGACATTATTTTAATGCAATAGCCATGGAATTCGGCCCTTTTATTTAACTAGACACTCACATATGGATTAATCTTAAATTAATTTGGTTCAGAAAACCAAGTTCAAAGCATAAAACAAAATCTTTCTTCATGAGAATACTACCCCTTAATGTTGTTGATATATTTAGGTAGTGATGTGTGTGAACACACTAGGACCATCGGGGCACTTTTTCCCTCTTTAGGAGGTTTTTTCCCCCAGCTTGTATATAGCCTATTGCCCTAAGGGGTTACTTATCTTTATACTTTCTAGTGGTAATACATTCAGTATTGTGTGTTGTGCTACAAGCTTCTTCTTCTTCTTCCTTTTGTTGCTCACGTGCTTCTGCTCGAACTCCAACAAATGTTACACCCAAGCCAAGATAAGTTTCCTAAGGGTGCGAGCATTTCATATCTCTTTATCCACATAGTGCGAGGAATAGCCTTTTATTTTGCTCCCAGGTTTTGACATGAAACTTTCGGTGAGCAATCTCACAAAAAATCTATTTTGTGCGCAAAGTCTCCAATAGCTTCACACTAGCAAAGAAAGCTCATGACCTAGTGGACTATTAGCAACATTCCAATACTTGACTCCCTCAATGAGATGGTTAGAGTATAGATCAATGTAATCCTTATGCGCCCTCTTCAAATTCCTTCACAACATACTTGTGTGCAGACAGGATTCCTCTTACCCCTGCGCTTACCATATTTATTGTTGATGCCAAAACTTTGTAGTAGGCTGAAATTTGTATCATATTCCTTTGCGAAATTCCTATATGGTTCCTATTCTTCATTTGAAATCCCTAACCTTTGTGTCACTCCTCCCTATAATGCTAAATCCCTCATGCCCATGCATGCTTTTTTTGATGCCCGATAATGCTTCATTTATCCTAGTCAATGGTGCAATCCTTATTATTGTCTCCTTTCCCAAAAATTCATGTTGATGGTGTTCTCGACTTTGTTGGCTCATGGAGATGGCGAGGTATATGGTCAAGAGTCAGGCTTTACCTCATAGTTTCTGGCTTGAGGTTGTCATGTGTGCAGCATATGTATTGAATAGGTGTCCCACTAAAGCATTGCAGTCTATCACTCCATATGAGGCTTGGCATGATCGCAAGCCAACTGTTGCTCATCTGCGTGTTTTTGGTTGTTTGGCATACACATTAGTGCCTGGACAGCATCGTAGAAAATTGGATGATAAAGCAGTAAAATGTATTTTTGTTGGGTACAGTTCTGAAAGTAAAGGCTATCATCTATATCATCCACAGACTAAACGCATTCTGGTTAGACGTGATTGTTTTTGTGGAAGATGTTATTTAGCCATTGCTTTCATGTACTAAGGAGACATCTGTTAGCTCCAAAGACAAGTATGATACTTTGATGCCTCTTTTTACAGGTGGACAGTCTAGTGCTGGTCCTAATGAGGCAACTTCTCAGCCTTTGTAGGTTTCATATGATGATGCAGATCATTCCATTTCTGATGCAAATTTACATGATGCACTTGTTGATGAGAGAGCTGATATTG
This sequence comes from Ceratopteris richardii, assembly GCA_020310875.1. NCBI lineage: Eukaryota > Viridiplantae > Streptophyta > Polypodiopsida > Polypodiales > Pteridaceae > Ceratopteris > Ceratopteris richardii. Next base: position 63,502,585 of record CM035409.1, read on the forward strand.
AGTAGGCAAAAACTATGCCAAAATGGCTGGTGCAGATTTTGCGTGACAGCAAATTAGATGCACCTTTGTTATATCGTAATTGTTTAGGCTCTCATAGTGCCTCCTTTGCATCAGATTGCGATGCTATGGCTGCGTCTAGTCTCTGTGATGAGAATGAGCCTGTTTCTTTTGATGAAGCACAAAATTCAGAAAATTGGATGGCTACTATGCAATCTGAATATGATGCTATAATGAAGAATGGTACATGATCTTTATGTGACTTGCCTCCTGGAAAGAAGGCCATTGGCACTAAGTGGGTATACAAGCTGAAGCATAAACCTGATGGTACAGTTGACAGGTATAAGGCTAGGCTTGTTGCAAAGGGTTATGCGCACGAAAGAGGCATTGATTTTGATGAGACCTTTGCACCTACATGCCCTATGACTACTATTCGGAGCATTTGTGCACTTGCAGCCCATCATGGTTGGAATGTACATCAGTTGGACATTAAAACAGCATTTGTGAATGGTGACTTGCATGAAGAAGTGTATGTTTTTCAGCCCCGTGGCTTTGTGCAGAAAGGGCATGAAAACCAGGTGTGCAGGTTAAAGAAGGCATTTTATGGTTCAAAGCAAGCACCACGTGCTTGGTATGAGAAGATACATGCCTATCTGGTTGCACATGGTTTTGAGAACAGTCCAACTGAAAGCACCTTATATGTTAAGTGTGCTAATGATGTGCTTCTGATCATTGTTGTCTATGTTGACGACATTCTACTCACTCGTCCTATTGAGAAGCATATTGCTGATTTCAAGGCTGATTTGCATGCCTCATTTGAGATGTCTGATTTGGGGCATTTGCATCACTATTTGGGCATTCAGTTTATGCAAGTTGATGGTGGAATGGCTTTGTGTCAAACAAAATATATTGACACATTATTGCAGCATTTTGGCCTTGAAGACTGTAAGCCTACTGCCACTCCTATGGAGACAGGTTTACGATTGAGTCTTCATGATGCTGGAGATGCATTTGATGCTGTTCTCTATTAGTAGGCTGTTGGATGGTTGATTTACTTATGCATTACTTGGCCAGATATTCAGTTTGCTGTCTCACAGATGAGCAGGTTTATGCATTGCCCAGGAGTCACGCATTGGAAGGTGGTTAAGCGTATCTTTTGCTACTTGAGTGGTACTCGGCTACTTGGGTTGTTTTATCCCAAGGGGGGATCACTACCGCCAGATTTGCATGCTTTTTCTGACTCAGATTGGGTTGGTTGCTATGACACTCGTGTGTCCACCAGTGGTCTTTGCTTCATGCTTGGTAGCTCATGTATATCTTTGTTGAGCAAGAAGCAGCCTACTATGGCCACTTCCAGTTGTGAGGCTGAGTATAGGGCATCTTTCACAGCTACTGTTGAGTGTGTGTGGCTCAGACGCCTTATGGCTGATTTGGGTGTTGGTCAGACTTCTGGCACCACCATCTTCACTGACAGTCATAGCGCATTGGCAGTTGCGAGGAACCCTGTGTTCCATGCTCGCACTAAGCACATTGAGGTGCATTATCATTATGTCAGGGAGAGGTTCTCTGCTAGGGAGATCAGCTTGGCATATGTGCCCATGCAAGAGAACATTGTAGACCTTTTCATGAAGGCTCTGCCTAGGGAGAAGTTTGAAGCTTTCCACAAATCTTTGGGCTTACTTCCTTTTGTAGAGTGATTTCCACATAGCTTGACACTTCCTTATGCATGAGTGTTAGCTACTTGTTCACCGCATCACTCCCAGGGGGGATTTGTTGATATATTTAGGTAGTGATGTGTGTGAACACACTAGGACCGTCGGGGCACTTTTTTCCCTCTTTAGGAGGTTTTTTTCCCTCCTCTTGTATATACGCCTATTGCCCTAATGGACTACTTATCTTTGTACATTCTCTAGTAATACATTCAGTATTGTGTATTGTGCTCCAAGCTTCTTCTTCCTTGTGTTGTTCGCGTGCTTCCACAGATGTCTAACTCCAACAATTGTTGTCTATGTTGATGACATGCTTCTCATTCATCCTGATGAGAAACATATTGCTGATTTCAAGACTAATTTGCATGCCTCTTTTGAGGTGTCAAATTTGGGATATTTGTATCATTGTTTGGGCATTCAGTTTATGCAAGTTGATGATGGAATAGCTATGTGTCAAACAAAATAAATTGACAAATTATTGTAGAATCTTGGCCTTGAAGATTGCAAACCTATTTCCATTCCTATGGAAACGGGTTTATGGTTGAGTCTTCATGATGTTGGAGATGCATTTGATGTTTTTCTCTATTAACCAGCTATTGGATGCTTGATTTATTTATGCATAACTTGGCATGATATTCAATCTTTTGTCTCTCATATGAGTAGGTGTATGCATTGCCCAAGTGTCAACGATTGGCAAGTGGTTAAGTGCATCTTTCACACTTGAGTGGTACTTGACTACTTGGATCGTTTTATCACAAGGGGGATCACTACCGTGAGATTTACATGCTTTTTCTAACTCTGAATAGGTTGGTTGCTATGAAACTCATATGTCCACTAGTGTTTTTTGCTTCATTCTTGGTATCTCATGCATCTCTTGGTTAAGCAAGAAGCAGCCTATTGTGGCCACTTCTGGTTGTGAGGCTTAGTGTAGGGAAGCTTTCAGAATGACTATTGAGTGCGTGTGGCTCAAAATCCTTTTAGTTGATTTGGGTGTTGGTTAGTCTTCTACCAACAACATCTTCCCTAACAGTTAGAGAATATTAGCAATCATGAGGAACCTTGTGTTCCATGCTTGCACAAAGCACATTGAGGTGCATTATCATTATGTAAGGGAGAGGCAATTCGGCATATGTGCCCACACAGGATAATGTTGCAGATCTTTTCACAAAGGCTCTACCTTGTTTGAAGCTTTTCGCAAAGCTTAGGGCTTACTTCCTTTTGTGGATTGATCACTTTCCACATAGCTTGGAACTTCCTTATACATTTCTAGCTCCTTGTTGACTACGTCACTCTTGAGGCACTTTTTTCCCTCTTTAGGAGTGTTTTTTTTCCTCAGGTTGTATATATGCATATAAACCTAACGTATTACTCATCTTTGTACATTCACTTGGTGATACATTCAATATTGTGTGTTTTGCTCCAAGCTTCTTCTTCTTCCTTGTGCTATTTGTGTGCTTCCTCAGACCTCAAACTCCAATAGTACATGACCGGTGAACAAGTTTTATTACCATTTGACAAAAATATAACCATGTGTAGATTCAAGTATCTTACAAACAAGGTGTTAAGAAACTCACGACAAGCAATAACTTGGAGATGAATAAAAATGATAAGGAAATCCATCAAAAAATTCAAGCAAAATTTACCCTAAATATGGACCCTTATAAAGCTATGTCCAAGATGGATTTAACTTACAACTATCTAAGGAAAAGAGTAAAGGACTGGGGCAGTATGTGAATCCCCTAACGTACTTAGATGATTCCGATAGAGAATTACTGGGATGGCTGATGGGGACAATCCCATATGAATGCTAAATCATGAACATGGATTCAACAAAGATTGAGACCAATTATTTTCTTCAGCAAGAAGTCTTAGATGAAGAGATGAAAGTGAGAACCGCAATGGAATTAGAGGTAGAGAGGTTGAAGGAAAGAATTGAAACACTAGAAGTAAGCTTCGAAAGAAAAACTAAGAACCAAAAAAGATAATGAGGAAAGATCAGAAAGCACAAGAGGTGGTGGTTAAAGAAGAATTAGCGAAATTGGAACCTATCGAAAAGGAAAAGAAACATGAACTATTGACAGAGAATAAATTCACCACTAGAGAACACCTCCCAATTAGAACTATTTCAAGGAGGGAAAAATATTTGAACGAAGAAAAGGTTGAGAAATGGGAAATCACTCACAATAATTTATGATCATAGGATCAAAATTAAGTGATGAAGTGAGCAATGATATAAAACTCGTGCTAAAAAGGTATAGCAAAGATTTCACCTGGACGTACAACTATTTGAAAGGAACAGATCCACAAGTATGTCAATATTACATTGATTTAGAAGCAGGAGTGAGGCGAGTATGTCAATGCCATAAGAGGACTAGTCTTGGATACTTGGAGTTGATTAAAGCTGAGTTGACTTGATAGAGGAAGGATTCATTTATCCCATTGCATTTAGTGAATGAGTTTCACCCATAGTAGTCATGTCAAAATAGAATAATAAGATTCAAATCTATGTGGACTATTGAAAATTGAAAGAGCAAACCAAGAAGGACCACTTCCCATTACCATTCACTGATCAAATCCTAGACAAGATAACCGGTCACAAACTATACTCCTTGGATGGATTTAGTGGATATAACTAAATACAGATCTAGAAGGAAGATCAGTCCAAGACTACCTTCACTACCAAATGGGGGACATGCATATCGTGTAATGCCATTTGGTCTATGCAATGCACATTTCACATTTCAAAGGGAAATGATAGCAGCTTACCAAGATTACCTGCAAGATTGGATGGAAATATTCCTTGATGAATTCACCATTCAAGGGGATTGTGAGAATATGGATCCAAGAATTGAAGCGATCTTAAAAATAAGCGTTGAAAGAAGGATTGCATTAATCCGGAGTTCAGGGTAAGGAAAAAGGATTGCTTCTTGGACATGTCATATATGAGCAATGGATTGTAGTGGATGAAGATAAAGTAGATAAGAGTCAAAGGCTTCCATCCCCATAGAATCTATGACAGCCAAGAGGGTTCTTAGGTCATGCCAACTATTATTGATGATTCATATTAAATTTTTCTTCAATAATTGTACCGCTGATGCAACTATTAAGAAAAGATAAACCGTTCCTCCGAGATTTGGATTGTCAAATGGACTTTGAAAATATTAAGGAAAGACTAATGAATGCACCAATCTTGGTAGCACCAGATTGGGTGAAGGAGCTCCATGTGCATACGGATGCATCCCATATAATGGTGGGCACGATATTATGTCAAAATGATGTAAAAAATTTAGATCATTTGTTCTACTATGTGATTTGCAATCTCAACCATGACAAAAGAAATTATACCATGACAGTAAAAGAATATCTATTCAGGATTTCTATAGTAAAATAAATTGAGACACTTCTTGATGGGGAAGCATTTTGTCTTTTACATGGACCACGAGGCACCAAAATATATAACTAATAAACCTAAGTTTACAGGTCGACTAATGAGGTGGATGCTCCTTCTACAAGAGTTCAACTTCACTATAGTAGAGACTAGGAATGGTTCATATCTTGGCTGATCATTTGTCAAGGATAGTCAATGAGAAAATGATTTTGGGAATTTTAGACAAATCGCAAGATGCCAACTTGTTCCAAGTTGAAGTTAAAACTCCATGGTATGCAGATCTCGTGGACTTCTTATGTATGATCTAGTATCTAGCTAGAGCCACAAACAGGGGAAAAAATAAGTTATTCTATCTTGTGAAGTCACATAGTATTATTAGTGGACAATTATATCACTATTTTGTCCATGTGAGAATTTATGGAAGGTGTCTTGAAGAAGATGAAGCAAAGGATGTGCTGAGAGCATTGCCTGATGAACCATGCGGAGGACATTCTATAAGAGACCTAATTGTCAAGACAATCCTATTGGTTGGATATTGGTGGCCTACCCTATGCAGAGATTTCTATGCATATCCCAAGAAATATGATAACAGAGAATGGGTAAACTAGTGTTGACACTCATTGCTCCTCTAACACAATCCTAGATTTAAAACCTTTTGAGAAATGGGGGATAGACTTTGTGGGTCTAATTGATCCTCCTTGAAGGCACATATCTAATAGATACATTTTGGTTTGTACTCACTACATGAAAAAGTGGGTAGAGATGAAAGCACTCAAAAAAGATAGAGCCATCGATGTGGCAAAATTTTTATATGAACAAATCGTTACCTGCTTTGGTTGTCCACTAGAAATCGTGAGCGATAGAGGCTCCCACTTTATCAATGAGCTCATAGAAGATTTAATGGATTTATATAAGATCAAACATAGAAAAACAACTCCATACTACCCAAGTGCCAATGGAAAAGTAGAAGTCCCTAATGAATTTTCGAGCAAATTCAAACAAAGATAGTAGACACCCATAGAAGGGATTGGGATGAATGGCTTCGTGAAGCCTTGTGGGCATATTGAATGCCATACTAGGTGACCACCAAGTGTATGCCATTCCCATAAGTGTATGGGGGAGATAAAATTTTTCCTATAGAAAAGGAAATCCCTAGATTACAAGCGGCCATTGAATCCAAGCTTGGAAAAGAAGTTTTCCTTAAAGAGCAACTCATCCGACTAGTAAAATTGGAAAAAGAGGCTCTTAGCCCAACAAAGTCTCAAAGTGACCTAAAGAAAGAGAAAAGATAAGCACAATAAAAACCTCAGGACCTACACTATAAAAACAGGTGACTTGCTATTGGTATATGATAACAAATATTATAAATTTCTAAGGAAATTGTACACTAGGCAATTGGGTCCCTTCAAAGTGGTTGAACTAAATCCAAATGGCTCCTTGCAAATTCAAAAAATTGGTGGAGAAAGTGTTCAAGTAAAAGTGAATATGCTTCACATCAAACCATATTTCAACTAGCAAGAGATGATCATGGAATTGAGAGAATAAGCAAAAATTGGGGGAAATTTACCAAGAATCAAAAAATTATATATATGTATATACACATATCTTTTTTTCTTGTTATTATTAAATATGATTTATTTATTAATATTATTATAAAAAAATAATAAATCAAATTATCTAAAATACAAGAACTTTGGGAACTAATTGACAAATGGTCAATTAAGTATATCCATGTGCTTTGTTCGATATCATTGTCAATTTTTTTGATCAGGCGCTTGCAAAGATGGAGATATCCGTCGAGGACCTGGAGAGTGAGTATGTTGTTGAGGAAGCCTACTGGATGGTATGCTTCATGAACCAAAGCCTTGACATTGCTTTTCCATTTACATACTTTGAGGCCTATTTAGGGTACTGGGCGGGATATTCAGAGGATATATACTTTTACTATGATCCTACTCGAGAATCGCCAAGTGATGAGAATGACATTGATTGGGCCTAGGCAGACCAACTTGTTATACACAATGACGATGAGGCTCTTGCACCTGAACCTAACTCACCTTAAGGATTTCATTGCATAATGAGTATCATAAGCAATTAGGTAAGATTCCTAGAATAATCACACCATGTGATCATCCAAGGATAGGCATAGAAGTGATTGAGGCGAGTAAAGGATTGTATAAACTTTGAGAGGGGTAGTCAACCATGCTATATATAAGACCTATGTTTTAGAGAGTGGCAGTCAAGGGAAAGTTGATCTATCAAAAGCCATGGGATATGCATGTGAATGATGTGTGGTGAAGGTGGGATTTCCAAAACCCTTTCTTTTTCACCTTGATTCTCAACACATGGGAAACTAATTATTAGAAAAAATATATGACAAAAATGTATGTGTGTGTCAATGTGCGATGGTGGGCTAGTAGGTTAGTGGATTCATCCTAGCTGGGTGGTGAGGACTAGGAGCTGCAACTAGTTTTTCCATAAGCTTGGAGTGTGGAGTGTGTACACATGTTTTGGCTAGGCACCATATCAATTTGGTGGGTGGGTGGAGCCATCTTGGCCACGCAGTGAAGACCATTAGCTGCATTCAAGTTCTCTGTGGACTAGCATATGTGTGTGTTGTATGTATTGAGTGCTATATTGTGTTAATAGATGGTTGGAACAAAATCATTTGGGTGGCCGAAGCCATGAGTTGCATCCAGTTGAAACACAAGTGTTAGATTTGACCTCTCCCAATGACTCCTTAACCCCTCTTTTGCTCAAAATCTCATGTACGGTTCTCAATGTAAACTAATATAAAAAAAGAGAGATGCTTGATGGTTCTCTACCCCGCGTTATGGTCCAATAAAGTTTCCTTCTCTCCATGCAACCACTTTAGGTGTCATATTGCATGAATGCCACATGGCATCATACTCCTAACTAGAATAAGAGGTGATTCCCATCCCTTGTCACATAACAATAGGGCAATGTGTGAAACTAAAAGGAAAAACAAAACAAAAGAAAAAGAACAAATATCCATTCATGAGGAGGAGAGGAAGAGAGAAGAGGGTAGTGATTGCCTGGATGGGGTAGTTTCATGCATGCAAAGGTTTATTGGGGTCACAAGAGCATGACTTGCTATGTAGATGTACATGACTACACCTTGATAAGGTTCTGGAGTGGTAATTTCTCACGAGCTAATACATTCTATCTAAGGTTCATTATAGTGTGTGCATCATCTTAGGGTTTCATTTAGGTCTTGAACTGTATTTGTGATTTGATGGTTTTCATAGGGTGATGAAGGGGATTCTTGGGGACTCTAAGCCATAAAAGCATCTATAAATAGAAAAAATAGAGAAAATAATGGGATGTGCATTTTGGGGTCATTTGCATCTCCTATCCGATTTCTTTTGGTGTAGTTTTTTTTTCTATATTTTCATGTAACTATTTTAGTATGACAATCTAACTGATTTTGTTGAGAAGCAAGAAAGAAGCATAGAGAAAAAGGATAGCTAAGACAAGGTAAAAGAAAGTATGAGCTTGATTGTGTGGGTTTTTGGTGTATGACAATTGAGTTTCTACAAATCACTCATCGAGGGTCACTTCATAGATAAGTTGAGGGAAGTATGTTAGCTAAATAAATGTTTGGTTTTTATGCACTAATATTTTTTCAATTTGTAGAGTATATGTTTGATTGTAGGTGTTTTACAAGGAGGAATGTTGTTAGTAGTGATAAATCATAATTGAATGTGGTGGCTTGGAGGAGAGTAATGACTTCCCTTAGTTGTAATTATGCTAGAAAGGACAATACATGCGAGATTAAAAAGGATGATTTGAAGAACTATGAACTAAGGAGCTTGTGGCATGGAAACTTGGGGCAATAGGAAGATGATGTTTCAACTATGGAGTCAAGGCTCATTGGAGTGCAAAAGAATGTACACTAACAAGGGATTAATCAGCTTGAGCAATTTCAATGATAGTTGGGTGTGAAAATGAATATCTTGAGAATAGTGTTGTGGTAAGTGAGCTTGTTTTTTCTAGCAACATGGAAGGATAATATATATCCTTTTTTTTACAGGCTGATTTTCGTTATACAATTGTTGTCCTAAAGGATCTATGACCACATGACTATATCGTTATGCATGGAGATGAAGCTTTCTTGCACTTGAAAATCCTATCTATTCTCTCTCTATATGACACTCATCATCTTTTTGAGTCTTAAGGTGTGCATGCTAAGGTTCATGTGATGGAAGATCTTGTAAACGTGTGATTTAATGTTATTGAGGCCCATCCCACTTCCAACATTTGGTATAAGAGCATAATTGACATACACCCTTAACAAGATGAGTGATTATAGACTTGAGAATGAAGAAAAACTTAATGGCATGTCTAATTATCCAATGTGGAGTTTCATGATGATGAATCGATTAGTATCAAATGACTTATGGAATATTGTCAATAGCACTTGTCCAAGGCCAAGACATGTCAGAGAAGATGTTACTTCATCTTCTAGAAGACCTGTTGTTCCTATTTCTGCTCAACACGAGGTTAGTGAAGAAGAAGAAATTCTTTCATCATCAACAGTCCATACTACTATGGGATTACTTCCTATAGAAGAGAAATCCAAATGGGATTCAAGGGATGCACTAACACTTTCATATACTGCTATGGGAGTCAAGAGGCATATTATACCTCAAGTTAGGTCTTGCAGAACCTCTCGTTAGGCTTGGTTGGAGTTAGAGAATCTCTATCAGAGCCGAAATCCTACTAGGAAAGCTCGTCTCAGGAGACAGCTAGCCAACACAAGGATGAAGTTGTTGAATTAGTTCAGACACATTTCTGAAGCTCAAAGATTTATGAGATTAGTTACTCAATGTTGGAGTCAACATTTTAGATGAAGAGATGCTAAACACACTTCTAAACTCACTTCCATCTACATATCATGCTTTTGTTACTTCTTTATCTCTCTCTATAAGAGGTAGAGAACTTTAATTTGAAGAGCTACAATTCTTGTTATTTCAAGATGAGGATCAACAAAAGGGTATGGAAGAGAATGATGAAGCCATGTTATCATTGTCGAAGGGAAAGAAGAATAAGGAGACAAAGATGGAGAAGAAGATTCAACAATCCAAGAAGGAAAGTAAGTCTTCTAGTATTTCTTCTAGTGCTTCCTCTACACCCAAAGAAAATTCTTTGACTACATCTAATTCAAAGAAAGGAGTATGTCATTACTGTAAGAAACTAGATAATTACATAGCATAATGCAAAGCAAGGATTTTTAATTAGAAGAAGAAAGCATTAGGCAATGGTGTTGAAGATGATTCAAAACCTACATCTTCAAAGGTATATTCATATGCATGTACCACTATTGAAGAAATGGCTTTTGATAAGGAAGCTTTAAATGCAATCTCTGATAATCCGTGGATTATTTATTCTAGGGATACTAAGCATATGAAAGGTTGCAGAAAGTTGTTGTCTTCCTTTTCTAACTCTTCAAGTAAAAGAGTGATCATTGCAAATGTTCATGATTTGGATGTTGTAGGTATTGGACAAGTGAACCTTAAGTCAAGAGCAGGTGGAAATTGTGAAGAGAGATGGTGGATGCAATCCAAAGATGAGTAGGTGCTGCTACAACCAGCTTCACACCAGCCAACTGAGACTTCAGATTTGATTAGTAGACCCTTTAAGCTTCCTAAATCCACCAAAATATCAGCCAAGTACTTTGGAACATGTATCCCAAAAGTTTAAGTCAAGACAGACTAGTTGCGAAATGACTAGCTCCCAAAACTTGCTATTTTTTGGACATACACCTGCTAGAAAAAATGAACAGTGCTCTCAACCTGGTAGGAATTAGAAAAATTCCTTTTGGGCATAGCAAATAGACTTAGCAAGCTTCTCAATCCAAGTTAAAACACTTCAAATGATGGGCTGAGCACTGAGAACAAGATTTATCAATTTCTGGAACATGCCCACCATTCTCGGGGCTCTGTAGAGATAGACCAGTGAGCAGTAAAATGCAGATATCTCCAAAACTATAAATCCAATGACCTTGAAAGTTGATATGCAGAAACTAGACAGTAAGAGCTATCCAACGCACATTAAGTCACTGAAAAAGGATCAGTATAACTCGAGATATGACCTTCTGAAGGTACTGCTCTGAGTGAGTATAGCAGAGAACAAAACAGAGAAGTGAATGATGATAAATGTATAAATTCATATATGATTACAACCACATTGGCAATGAATCTTTGCACAATGGGAGTAGAATGATAGAGCTATGGAGTAAGCTCTTCAATCTCTACAAAATGACATGAAGTGGTCACGTACAAGGCTTGCTAATCGCCTCTTCCTTCTTGCTCCTTTTATAGCTATTCTTGGAGGGAGTTTTGAATTCGAATTCGAATGGCTCCACCTAAAAGTAATCCCCAAAGTTAGGAGATATTCCCTCAGCTCAAAAATTCATGGGTTTTGGTAGTTAGAGCCACGAAATTGCTTTTACATCATGCATGAGGTAAGCCATCCTTTTCCTTTTTCTTTTTTCAATTACAAGAGATAAAAATGAACTCTTTTACAAGAGGTGTTCACATGACTACTCATGTGACTTACAAATGAGGATGATATCAAATATATTAAGCATGTAGGCTTGGGTAAAATTTACCAACAGAAATTTCACAATTTCCAATGTTCTTTATGTTCTAGACATGAAGAAGAATTTGCTCTCTATCTCTACTTTCTTATCAGATGGTTATAGAGTTGTTTTTAAAAATGATTCATGTTAGATCCTCACATGATGAGGAGCATCGTCTACTTCAAGGTGAAAATAGAAGTGGCATGTTTGTATTGTCCAAAATAATTCTTGCTAATGTTGCTAGGTCTACTACACCTAAGGAGAACATGAAGTTATGGCATGTTAGATTTGGTGATATTAATTACATAGCTCTCAAGCATATCAAAGATCAAGGTATGGTGGAGAGGTTTCCTACTTTTGCCTTACCAGACGATGTAGAGTCATGTGAAGGATGTCTTGAAGGAAAGCTTCATAGACTTCCTTTCAAGAAGCATGGATATATCACAACCACAAGGAAGTTGTAGATCATACATTCTTATGTGAATGGTCTGATGAGAATAGATTCTATTCAAGGTTTCATGTACTTTGTTATGTTTATTGATGATTTCTCAAGATATTTGTGGATTTATGGTCATAAAGTAAAATTAGAGGTTTTTCCTACTTTTAAGAAGTTCTTAGCTATAGTTGAAAACAAAAGTCAGCCAAAGATCTAGATTTTGAGAAATGATAGAGGAGGAGAGTACATGTCTAAAGACTTTAAGTCTTTTCTTGAATACAAATGCATTTCTTATCAACTCACTATTGCTTATGAGGAAGAAAAGAATGGTGTTGCAAAAAGAAAGAATAGGATACTTATTGAGATGATGCATAGTATGATGTCATCCAAAAAACGTTTTCCCAAGTTTTGGTTTGATGCAATACATACAAAAAATCACATTTTGAATTCTTCCACAAAAGCTTTAAAGGTTATCACATCTTATGAAGCTTATTATGGGAAGAAGCCCAATGTGAGTTATTTCAGAGTTTTTGGTTCTCCATCTTATGTTCACATTGAGAAGAAAGGTCGTAGTAAGCTTGATGTAAAAGCCATTAAAGCCATCTTTATTGGTTATGCAATTGAAAGCAAAGGATACAAATTCTATGTTCTAGATATAAGTGATATCTTACTCTCATGCAATGCATATATTGCCGAAAGTTAGATTTATGATAAGATCCACCTCATAATTGGCAATCCGTGGAGACGTGAGGACTAGTATGAAGACTATGAGCAAGTGAAGGCACAAGTGCGTGAGTGAGAAGCACACAAGCATGCACACACATACACATACACGAGCACACAAGGCAAGAACAAAGAGAGGAACAATGGAGTTCTTTGTATTACTCGTCTCTTACAATAGCTCAAAACTCTAACAAGCTAACCTCAAAAATGAGCTCTCTAGCTCTTTTTATAGTTTTTTGACTAGCTTTGGCCCTGTCCAAACCTAGTGTTTGGTCTAGTTAAAAATTAGGTTCTATGGCATATTTGGGGGCTCAAATGGAATAAGAAAATTACAAAAATTGATACGCAAGTACTTCTAATACTCCTCAAGCTTGAGGACTCGTCGGCTTGAACAAAATGGAGTCTAATCTATAAAAAAATAGCATTTACAATGTTTGTGTAGTGATGAAAATCACTTTGATAGAAAATAAATTATGAAAAAAATATTGGGCCTCTTATATGTCGGATTGTACTTGACTGCTTTGTCTCCTCATTGCTTCTATGCCAACACTCTCCCCTCTCTAGCACTTGTCACCCCTGACAGAACTCTGTTCTATAGGGTGGTTGATATAGTACTGAATGACATTAGTGGCCAGCTCGCATTCACTCAGCCTCAACCCTCTTGCCAAATCTACTTGCAATGCATCCCAATTGATGGCACTAGGGATATTGGGATGGGGGGTCGTGTAAAATTCAAAATATATGGCCAACTCACATGAAAATAAGTGAAGCAAGTGTGCTGGCCTTGGTTTCAACATCTCCGATTGATATTTCCAAAATCCTTTTCTAAACATGTCTTCGAAGGTCTATTTCTAGCATGTGGGGAGGTATTTTATACGTGCATACCATGCATAGGCAACTCTAATGCTTGGGGTGGTGCTCAAGTCATACACTAGGTCGTAGTTGCCATTGGTGAAGCCTGGTAGAGCGACTTGTGGTGCTTCTGTATTTCGAAAAGTTTTGAGCACAATTTGCATCATATCCAAAATTTTCAGCATCATTTGCACCGTGACATCTAGCATTGGCTTCAGGTGATGGATCCAGTGTCGGATGGTGGCCATCATGTAAGCAATGGAGGGTGCTCCTTGCGGTGGTGCAATGTATGGATAATTCAACCATTCTTTACACATGGCATTATTCTGTACTTTAATACTGAACACTTTCCATGATTTGTGCCATGGAACGGGACCATAGCATGGATTGTAAATGAGATGTAGAGGTGCATGGTTCCACGTACGTAGCATTTTGGGGCAAGTCTCTAAGAGCTTTTGGCACCATGTCGATTGATAGATCTTGCCTTTCTGTGCCTCTGGTGGTAGGTCCTTGGGTTGAAACTGGGTCGCAAAGGTGGGGATCTTCCCCATGAATCTCTGAATTTCCACATTATAATCTACAAGAATGACATAGTAGGGACGGTACTGAAGTTTTGATGATGTGATGAGATGCTTGGGTGCCAGATTTTTGAAATAACTGGATTGTAACACTGTTTCTTCTATGATCCTCATTGCTTGATTTTCCACCACCGTGCGCTCTTCATGAGTACTCCCCATTTCTTCCACTTGCCTTAACCATGGGGTTCATGGTGCTTCAAATGTATCGTGGCCCTCTTCTGTTATCCGTCCACCTAGAATGGGTTGAGGGTCATAGTCATCTTCAAACATTTGTTTGACTAGGATTGAGATGGTTTCTTCTTCCATATGGGCCTCTGATAGGGATGATGGTCTTTCGTATTGAAGGAGTTGTACTTGTAATTCTTTGACTTGTTGTTTGAATTCCTATAGTGCTCCTGAGTCAGTAACGGTGGAAGAGGTTCACACAGTGGTTGGTAGGAAAGTTGTAGTATCTAACATTCATTGCTGCTTCAATTGATCCAATTCTTTGAATAATTTGTCATGGGCTTCTAGTAGGTTAGCATAGTCTTCAAGTATGAATTTGATGTTCTTCGGGGGTATAGCTTGAAATTTCAATGGACTGATGGGTGCCCTGGGTGTATTCTCTATGGTGGCAGCTAGATTTTCTTGATTTTATATCTGTAGCCGGTGGTTTTCTTCTTGGGTTGCGACAAGGTGGCTCCATAATAGTGTCATATTGTGATGTAGTTTTGAGCTTTGTTCCATCTATGTGTGTAGGTGACCTTTGACTAGTTGCAAGGAGTCTTTCTTGGTGTTTTGTAACTTTTCTTCCAATATGCTATGTGCCTCCTGTAATGTATGAAACTACATTTGGAAACTTTCATTTTTATCCTCCAGTGTAGCGATGCATTGTTGTAATTCTTCTGAGTGTGCGTGTAATTGGTTGTTACATTCTTCTAGCTACAAGTACTCTGTTCTTAGCTGTGACATACAATGAAACATAGTATCAAATGCATTATTTATAGATGAAGATGCAATGTGTATCACAATTGATGCAAGGGAATGGGAAGTGTGGATGTTGTGATTAAGGGACAGGTGTGTGCTAGTGAAGTTGGTGGTGGGGGCATGGGGGATGGTGGAAGTGAGGGGGGTGGGGGAGGTGATATGGGTGGCAAAATGTCCATGCTCTTGGTCATGGAGGTGAGAGCGGTGTCTACCATATACATCAGAATGGTAGGTGGTGTGTATGTGATTGTGGTGAATAAGTGTGAAGTGGGTGCTGAGAAAGAAAATGGTGGTAATGGTTGAGATATGGGCTGGAACATTCTCGAGAAAGTGGCCTAGATCGGCTGAAGGATTGGTGGGACAAAGATTGGAATGTTACAGATTTGAGGTGGGGCTACCCAAGGAACACCTTCGGATATGGGGAAACCTAAAAATGTGGTCCTAAGGTCGGGGTGGCCTAGTATAGAAGTGGTGGAGGTGGGGTGTCCTATGGCAGGCTCCATGAGGGACTCGATTGTAATGGTGGAAGATGAAGGTTTGCTCTGTGGGGTTAGTAGTCAAGATGATATCTATAGCTTCTATTCAAGGACCTAATGGTGGGGTTGTTGGAGGTACTGGTCATGTTGAGTCTTCATGGATGATCGTGGGTTCATTGCCTGAAGTTTCAGTTGCTAGGGAAGTTGTCTCCATCCATTCGGTTGTTGTAGTGGTTGCCTCGGTAGTTTGAGTGGGATCTGAATGTTCTTGCCTGACCTCAATCGTGTTTGGAATCTACAAGGATCGTATTGGGCAAGAGGCCTCTGCAATGCAGACCGAACTACTTCCACTACACCATAGGTTTCTGCCAGCAATAGGAGAGTTTCACTTTATTCAAAGTCTACTCCAGCCTCTTCCAAGAGTTGGGCCATGAGCATTCTACTGTTTTTTTCAGAGAGTAACTGTTGTGCCCCCACCCTTTCCATAATCTGGTATAAGTTACGAAGCTTTGTAGTGTAGGCAGGGGCTTCAATCATTTCTTCTTCTTCTTCTTCTTCTTCTTCTTCTTCCACAGCCCCTGGTTGTTCTAGTTGTTGGGATAGGGTCCTCTGTTGATTGTCATCCCAATGTACATGGCGGCCTTCTATTGATTTCTTCCATCTTTGGGAGGAGGCACCCGGTTCTTCTGTTTTCAAAAACAATTCTATGTCAGAGAGTTGTATATTCTGCAAGAAGGATTCAAAATCGAAGGTACTCATCCCTTCAATGTCTCTCGTGGTAGCAAATTCAAATTTTGGTGGGATAGGAGGAGCAGATAGGCAGCTTGTGATGTGCCTTCAGATCCAGATCTGGGAATTTGAATCATAAAGGGAGGCACTGTGTCATCCCCTCGTGGTGAGATTTCTGGAGTCATATGAACTTCATGTGTCTAGACACATGGGATTGAGCCCCTCATTAGATGTGTGGAAGTTTTGCATCCTTTAAACAGCTATAGTTGTGACCAAGTCAACATGCATTTGATGGGTATATCATATGATAAGCATTTGTGAATGATGTGCGTTATTGCACAACATCCGTTCACCACTAACTTCCTAGAGGACCTTTTATTAGCTCCATACAGCTCATCTATAATCCATATAGGAAGTTTAATAGTTAGTGCGCTTGTCTCTGCTAAGTAAAGACTGAACTAGATCCATTTGTGGGGCTGAGTGAATCTATCTTGGCTTGGAAATGCAAAATGTTGCATGCACATGCAGAGAGGGATTTAAACATTTGGTGTGAGTGCCACCATATCTTTTAACTTTTGCAGTTCGAATTCTTCATGTTATCGGGTATCAAAGCATCCTTCTCAGAGAGCACATGTGTTGTGCATGTTCAGAGCAATGCTTACCAATTCTAGGGTAAGTTTGAACTTTTTCAACTCATTTGTTTCCCAGTAAGGAAGGAATGACGAAGGTTCTTTTTCGGTCCTTTACCTCACTCGCCTATAATGTTGATACCAAATAGTAACAACACAGAAAATATGGTTTTGGTAAGGGTGCCCCAAAGTATTCCGCCATCCCTATGAATTTCCATATGATTTGAAGCTCTCCTGTGTTTTGAAGAGTCTCGAACTCTTTGGAAAAGAATTGGAATCATAACTAGGCCCTATCATACTCACACTTACACTCTCAGATGTACTTCACCTCTCCTAAGGGCCCTGGAATGACATTGAACCAGTGAGAGTTTGCATGAACCCTCTCGCTTATTCCTATGGGAGGGTCCGGTATGGGTATTTGTTGTATATGTCACAGTTCTACAGGTCGTTTAGTTGGTGGCACTTCAATGGGTAGGTTTTCCATATTAACACCTACTTGACTTATTCCTACTTATGAGTTGGGGCTTGCTGTCTCTGCCATCATATTGCTTGTAGTTCTTGATACTTATCTGATGGAAGAAGAGAAGCATATTAGCATTGCATAGGAAACATGATATTACAGTGTTCCCTCTACAATACCAACGTGATACCCAAAGTTGTTCGGGGTTAGTGGCTGAAGTGTTTGTGATGTGTGTGAATGTAGGTTAGTAAGTTAGTGATTCCCTTAGATGCATACTTTGGATGTGCATTGTACTCAACATGTATCTACTTTGATGCACATTGATTTACAAGATTGGGTCAGGAGGTTTCATATAGGGTTTAATTCTCCGAGATTTGATCGTGGAGTCATAGATTTTGGTGGTGATGACATGTAAAGGTTTTTGGACTGGATTGTGCAGGATTTGGGACTTTTTGGGCACCCATTTCCCGACATTCCTAGGTGTGACAAGAGATGTGATGGTGTGGAGTGTAGATGTTTGCCTTGGGATTTGTGCCAAGAGTGCCTGTGAGTGTTGATTCAATCTTGTGAGCTTAGGTGAAGCTATTTGAGCTCGTAAGCAGGTCTTAGGCACCAAAATATATCTCGCATTAGGGATAGCCTTCATTGACTTCTTTGGTACCCAAATAGAAATGGTCCCTCTAGATTGATGCCTAGGATACTCCTTCATTGTAGTCCTCGACTGAGTAGCTCATTTGGTGCATCTTTGAGATCTTGTCTCTAGAGCGGAGGGTTGTGCACCCTTGCATATCTAGATCTGCCTCATTCCATGAGGTACTTTATGTTGCACCGATCACTGATCATGCTTCTTGATTATCGACTTCCTCTGTGTCATGTGTTGCCCTGCTTATTTTCCTAGGATCCACTTTGGAAAAGATGGGAGTTCCCCATTGTCTTCTGCACCTCCTTCAAGGGTGACAAGCTTCTGCACCATAGAACCTTGGACAAGAATAACATCATTATCGTCATGTGTGTTCATGGAAGGACCAGAAGTGGGTATCGTTCCTAGTTCCTTGAGTGCTAGGTTTTCTAATTCAATTGTGATGCGATTTTGATTTACCCATGCCTGAAGAAGTCCACTTTTTAGGTTTAAGTTGGCTCCATGATCATAGATCCAGTCTTGACCCAAGACCAGAGGTTTAGTGAGATCCTCGTCTTCACACACTAGCACTTTGACTATCATTAGAACATCTTGAATGTAGAGGGGAAGTTCCACCTCACCCATGCAAGGGTTTCCACACCTCCCAATCCTATGAGATATGCTTCTATAGGATTGACTTTTTCTTGCAATTCTTGATAGTATGAAAGTCAAACTACACTAGTGGCTGCTCCTGAGTCAATCAAAGCTCTTACGCACCTTGCGCTCTCTCCTTGTCCTACCTCTAGGGTCACAAAGGGTCATCGATCAACTATCCTATGGGAACGTACACCTGATGCTTCACACATGGCCATGTGATATCTTGGAGCTTCTTGAGTGTCAGAACTAGGCTGATCTCTACCTTGTCTTCTCAATTTCATTTGTTGGATGCATTCCAAAGCTTCTACTTGTGCTTCCTCTCGAATTCATTTTTCTTCTTCTTTACGTTTCTTGGTAGTGTTAAGTTGTTTTAGCATTTCCTCCGTGAGGGGTTCTTGATATAATTTGACTCTACACTCACTAATGTAACTAGGTAGGATGTCGCCTTCTAGAGTGGCTAATTGGACAACTCCACTCGTTGGTATTTTATTAATAATCATGGGTCCATAGCCTCGTTTCTCTAACTTTCTTGTATGTTGCTTCAAGGTATATACTAGGACTAAATCCCCAGCTTTCAAGCCCTTATCCTTCACATGGGCATCAAAGTAAGCCTTTTGCCTTTTCTTGGCCGCATATATTCCTGTAGCTGCTCTTAGTCTCGTTTCACCTAACTCTTCAAGATCAAAGATCCTTGAAGAGAGTTTGTGACCTATCCACTCATACTCCTATGCTACTTTCAATGTGGGTATCAAGAATTCTAATGGTAGCACCGCATTTTGTCCAAATACCATCTGATATGGTGTGGCTTTGAGTACCATTTTATAGGCAACTCGATATCCCCAAACAGCATGGTGTAGCTATTTGTCCTAGTCAGAGCATTTATTATTCACCCGTTAACACATTACAAAGTATTTTGTTCATGCTTTCAGCCTGGCCATTGGCTTGTGGATGATATGGAGTCGACTTCTTGTGGATAACCATGAATTCTTGTAACAAGTGGTCAATGACCTCATTCAAGAAGTGGATGTCACGATCACTCACCAATTCTATGGGCAAAACATGTCTCATGAACACGTTCTCCAATAAGAACTTAGCTATCGTTTGAGAATCATTCTTCGTTGTGGCCTTTACTTATATCCACTTGGTTAGATAGTCTGTGGCAAAAATAATGTATTCCGCATGTGAACCCTTAGCTGGGGGATTAATAGGACCTACAAAGTCGATTCCCCACTTAGAGAATGCCCATCCTCCCATCATGGATTTCAATGGCATCTCGTCTTTTCGTATCAGATACTGAGTTCGCTGACAAATGTCACACCTCTTCACATAGGTATGTGCATCCATGTGAAGTTCTGGCCACTAAAGACCTGCAAATAGAATTGCCTTAATCACAGAATCTGGTCCAAAGTTTCCTCCTACCACACCTTGGTGAGCAGTCTCCAAGATCTTTAGATATTCTCTCTCATGGACACACAATCTAAGATATCTGTCTTTTCCTTATCTGTATAGATCATCTCCAATGTGAGCATAGTCTAGTGCTTCTTGTTCTAAGCTCCTTTGTCTAGCGAGGGTCATTTCTTGAGGGAATGTTTTCATCCTCCAAAAGGCTACTAATGGTTCACTCCAATCTGGTATTAGAGACACTTGGTATAGTGTAGCATGCTCCATAGGCGGTCTAATACAACAGATTGGGCATTCCTTGCACAACTTATGGACATCTGCTTCCATAATTGGCCAATACACACCTAATCTTTGTAGGGTCTGTAGGGTTCTATGTGTCGAATGCCTATAGTGCACCTATGTGTGCTACTTGCCACCATTTTGCATGTTCATCTTCATCTACACAGCAAGCCAATATGCCTTGGTTGGTGTGCTTATACATGATGTCTGCCATTATGTGGTATTTTTGAGTTCTGACTACTTCCTTGTCTTTAGTTCTTACTACATGATGTTTAAGTCCAAAGGTGAGAATAGGCACTATAGCTTTTGCCCAATTAGGCACTACTTCTAGATTGAAAAAGTAAGCATCAGGAAGTTCGTCTGATACTCCCTGTGGGGACTCCCTTGAAGTTATTCTAGAAAGGTGTTGTGCCCTAAGGTGAGTCCCACCTTTCCTAATCATAACTTCGAAATCATATTCCATTAGTAAGAGGAACCATCTTACTAATCTGCCTGTATTGTAGGGTTTCTTCACTAGATAGAGTAATGTTTGATGGTTTGTGAAAAATTTTAACTTATTTGCAAGAAAATAATATCTAAACTTCTTGACCACATATACCATGCCTAAACCTTCTCTTTCAGTAGTATTATAATTTCATTCAACTACATTCAATTGCCTACTGGCATAAGCAATATGAAGATCCATATTACCTTCACCAATTGGTTGTGGGAGTACACACCCAATTTCATAATTGGATGCATCCACATGAACATGGAATGGCTTGTTCCAATATGGTGTAGTCAAGATTGGTGTTGAACATAATCATCACTTAAGCTCATTAAATGAGTTTTCACATTCTTCTGTCCACTCAAAGTTGGTTAATATATATATATATATATATATATATATATATATATATATATATATATATATATATATATATATATATATATATATATATATATATATGTATGTATGTATGTATGTATGTGTGTGTGTGTGTGAATGAAAAAACATTGGTAATAGCTGCAATGCCCCATGAAAGCTTGTACTTCCTTGACATTCTTTGGCCTAGGTAGCTCTGCAATAGCCCTAACTTTATCCTCATCCATGGATATGCCGTTCTTTGACACTATGTGTCCTAGAATCTTGCCTTTCTTGACCATGAAAACACACTTTTCTGGGTTCAAGCAGATCTCATATTCTCTACATTCGTCAAAGATTTGTCTGAGTTTGAGTATATGTGTTTGTCTAATGTTGGAGTGAGCACATAGATCATCAACATAGACCTCCAAGTTTTTCCTCAAGAACTCTTTAAACTCATGGCACATCAGCCTCTGAAAGGTGGAAGCTGCATTGGTAAGCCCAAATGGCATTACTCTAAAAGCAAATATGCCCCACTTTGTGGCAAAAGCCATTTTATGCTCATCTTTCGGAGCAATGGCCACTTGATTGTAGCCAGAGAATCCATCAAGGAATTTGTATACTTCCTTTCCTACCACCCTTTCTAATAGATGCTTGGTGATCGGAAGCAGATAACTATCTCTGATAGTGGCTGCATTAACCTTCTTAGAGTTAATGGATACACGTAACTTGCCATTCTTCTTGGGCACCACTACAATGGGGGATACCCATTCAGTATGCTCAATCTCATATATAAATTATGCTTCTACCAATCTATCTATCTCTTCCTTGATCTTGCCAGCATAATTGTCATTATATGTGTGTGGCTTCTACTTAGAGGGTTTGGCATCTGAGGTCCAGGGAATCGTACGTGAGCATATGTCAAGCCTACACCTTTCAAGTCCTTGTAACTCCATGCAAAAACATCTCTATAATCTCGTAGCAATGCTACCAACTCTTGCTCCTCATTCTCTGTTAAATCATGTCCTATGTATGTGCATCTTTCTTCACCTTCCTCTATGGTCACAATGATTTTCTTAGTTTTCTCTTTGTTATCATAGGCATCTCCTGCTTGTGCTTCACATTTAGGCATCCTTTTCATTATTTTTCTATCTTCTATCTCATACTTCTTAAAATTTTTAGGGACCTCAAACAAAGACTCTTCCTCCTCTTGTGCAGTTTTTCTCTTCTTTCTTTTCTTGCCTTCACTCTTGGCAGTTATCTGTGTGGTTAATCTCACATCATTCATAAACTCTTCGTGTCTTTGAGGGTGAGCCTCTACTTCATACATGAATTCTTCTTCTGATGCACAAAAGGGATCCATATGGATGGATTCTAGATTTAAATCACTTACTTGATCGACCTCATCCATACTAGCCTTGCACTCTTCAAGAACCGAATCGCACATAATTGGTTCTATGGCAAAAATTGAAATGTCATATCCATGTTCATCACAGTGTGGTGTCCATTGTTCTTCATTGATGGCTACGTCCAATTTTGCTTCAAATCACATAACCAGTCATGCAGAATGGTTTAGTACTTTGCAAAAATTGCCAGTTCTTGGATATGTTGAAATAAGTGATGACACATCATACCCTATTGAGCATACAGGAAACATAGCACTGTCTATGGAGGATGGAAAGGTAAAACATCTTGCTGATGTGCTGCATGTTCCAATATAACAAAGAATTTGGTTTCTGTTGGAGAAATGGTTGACGAGGGATTACAAGTAAGATTCAATGTTGATGGGTTATATGTAGAAGAGTATAAATAGGATGGATGATTGATTGCCAAAGGAAACAAAGTGTGTAGGATGTTTACCTTTGTGAAAATTCTTGAAATGAATGCATCCATGATTGCAAAAGGTGCAGGAGTTATTGCTGGTATAGAGATCTGGCACAAACGAATCGGACATGTAAATTTGCAGAGGCTAAAATTGATGCAGTCAAAGGAGATTGTCAATGGACTACCAAATTTCAAAGTTGCAGAAATGCAAAACGTATGTGTAGCATGTCAATTTGGTAAACAATCAAGAGCATCATTTTTGCATGACAAGCATGTTAGTGAGAATGTACTAGAAATAGTACATATAGATGTTTGGGGTCTTGCAAAGACCACATCTATGGGTGGTTGCAGGTTTTATGTTACTTTCATTGATGACCATACACGAAAAGTATGGGTATATTTCATGAAAGAGAAGAGTGAGGCATTCACTCACTTCTAGAATTTTAAGGCCATGGTGGAAAAGGAGACAGGAAAGTATATTCAAACATTAAGGTCTGCTGGAGGAGGTGAATACATGTTAAATGAGTTCAGCAACTTTCTTAAAAATCATGGAATTCGACATCAGTTTTCATGTAGGTCCACACCACAACAGAATGACGTTGCTCAACGCAAAAATAGACATATTACAAAAATAGCAAGAGCTTTGATGGCTAAGAAGAATATGCCTCATTGTTATTGGGCAGAATCTGTGCATACTATTGTATACATCATGAAGAGAACTCTAACTTCTGTTGTACATCAAGTTACACCTGAAGAGAAGTTTACAGGTAAAATGCCAAACTTATCACATATGAAAGTATTTGTCTATATTGCATATATACATGTTCTAGATGAGTTGAGGATGAAGCTTGATCCAAAAGCAAAAAAAAGTATCTTCATTGGGTACTCCCTTGAGCAAAACGGATATAAATGTTATAACCCACTCACACGATAAGTGAAGGTGACCAGAGATGTTGTATTTGATGAAATATCAAGCTTCTATGTAGACGTCAAAGAAGGACTGAGTCTTGAACCAAATGACAAAGAAAATGCTGAAAATCAAGTGCAAAATCTCAAGTTTTGAGTTCTGGGTGCATCACCAAGCAATAGCTCCAACTCAAATCCATGGAGTGGAAGATTGCGTGGAAATTTCAGTCCAGCAAATTCATCTAATACATGTAACAAAGGTAAAGAAAAGCTTTCTGTTAGTAGTAAAATATGTGCATGTTTTGAAGATGTTGATGGAGATTCAAGCAGTTTAGAAAAGAGTCTTGATGAGGAACTTGGATTGCCCTCTGTGAAGACTCCACGAGTAAGAAAAGCACATGCAAATGATACAAGGAGAAGTGACCCAGGACCAAGAAGATCTAGGAGGATGCGGAACTCGATGCAGAGATTCATGTATGATAGTTACATGGCCCATCATTGTGCCTACATGACAAAGGTAATACAAGATGCTGAACCTTCTTGTTTTGAAGATGCAATTGGAAATGCAAATTGGAAAAAATATATAGATGAGGAGATGGCTTCACTTTATGGAAATGATACATGGAAGCTGATTCCATTGCCGCAAGGAAAGAAACCCATAGGCTACAAGTGGGTTTACAAGGTAAAGCACAATGCTCATGGTAGCATAAGCAGGTACAAAGCAGGATTGGTAGCAAAAGGATATGCACAAACATATGGCATTGATTATGAGAAAACATTCAGCCCTGTATCTAAAATGTCTACTATCAGAACACTTGTTGCAATAGCTACAACAAAAGGATGGACTTTGCATCAAATGGATGTGAAGAATGCTTTCCTACATGGTGAGCTACAGGAAGAAGTATATATGGAGCACCCACAAGGGTATGAAGATTCAAAGCACCCTGAATATGTATGTAGGTTGCAAAAGGCTTTGTATGGGCTTAAGAAAGCTCCTCGTGCATGGCATGCAAGGATTGTTAATTACTTAACCACCATTGGGTTTTCTATGTGTGATGCAAATCATTCACTATATGCAAGGAAGGGTGATGATGGCATCACGATTGTGGCTATCTATGTTGATCACTTGATTGTAGGTGGTGATAATGAAGAAAGCATCAAAGAGGTAAAGCAACTTCTTATGCAAGAATTTGACATGAAAGATCTTGGAATGTTCTGCTATTTCTTGGGCATTGAGTTTATACATACAAAAATAGGTATATGGATGTCACAAAGGCAATATGCCATGAGTATGTTGCAAAAGTATGGTATGGTTGATTGCAAGCCAATTTCTATGCCATTGGATTAGAATTTGAAGTTGGAATACTACATCAAGTGAAGCATCGAAAAATGCTACTATGTATAGGAAAATTGTGGGAAGTTTGATATATCTCACTATTACAAAGGCTGATCTTAGCTACACTATTGGACTTGAAAGTCAATTAATGCAGGCTCCTAGAAAGCCACATTTAGATGCTATGAGGTGCACTCTGTGTTATGTGATTGCTACTTTGGATTATGCATTGTTTTATGAAGTTGGTGTAGATTTGAAGGTTCATGGATACACTGATGCAGACTGGGCTGGTAATATTCCAGATAGAAGATCTACCAGTGGCTTTCTATTCTCACTTGGGAGTGCAGCTACTACATGGAGCAGCAAGAAGCAACCCATTGTTGCTTTGTCGAGAACAGAGGCCGAGTATAGAGGTGTTGCAATGGCAGCATGTGAAGCATCATGGCTTGAGATGCTACTTGCAGATTTAGGTGTGGAAGTGCAAAAGCCTATCACCATCTATTGTGATAATCTTAACAGCATACATTTAGCATGGAATCCTATTTTTCATGCCAAAACAAAGCATATCAAGGTACATTATCACTTCATCAGAGAGAAGGTATTACTAGGTGATATTGATCTTGTTTACGTGAGAACAGATGAGCAAGTTTCTGATAGTTTCACTAAAGCACTTGAAGTCGAGAAGTTGAAGAAGTTTCGGGAGATGCTTGGATTACAAGATATGATGTTGAGCTTGAGGGAGAGTTTTGAGATATCAAGCTCAACATGTGATGATCTAGATGAAACATATCATTTTCCATTTCTCTAACATGTATAGTGATCACGTTGGTATATGTCAAGGACACTTCACTGAGCTTTATTAGATTTATCTACCGAGAGTGACGGTACATTTGTTTCTTGCCAGCTTGCTCATCCGCAGACATTAGGATTTCCCTTATGTATAGTTCTTTATATATTGCACTTGTATTCTTGTTTTAGGTCATTCTTGTACATTCCTTTTATGTAATGGAAGAAGAAGAAGATCATTATTCCTTGCCTCAACCTATGTGTGTGCTTCTCTTTGATTGTGAGAGTGTGTGTGCATGCTTTCTTTCATATCTCCTTCCTCGTGACACACTAGTGTGCAAGGAGCATTGCCATACATTGAAAAAGGTTGTGAAGTTAGCCTTGGTGCTTGAGGATGGATGACATGACTTGAGGATGGACGACATGAATGTAGCCTATTTGATAGAAAATTACTTTATCTAGGTTTTAAAAACCTAAAGCTATCGTTCCAATTCCCAGTAAACATGTGAATTTGATTCATACTTCTATTCATGGGAAGCAAAAGGTAGTATCTTCTATAGCAAAGAGAGCATTTCAATGCTCTAGTTTTATTCATACTTCTATTCATGGGAAGCAAAAGGTAGTATCTTCTATAGCAAAGGGAGCATTTCAATGCTCTAGTTTAACATAATAGCAAAAAGAGAAGGCTCATGGAGGGGGGATTTTCTATTGATGCATAGGTCATCATTCATACTGGTTGTGTTCTAAGAAAAAGAAATTTCAATAGCAGTGGTGGTGGTGTAAGAAATAACATCACAATGAAATAGACCATTAGATAGAGTTGAGAAAAAAAATGCAAAAATGGAGAGACATAGACTAAGAGATAGAGAACTCAAATTCTCAAATTCCCAAGAGTAATGCAACTACAAAGATGGCATTGTCCACCCATGCCCTCCCAATGTGGATACTAGATGGCATTCTACACATACTCTAGATGAAGTTCTTACAAGTGTGCAACGTTGTGTAAAGCTACACATGGGCCATGCTTATATAGCTTTTACAAAGGGATTTGGTATAGATAAAACATAGTCGACAGAGAAAAAATAGTCAGCAAAATATGCAATCTGACAATATCTCCATGACCATAAGTCCTACCATCTTGGCTCTATGGGCCGAGGGGATATGCTCCCTAGATCCCCAAAAAGGGGGAAAGCTCCCCTCTACACTCCCCCATTAGGGTTCTATGGGGAAACTGCATGGTGCCACAAGGCCTTTATTTTCACCTTGAATGGCAACCCAATGGCCTAAAAGTCTATGTTGTACCTAACCTAATGGCTCGGCTCACTAAGATCATCTATTACTATCAAAGATCATGCATAGATCTCATCTAACTTGGAATTTAGGGTTCCACAAATGTTTGGGCTCTCACAATGGCTTTTCCTCATAATGGGGGCCTTACAACTTGGAGCACCATGGATCATTTGTGGTCACTTGATGGTGGAGCATTGAGTATTTCTAACAACCCCCTCAATGTCCAACATGCAGTGTACTAACTCCTTGGTCCAATTCCAAGCTTTCGAAAGTATCGATGAAGTTGCTCTCTCCCAAGAGCCTTGGTGAAGATGTCTTCTCCATTGTCTTCAATTGGAGAATAGCTTATCTCCAAGACCCAACCTCAATCAACTCATGCATATAGTGATACTGAATTTCTATATGCTTGGTATGTGCATGGAAAATAACTCACCATTGGCATCTGTCTTGAATTTCTTCACAATATTACAAAGTCCTTTTGCATCATATAAGCCCATAATGGGTAATTGGTACCATCCAACTTATCCTCAATAGCCAACATACAAAATACATCACTACTTTCAGCCATGGCCACTCATTAACATACCGTGATGCAAAAAAATGGATGTATCTCAAAAAGTCGAACAAAACTACCCTGTCAAGTTCTAGTTTGTGAAGAGATGGATAGGTATGTGCTTGAAGATGAAGAGGTGTTGCAAAATCCTTGATCTACACCAGCCAAATGAACTCCAGGAGTATATGGTGGGCCCTTTTAGCTTGCCAATGGATGTATTAGACACCCTATGTACCTTGGAAGATCACTCTCAAAAATATAGATCAAAATAGATAAGTTGGAGTTAGCTCAGAGGTGAAAACTTGCTATTCTTGGTTCATACACCTGTCGAGTGTTTTACATAATTCTCTGATCACAGCAGCAATTAGCTCAATTCCTCTTGGGGAAGTCTAGGCAACTTAAAGAGCTAACTTTCAAGAGTACTCTCATCAAAAATAATGAACCACACACTGAGAATGAGTTTTAACAAGTGATGACATCATCCCGATTTTCACGGGCTGCTACAGAAATAGACCAGTGAGCAGAAAAATCAACATAACTCAAAATGTAGGAATCCAATGATTATGAAAATTTTTATGGTTATACTAGACCGTAAGCTGAATCCAACAAGCTTTAAATCACTGAATTTGGATAAGTAACCACTGATCAATGGCTCTGACAAGATGAGTAAAAAAGTCGGGTACCTGACAGAGAGGTGAAGATGAACAGACCCTGTTGACTTCAAATGAACATAACTGAAGATTGCAACATCCAAATGACATGAAAATTTATGAGCATATAGTAGACTTATAGAGCTAACTTTACCAAGTTAAATCACTGAAAATTATGCACCAAGCTCAGAGAAAACATCTCTGCAAGCTGACTGAGAAAAACTGAGAGTAATGGCAGTGAGTAGTACACTTCACAAGAACATGGAAAGATGAACTCAAATAATCATGAAAATGAAAGTATATTGCTTGTACAATACAATGACTTACTGATACATATGTGTGCCTTGTAATCACACTTTGATATGGCATAAAGCTCAGCTCTTGGAGGTCTTCACATAGGTCTCTCTAACCACGACTAAAACTGCCATCTATTTATAGTTGAGTTTGGGAGGCTAACTTCCCTCAATCACTCTCCAATCAATCAATGATTGATTTGATTCTCTACCTACCACAAATCATGAATTCGTGGCTCCTCTTTCCATTCTTGATCATGTGGACTCAACCACTTAAGATTCTCTTACTTTTACATTAAGTAAACTCTTCAAAAGTTACAAGAGGTAGTTCACAAGTGAACTTTACATAGTCTTCATTTTAAAGCTTTTTCTATGACTTTGTGGGACTCAAGCCAATACTTAGGCTTGTCATAGACTTGCTCCAACATAGTAGACATGTAGAACACTTCGAGGAGATTATATTGGCGAACCAAAACCTGTATATATCTTTGGAATAAAAAGACAAATTTCCTACATCGATGCTACAATAGTGCATTTGGAGGTCAAAACGAGCTCATATCATGATTTCAACACCATAGAGCAAAGCCATTTTGAACTGCTAATTGCCTTGAGTATGCTCACCAATTTTCATGTGATTATGAGACTGTGAATGGAGGGGTGTCGATGATGCCCTTGATGAAGTGTCAACCTACTCTGATACCAATTGTTGGACTTTGAGGTCTATAGAAGCACACAAATAGCACAAGGAAGAAGAAGAAGCTTGGAGCACAACGCACAATACTAAATGTATTACCAAGAGAATGTACAAAGATAAGTAACCTGTCATGGTTGTAGGTGTATATACAAAGAAGGGGGAAAAACCTCCTAAAGAGGGAAAAAAGTGCCCTGGGGGTCCTAGTGTGTTCACACACATCAGTACCTAAATATATCAACATTTTTGAAGAGTCCGCTTTGCCTTCTTTGGCATTTTCTGTGAATGTAGCATCTCCTTTCTTATCACCACTCCTTGCCTTGAGCGGTAGCTCCTCCTCCATGAGCAAGACATTGAATTATTCAAGAGTTAGATGTTGAGGTATGATTTGAGTATTAAGAGCAGTTACCAAACAATCAACTTTGATGGACAGATTCAAAGACAATTCCAAGCTAGATCCTCGCTTGACTTTTGTACATCTACTCTTGCCATTTGATCTTGTAGATTCTTATGCAAGTGTTCAACATCTTACAAGTTTCATATTGATTTCTTGTTATATGGTCTCAAGTATTAGAGACACTAGTGAGGGTGTGAACCTTGGTTCTAAATGGGCTCTCACATGAGTGTTATGTGGCACTGAAAAGAGAAGCCATATGTATGACTAGAGAGAGATATATATATATTGATGGATGGGTACATGGTTGGGTGGTTCATTATGTGATGTTCTTTGTGTGTCTTGCACTCCAAAACTCTAGCGAGCATCATCTTCTTTTCTGCCTTGGGTTTTGTGCCCACATACACAAAAATAAGGGGGATCCTTGGAGCAACATAGCATTGGAATCAGAGCCAAGTTTTGATCCTAGGATCTATGGATTATGGGCCAACCATGCTTCCACTAGACCACTCTTTCCGAACTACAAAGGAAAGAGAGATTCATACTCTTCCTACATTTGATAAGGCTAGGAAGGATATCCTACCAACTAGCAAACACAAAGGAGAGAGTTGTAGGGAGAGTCCCCTCGTGAAAAACATCAAGCCACATACTTTTATGGGGGATGAACATGAGAGGAATATGGATGCAGTCTACACTTCTTTGCAAAAGTGGAATGACCTACATCAAATAGAAAGCATCCCACCTGAGTATCGTGTGCTAGAAGCAAGTCTCTTGCTTGGCCCATGTGCTTATAAGTGGTGAATGAGTCTCAAGGAGGCGAGTTCCATCTTTACTGATTGCAATCAATTTGAAGCTCTTTTCTTGGAAGAGTTTCTAGAGGAAATTTCATTGGGGAGACAAATAGATGTCCAAGATACTGGAATAGACAAGATTAGAACAAGGCACAAGACTAGAACTCGAATAAGAATTTGGAAAGTACTTACGTGGAGATTGCAACTCCTTGAGCTCCCAAGACTGGCATCCACAAGACTGAGTATGAATGTGGCCAACCCCTCCTTATATAGGTTTTCAAGGGCGGTTCATGAAATGCGGTTACAACTTGATGATGTCATCGATGATATCATCAATCTGAAACATGACCTCTAAATATTAGAATCAAGCAAGAAGACAGTCAATCTTAGGGTTTTGGCATGTTCGAGACATGGTGGTGGCATTAGTTTCTTTAAAATATTAACCAGACATGAGATATAGGAAATTCAGATGGAATCTAAGGTTTAAGATGGTTTTCTTTGTGTTCATGACATCAATCATATGTGAATGAAAGGAAAACTACTGGGGAAGAGTACTTACCTGTGGTAGAGTTTGCATATAGTAGTGCCAAGCACTCTTCCATGGGGCATGGGGCATGATACATTTATGTTTATGTATGTGTTTCAACCAAGAGCTCCTTATGTAGTAGGATCACAACATGAGAAAGTCCAAGCTCCAAAGAATTTCTTGGAAGAGATAAAAGATATGCTTAAACTTGCTAAGGATAGTATTAAGAGAGCTCAAGATAGAGCTAGAGCCTATGCTAATCCTCAAAGGAGAGAAATCAACTTTGATGTAGGAGAGCAATTCTATCTTAGAGTTTCCTCTAGGTCTCAAAGCCATGAAGATGGGACCTTGTCCAAAACTATCTCCTAGGTATGGTGGACCATTCCTAATACTTACGAGAATAGGAAAGATGGCTTACCAGCTCCAACTTCCAAAGAATAGAGAGATCCATCCATTTTTTCATGCCAGATGCCTTAAGAAAAGGTTGAACAACCTCATTCCAGATAGTGAGGTAGTAGAGCCAATTTTTGTTCAACCTATGCCACATGAGCCTAAGAGCATACTACACACTCGAGAGAAACAAATGAGGACTCTCCTATATAAAGAGTTCCTAGTAAAGTGGAAAGATAGTTCAAAAGGTAGTGCTACATGGGAGCGTGTTAGCACCCTTCAAAGATGATTTCCTAATCTTAGTTTACGTTCCAAAGGGTTTTCTTAAGGGGAAGGATATGGGAAAACAACATGAAGATATGACCATGTACTTCGAATACATGGGGTTCAGTGGGAGTATCTATTCATAGCATGTGCCTCTCTCATTAGGACATTCTAACACCACTTTTGAGGACAAAAGTGGAATTAAGGGTAAGGAAATGTTATATGGTCTCAAGTATTAGAGACACTCGTGAGGGTGTGAACCCACCCTTGACTTGGTTCTACTTGGGCTCTCACATGAGTGCCATGTGGCACTCAATTGAGAAGCCATATATATGACTATATATATATATATATATATATATATATATATATATATATACATACATATATACACACTCATGGATGGGTACATGGTTGGGGGGTTCATAATGTGATGTTCTCCATGTGTTTGAAACTCTAGCCAGCATCATCTTCTTTTTAGGCTGGGATTCTATGCTGGCATACACAAAAACAAGGGGGATCATTGAAGCAACATAGCATTTCTCAATATGTTCCATGCATCACAAGCCTTGGTAGTATGTTGAATGAGGGTCAGAACATTATCAATAGTACTTGTCACTAGAGCATAGAATGCATATGCATTTCTACATTTCCAAGCATGTAGAAGATCAGCATCAGGAGGAGTCATTCGATCTTGGAATGAATATTTCTTAGTAATATTCCTAGAAACGTGTCGAGAACTAGAAGCTCATATGAACCAAGGATAAAAGTGATTGTAAACTTCCACATGGTGTAATTCATACCATCAAGCTTACCTTTTGTGAAGGCCGATGGTCATATCCACAAATTTAGGATGACTGGCATCGTTGCTTCTCCTGCTTGTGTTCCACCTACTCATTTGACAAACCACCTTAATTTCGAGTTGTAGATGATGATGCCCCACTTGACATCTTCTCTGTTTTTCCTCTGCAACCTCTATGTTTCTGCTTTTGCACCACTCAAAGTCTCCTCATATTTGATACCATGTAAGAAATAATAGCATATCGAAATAGACTAGTAGACAAAGTTGAGAAAAAAAATGCAGACAAAGAGAGATGCAAAGTAAGAGATACAGAACTCAAATTCTCAAATTGCCAAGACTAATGCAACTACAAAGATGGTGTTGTACACTCGTGTGCTCCCAATGTGGAGCTTAGATGATGATCTAGATAGACTTTAGATGAAGGCCTTACAAGTGTGCAATGTTTTGTAAAGCTACACATCGGCCATGCTTGTATAACTTTTGCAAAGGGAGTCAATCTAGATAAAATGTAGTCCAGAGAGAAAAAATAGTTGTCAAAATAAACAATCTGACAATATCTCCATGACTAGAAGTCCTACCATCTCGGCCCTACAAGTAAGGAAGTAGGCCCCTTAGACCCCGTAGAAGGGGGAAATCACCCATCTACACTCCCCCCATTAAGTTTCTATAGCCAAAATTCATGGCCTTTATTTTTGCCTAAGTAGGCCGGAATTTCATGTCGTACCTAAGCTAATGGCTAGGCTCACAAAGATCATCTATTACCATCAACGATCATGCATAAACCTCATCTAACTTGGAAGTTAGGGTTCCGCAAATATCTTAGCTCTCACAATGGCTTCTCCTCATAATGGGGGCCTTACAACTTAGAGCACCATGGATCATTTGTAGTCCCTTGAGGGTGGATTATTGAGTATATCTAATAGAAGAAACAACAATCATGTTTTTCCTCTCCATCAGATCCTTTTGATTTAGATTTATTAGCTACGAATATTGAGATGGATCAATCATCTAAGCACAAACAACCAATTTTGAATATCATGGTTACCAAAAAATATAACAATAGTATTGGATATTGTGGCTTTTCAACAATCGCTCAAAAGGGTTATTAGCTCCTTGACCTTGAGCTCCTTGATAGTCATGAAATGGAAGTAAATGGACAAATTATAAAGATATGTTTGATACAAGATCTATGCATAATTTAATAAACTATTTGTTAGTGAAGAAACTAAAGTTAAAGGCAAGTCCATTTGAGTACATCTATCAAGTTGAATTAGAAAATGGAAAGGGTTCTGAGACTTGGGATTGACAAGTAGTCATATTACAAGTCTAGATTCAGACTTACAAAGATGAGCTAGATTTTGAGATCTCTATGTGGGCTAGATTGATCTCGTGCTCAATAAGCAGTGGCATGCTAACAAGAAGCCCATTATTGACTTGGAATGCATGTTTGCCAATTTTTCAATAAAGCTCATTGCATTACCAACCATGGAGAACCAAACATTCATAATTATAAGTGAGTGTCGTCCTCTACTATGATAAAAGTAGATTGTAAGTATCTTTGCTTCCTATATTTTCAACGTAAAGAACTTTTGTCTTTGCAAATTCAAACTATCTTGGAAGCTCAACTAGCTTCTAAGATGAGATACTAAGAATTCGTTTCTTTTAGAGTTACCTACAAGTCTTCTTCCTTGTAGAAATGTGGAGCATAGGATCAAGCTTATTCTAGGAGCTCATCCACGAGCTAGACAGACATGCCACATGAATCTACAAGAGGAGGCAAATACATCGCATGATCAAGGAGTATTTACAGAAAGACTTGATTAGATCTAGTTAACCACATTTTGGGGCACCAATACTTTTGGTTTGCAAAAAGGGCTTTTTAGGATATGTGTAGATATACAGCTTTAAATAAAGTTATAATAAAACATAGATATTTGATGTCTAGCATCGATGATATCTTTGATGCACTAGGTGGTGCTACCATATTTAGTAAAATAGATATAAAAATTGGTTTCATCAAATAAGATTCAGAGATGACATGTACATAAAACAACTTTTCAAACAAGATTTGGTCATTTTGAATATCTTGTGATGCCGTTTGGTTTAACAAATCTTGCAACTACATTCATGATGCTTATGAATGATATTTCATTATCTCATTGGACAATTTGTTGTGGATTTTCTAGATGATTTGTTGATCTACAATAAAAATCTAAAAGATCATGAATTTCATTTGAGAATATTATGTTGAATGAAAATACATTGTGAGTGAATCCAAAAAATACA
This sequence comes from Ceratopteris richardii, assembly GCA_020310875.1. Lineage (NCBI taxonomy): Eukaryota > Viridiplantae > Streptophyta > Polypodiopsida > Polypodiales > Pteridaceae > Ceratopteris > Ceratopteris richardii. The sequence continues at coordinate 63,537,711 of CM035409.1, forward strand.
TAACTATGTTTATCTGAGATTGGAGTACGTGGCACATATCATATTCATAGACAAAATTAGAATGGATCCATTGAAAGTTTTTGTTATCCCGAGTTGGCCAATTCCTTAGAATGAGCATTAGTTACAATCACTCTTAGGAATTTTGGGCTTTTATCATAAATTTATTACCATTTGTTCACATATAGCTGCATCATTTGCAGATTTGTTGCAAAATAGTAAAATATCTATTTTGGCCGACTACACAATAAGATGTTTTTGATGCATTGAGATAAGCCATTTCATGTGCTCCAATTTTCTTGGTAGTTCATCCACATAAACTAGTGGCATCACGATAGGTGGCAGAACGATTGCTTTTGAAGGTAAGAAACTTTCTCGGTCTCAAAGAAACTAGCACGTTCATGAACACAAGCTTTATGTATAGGTAATGCTTTGAAAATTTGGCAATATTATTTTATGGAGCCATTTTCAAAGTTTACACAGATCATCACACTGTGAAGTATTTTGTTTTCGAGCTTGATATATGGGGTGGACATGTAAGATGGGCACACTTAATGCAAGAATTTCATATGGAGATTCTTTATTGGAAATGCAAAAGCAATACAATTGCAGAAGCATTATCTCGGATCATGAGAAAAAGTCATTTTATGATTTCCATGTTGAGCAAGGTTTGCTTAAAAGAAAGGGAAAGATTTATGTGCCTAGTTCCCAAGAAGGGAAGTTCAAAAAGCAAGTCATTTTTGAGAACCATGATGTGCCATGCACAGGATATCTTGGTGTTGAGAAAACTTTATAACTGATTAGTCACTAGTCACATGTTTTGGTGGCTAAATATGGCTAGTGATGTGCAAAATGATGTGAATCAATGTTTTAAGTGTCAAGTAAATAAGAGGATATGCCCTTCGGGTTTCTTACAATCATTGGAGATACTGGAGTATTGTTGGGATAACATTTCCATGTATTTTATCATGGGTCCATATAATAAAGTAAGTCTATGATTTGAAGGTCCGACCGATTCAGACAGACTTAAACTCAAATAGCATTTGTTAGTTTATGTATAAATATATATAAAATATTTAGATCACTTAGCTTGGTGGTTAAAATTCCAGAGTATGAAGGTCAAGGTCATGGGCTCAACACCCGCCCTCGTCCATGACACATGAGGGAACAATTACTGAATGCTTATTCCATAGAACAGAGATGTATTTTTTATTATCTTAGATCGCAGATAACAAATAAAGCCATGGCGCAACGATCCGTCTTCCATTAATCTAGTGTGAGGATGACAATTCGAATCTCCTCTTCAACGCTGATGTACTAGTTAATGAATCAGCCTTTTTTGCATAAGTGCCACAACATATGCTGCTTGAATTATTCAAAAGAATAATTCTCACCACGTTGTGGTTGCGCTAGAAGAAAGAGAGGTGTGGTGAAAAATGATCTCCTACGAAATCATCACATGGAGGAAATGAGGATGAACTCAAAATGATGATCTCCGGAGAAAAATGATCTCCTACGAAATAATATGGAGAAAATGAGGTGTGGAGATAAATGATCTCCTACGTAATCATCACATGGAGAAAATGATGATGAACTCAAAAGGTCTTCATGGAAGCTCCACGATGGGCTCTGATATCAATGTAAGAGATTGAAAATTATGACCAGCACATGTTAGAGAGATGACTCTCCTCCCAACCATATCCCTCTATATATAACTCTCTCTAAGGGACTTGCTCTAACATGAGTCCATTTTTTATGAAGGTTATTCTATCTCTTTCGAGTGGCCATATGAGAAGTGTTTTGGACCTTCTAAATGACTCTAGATGTGCATGAAGGCAAGGGCTATTTAAGGTTGGGAGGAGAGTGGCTGGTAGCTAAATGAGACCTCACATCTCATCCAAGAAGTGAGACATCTTGTTTTATTATAAATTGGATTGCATAGACTCTACAGAGAAAATTATACATTTGACGAATCCATTAAAAAAAAGTAGTGTTTCTCAAAATATATGGTGTGCTTAATGACATCCAAAAGTCCATTGCTCCCTAAGTGCTCCCTAATTTCAACAGTTAAAATGGCCTCATTGTAGATTGCACTACAAATTGTGCATCTACAATCTTCACATGAGTTTTTGAAGCAGCAACTCAAGAAAATATATGTAAGAGCAACTTGAATTGGTTTCATTGTGAGGAGATAAGATTTCTCTATAAGGATTTCGTTCTCTTGTTAGATGCATTAAGCACCATATTCATTCATCAAATTTACGACATCCCAAGAACCAGTATCTTTACTCTTACAACTACGCATCATTGCTTTGATGCCAAGAGAAGCACACTTAGAAGTGATTGGAAAGAAAAAGTATCTTCTATTCATGCATTAATGACCGAAAGTCAAAAAGTTATCTACTTTGATACGAAGTGTTATGTGAAATGTTTGACTAGGTTGAAGATGATTCCTTATGGATCGGAATTTCAAGAGAGGAAATGTCTATTGAGTAAAATTCAATGCAAGAGTAGATGAATTAAAAAAAAAAAGAGAGAGAATAGTCCACGTGTGTTAGCTGGGCTAGCTGGACCCTCTGTCTCTTGACCTTGGGTGAAGGTTCAATCCCCACTAACGACACGACAATATGGGCCTAAGACCAATGTAAAACCATGTTATTTTTAGTTGAAATCAATCCTCTCTTGTGTTGCCTTTGGGCTCTATAACCCCTGCTTTATGGGATATGGGAGGTCTCGTGGGTAGTATGCTTGTTTATGGGATATGGGAGGTCTCGTGGTAGTATGCTTGTTCAGTTGTACAATTGCAATTTCAAAAGTTAAAGCTCAGTAGTAGCGTTGAGCTGAACCTCCATTAAACAAAAAAACGATAGAATGTTCTCATGTCGTTATGGATATTCATGGAATCTTTTTGAGAGCTTATGAATATTCTGCACACCGTCGCGACAAATATGTTTTAACGCAATAGCCAAAATTAGCGGCCATATGGTCTGATCTCCAATGATGTCGGAGAATCCAACAGATAAATAGATATCCAGAAAGCGACAGACACAGAAGACGAATTCTGGACGAGTCTGGACTCCGAAGCCGCCTTGTGCAACCCTGCGTTTTCCTCGAGGTATCTGGCTATGTCACGTGCTGTGTGTGTGGGTGAGAGAGCGACTTGTGACAGAGGGAAGATGGCGGGCTCGTTTTTGCAACCCTGCATGTTTTGATTCGAAGGTGGTGGTATGAGAGAGAGAGAGAGAGCTTACAGGTCCCTTTCTGCAGTCGTTCGTCTTTTGATTGTAGGATGGTATAGAGAGTTAGCATATGTACGCGCTCGTGCCGCGTCGTGTGAACGCCTGCGTGCCCCGTACGTGCCTGTGTGCGTATGAAAGAGACAGATGGCAACCACTTAGCACGCCTGCATGTTTTGAGCTGAAGGAAGTATGCAGGACTGCGTGTTTTGACCTCAAGGAAATAGTTATAGTCTGGGTGTGTGGGCGATCAGCCACACAGAGAGAGAGAGAGAGAGAGAGAGAGAGAGAGAGAGAGAGAGAGAGAGAGAGAGAGAGAGAGAGAGAGAGAGAGAGGGTAATTCAATCAGAATTCTAGAGATTGAGAGACGTGTAATTCAATCAGAGAGAGAGAGAGAGAGAGAGAGAGAGAGAGAGAGAGAGAGAGAGAGAGAGAGAGAGAGAGAGAGAGAGAGAGAGAGAGAGGTATTTAACTTTGTGTAGCCGTGAATCCACCTCGATGGATTAACAACTCTCTCCCCTTCTTTTTTGCCTTTATTAATCAGTGACATCATAAGTCTTGCTCATCTTTGCAGATTCGAATCGAAGCTACAGGTATGGCAGGTATCTGCTTTTGGTGTAGGGTCCTCCTCCTCTGCTGTGCATATCTATGTTGTGGGACGCGGAGGCGAAGACATCATACATATCGCAGAATGGGTGGACTTTACTGATGAGGTGTGCTCTTCATTTAAACTTCCGAGAGTTATTCAAATTGTATGTGTGGAAAGCTCTATTGAGGAGCTTAGTCTCGTCTCTTCTTTTTTTTCCCAAAATTTCTAACGGGGGAGGGAAAGCGAGAACATGAATACTGGGAACTAGGATTTTTTTTCATTTCTATCGAGTGATAACTACCTCGCTTGCTGTCACATCTATGATGTAACTTACATCATAGATGTAAGCACACCATATATCCGGGTAATCTACGACGATTCGAATTGAATGTTAGGTTTCTGCCTTCGATGTAGGACCCGTCTTTGTTGTTATGATACAACAACATAATACATTATGTAATTTACGCGAATTCGAATTGTATGTCAGGGTTCTGCTTTTGACGTAGGACCCTTCTCGGTTGTGTTTATATGTTGTAGGACGAGGCATTGGCTTCCTGCAATCGCAGATTGCAAAGAAAGTGGAAGTGGGCCCATGGTTCAGATGTTAATGTCAATAGAAATTCTCTTACTCATAATACTTAGGTATATTATGATCATGCATAATAGAAATTCTCATATCTGGTTTTGAACTATCTATTCATGCGTATTATGGTCATAGATTCATCATGCTTATCTAAATATTGAAGATTCGTGATAGGTTATGCAAGATTTAGGATGATGGCAGCATGCAGTTGCTCTCGAGAGGTTAATGGGGATGAATTAAAATGCTGAAAACTGGAAGAAGTGAGCTTATTGTGATGCACTGGCCAAGCTGACCATGGCCCTTTTATCTTTTATGACTTGAGCCCATGTTGTGCACTCTATCGGCTTCGTCCCCCTTTTTTTTTTTACCTCATAGCCACATGCCAAAACATTTAAGTGACAACTTTGAGGGACTTCCATGCATTGACAAAAAAGGCCTTCCCAAGAAGCTCCCATCACATTTGGTATCAAAGCTTTCAGCTCATGTCAAAACTTTTAAGTGGCGACTTTGAGGGAGTTTTGCTATTGACAAAGGCCTTCCCAGGAAGCTCCCATCACATTTGGTATCAAAGCTTTCAGATCATGTCGACAAAGCATAGAATATGTGAAAGATGTGATATGTGAATTTTCAGCTATGCTCTTGGACATCGGCAGCTGCTTGCAACTGGCCCCTCTGCAAGCTATGTATGTTTTTAACTGATTTGACTTGCAAAACGTTGCAAGGTTAAATTACATGAGGCCCATTGGCAAATAGAAAGCCTCCTGAAGGCAATTATTTTGTATGAAAAAACACGAGCTATAGTATCTCACGTAACCCACCCACTGTAATTTTTATCCTGGGTTTGAAGTGTTTGATGGTTTGCCTTGGTGCACCAAATTGTGCACAGCTATAAGCTGACTTGGTATCATGAGTGACACATAACATGTTACAGCTCATCTTACTGATCACATTTCCCAAGTCCTTGGCTGCATTTTCTGTCAGGGTGGTGAGCCGAGTCACTCCTTCCTCACCTTCATGTTAACATGACTTCTGCATTGGGTTCGTAGATGTGTGGTAATGAGAATGGCCTCCCCAGGCAGTGGAATTGTGGGTTCACAGTTGGAATAGAAAATGGTGAGGTCCATGCTACAGGCAGGCCTCTCATACAAGTCACTTTCCTTGAGGGCTATGGAACATTCTTGGTAGTTTATGGGGAAAATGGCTTGAATTGGCATCAAGCAAGGAGTCTCTAGCCAAGTTGCATGCTTGCCTTCATTTTTTATGACTTGAGTCCATGTTGTGCACTCTTATGGGCTTTGATCTCTTCTTCCTTTTTTTTTTTTTTTTTTTTTGACTTTGAGTCCATTTCTTATGGGCTTATGTCAGCAAAGCATAAAATATGTGAAAGATCTGATGTGAATTGAGTACCGAGTCAATATTCTAGTGCCCTAATTTCTGGTGCAGCTTTGGAGGAGATTTTGGAGTCAACCATTCAGCATCTTGCTGAATTTTGTTAGTACCAAGTCAATATTCTGTTCCTCTTCCTTTCTTGCTGCACAAGGAGGGAACGCTCTTATTATTCAGTTTAGGGTTTGTTGTACAAACAGTTCTCAACTGTTGCTATTCACTCCAAACTCACATACACACTCTTCATACCTCTTAGGCACTTTATGAACAAACTCTTGTATCTAGTTCTCGAAATTTTACCTAGATTCAGATTTTGTAACTACATTTAGCACACATTTGGATTTGTATCTACATTCAGCACACATTCAGTTTTGTAGTCATATACACACTTTGTAATTTGACATTCGAATATCAGTTAGTGTGTAGGCAAGCATTTTGGCTTACTGACACTTTGACAAGTTATGTTTTCTCTCTCTACTTCTCATTCATCTAATTTTGAATCTTAAGGTGTGTATGATAAGGCTCATTTGTTGGAAGATCCTATAAACTTGTGATTTTTGTTATTAAGGCCCACCCCAATTCCAACAAGTTCTTCATTGGGTCCGTGAGCGGCTGGGGGTGTGGGAGTTGAGTGCCTATCGAGCTCATTTTGGAGTTGGGGTTGCTTGTGGTTTTTGCCCATCATGGTTCTTTCATGAGAAATCTTGTTGGAGTGATAATGGCTAGTATGGTTGCAAGTTGCATGATGCATTCATAGTGCACAACACAGTTGGTATCGACCGGTCGCAAACCAAGATTCGGAGTTCCCAAAAATTTGGAAATGAAAGGAAACGAGAAATGGTGTGTATGTATGTATGTATGTATGTATGTATGTATATATATATATATATTACACAACACACATAGCACATACTCATACACTCATACATACATGCATTGATCATTCACACATTATTAATTCATTACAGTTTACATTGATGATTGTACAACTTACAATTTACTAGTTCAACTATGCACATTAAACCTTTGTCACTACACAATTTATAATTTAACCATGTCTCCAATCTTTTTGACGTATCTCTAATAGGGATTTGGAGCAATATATAATTATTCAGCTAGAGAACTTGCATAGTACATACATAATGAAAATTAGACTTTAGTGATAGTGGACTAATGAGTAGCTACAAACTGGCAGAATGAACCCTCTTCGAACATGCCATGAGTTTGAACGGTTGGAAAAAAACGGCCTTAGGTTGTTTCCCAAAAGCGGTTGTTCCATTTTGGGGGCCCAGAAACTCCATTTTTGGGCGTTATGGATGCATTGCGAGTCTATGCCTTGTCCTCATGGTTGGTTGCTTGGTTGGAAAGGCAACAATATGCAAGGTATGGGTAGGCTCTTGGCTTTTGACAATAGTCCTCCATGTTCCATGTAGGAGGCACTTGCCTTTAGCTCTGGGAGTTTGTACTTCTTTTGGATGGCATACATCTTGATTTTTAGAGGTAGGAGCAATCTCATAATTGGTTGTTGTGGATAAATGTGACTCTCACAACAGAGTTCAACTTCTTTGTGTGAGATAGTGCTGCCCTAGCACACATGGTGCTACTAACAAGCAAGCATGAAGAAGCTGCCCATCTTGGTGATACAAGGGCATTTTTCTCTTGTTTTTTCCAAGCGGGTGAAGCTTTGCATGATGCTTGCACTACAACTTTTGCTATAAGCATGCTTCCCATTTATGATCATGTGAAGCCACAAGGAACTTTCAACTTTCAAAGCTTGTTGACTTTGACTTGTGGGAATGAGCCAGCTTGCAATGAGGGGATCTTCTTCCAGGTCTAGGTGTGTGGTGCCTCATCTAGATCTGCCTATTCAGAGGCATCTTTCTAATGACCATTTCACTGGACTCAATTTCGGTGTTGAGGCTTCTCAACACATTGACTCCCTGATTTCAAGGGATGATGGTGATTAGCCCATGGGGCGAGTTCAGTAGACAACCTTGGGCTTGTTTGTTTCCAAAGAGATGATGGGTAATCCCTCTTGGGCTAGACTTGGGGGAGTTGAACCCTCTAGACACTTGAAATTTTGAAGAACGGAGCTATGAGTTGCTTTGTTCCTTGTCCTTATGGAAATTGAAATCTTTTGGTGCATGCAGGGTGGAAGATGCCTAAGCATGCCAAGGTAAGGCAACAGGCAGTGACCATTTGTTGCATGCTTGACATTGAGTCGATGGGAGCTCAAAATGATCACTTATTTTGAGACCCAGAAAGATGTCTAAAATGGAGATCACTTGGGTGATGCTTTTTGGCCCAAACTACGAGGTCCATGTTAAAATTCGATCTAGCTCATGTGGAGTTTCAACATGTTCTGGATGGAGTCGGAGTGAGAGTAGTGGTTTTAAGAATATTGTCTTCTTTGAGGGTAAGAACACCATGAAAATCTAGAACCCCCTTCACATAGCTTGTATGTCTCACCCTTTCCCTTTCATACTCATATTGTGAGGGCGATGGAGCTGTATGGGGCACTGACTTGAGCCTCTCCTTGTTCTCACATTGGTGTCAGTTCTATGTTGAGTTTGTGCAGATGCACGATAACAAGGCCGGCCCTCCTTCACTCTTGAGTTGTGGGTTTACGATTGGAATGGAAAATGGTGAGCACCATGCTATGGGCGGGCAAGTATTTCGCACTAAAACATTTGAGTATAGCCAAACGAAATGGAAACACGCACATCTGAATTCGATGCGTGTACATATGAAGAGCTCTGAAGAAAAAAAATATTTCTCACCAAAGGACATGAATATTTCTGAAAGGAAGCAACTATTTTGCTGTCGAATTATATGGAAACAGGAATATTTCACCTCACTGTTGACATATGGAGAACTCTGAAGCAAGCAGATGAAAATGTGAGTATAGCAGAATCAGAGGAATAGGCACAGCTGAATTCAGTGTTTACATATGGAGAACTCTGCAGAAGCAACTATTTCACACTAGAAAACCCAATCACAAGGAAACAGACACATGTATTAGTGCTCAGGTACGGAAAACTCTTGAAGAAAGCAATTTCAGACCAAACACACGTGTCGCAGAATTATATGCAGAAAAAGGCACATTTAATTCAGTGTTTACATGTGGAGAACTCAGAACTGAAGAAAGCACACATTTCGTACACATGTGGGTAAAGTTGAATTACATTGAAATATGTACATCTGATTTAGTATCTCCATGCATGAACTTTGAAGAAAGTAAATATGTCACACCAAAATATGCAAGTATAGCCAAATCACATTGAGATAGGCATGACTTGTTTTAATATTTACGTACGGAGAACTCTGAAGAAAGTTGGAACTACTCTGGAGAAAACTACTTCGCACCAAGATATGTTGATTATAGTCCAATAGATGTTTTGTTCAAGGTCTGAACCAAAATCCCTTTGAGATAGCTTTATTTATCACACCAAAATGCTGTTTGAACAATGTTCAGACCAAAATACCGTTTAGCTATTTCCATCTTTTAGTGAACACCGGGATAAATTACTAAAATGAAAAATCTACTTCCATCTGTTAATGAATAGCTGATGAATTCCTGTGAAAACATCTAGCTTATGGGATCTTTGAAAATCATATCTGGATTGCAGGACATTAAGTACATACAATTAGACATCAAATCTTACGAGTCCTTAATTATACATGAATTTCAGGAGTTCTCTTAGCTATGTGGAGGATCCTATGTCAGAATTGAGCCAGGTAAAAAATGAGAATATGTGTAGTCCCACTTGCGTCATCACCATTAGTACTACCAGAAAATGCAAAGATTGGTAGTTAAAAGCACGTAGTAGTATTTGCATCATGATTAGAAGCCAGATACATTCTTAACAAAAAATTCAAAGATTGTTAGTTAAAAGCACTTAATAGTATTTGCATGAGTAGAAGCTAAATACATTCTTTTCTGTCATTTCTCAACAAAGTGCTTTCTTTTGGAACCAATACAACACTTGCATCAGTTCTGAAAAGCAGATGTATTTTACTATACCACTTCCCAATGAAGTGTCACCGGTACATCAAATGTTATGCTTTCCTTTGAACTAGGATGTTGAGGCCTTTCACATGTTATGCTTTCCTTTGAACTAGGATGTTGAGGCCTTTCACGTATTGTTAAAATTGATGTAATTCAACACATTAAACCTGATGTTTTTTTTTTGGTGTTTTTTTTTGGGGGTCCTCTTTAAAGTATTTGCATCATGAGTAGAAGTTAGATACATTCGTTTCTGTCATTTCTTAACAATGTGCTTTCTTTTGGAACCAATACAGTACTTGCAGCAGTTTTGAAAAGCAGATATATTTTACTATACCACTTCCCAACGAAGTGTGACTGGTGCATAAAAGTTATGCTTTACTTTGAACTTGGAAGTTGTGGCCTTTATGTATGTTAAAATCGATGTAATTAAATGCGCTTAAACCTGATCTTCTTCTTCTTTCTCTTTTTTTTTTTTTTTTTTTTTTTTTTTTTCTGGGGCGGGGGCAGGGGCCCCCCGGGGGGGCGGAGGGGTTTTCCTTTTTTAATTGCATTTCAAGTACAAGTAAAATTGATATACTATTTTCTTCATTTCTCAACGGTTTTTCTGTTTAGAATGTAGTACTTCGTTATGCCTGAAAAGCGGATGTGTTTTCCTAATACTATTCTGCTAATCAAAGCATATGCATCTATATAATTGTTTACATATTTTGCTAATTAAGGCTTTATTCTTTTGCCAGTGTGCAGATTAAGTGAATCGAAGATGATTTTGGCAATGGCGTTTATACAGACCATTTTCATTTAACTTCAGCTAATGGCACTTGCTCGTTTTCATTATTTCATTGGACCCTATGCCAAGATGTGCATAATGAAATCTAGTCATGTAAAAATTATATCATCACACACACACACACAGAAGGCACCAGTCGTTAACCCTTCAATGTTGAAGAACCATGAGTTCCCACAATGCTATGTAAATTGTTTTTTCCTGATCATACATAGTCCATCCAGGTTGAAGAATCACACCTCATATACAACAGGGGCAATTATACAATGGGACATTCTTTTGTAAATAACAGCAAACTCTACCACAGTCTGTGTTTGTCAATTTAATAGGCAAAAGCATCATTTTCTTTACTTTGTATGAATGACCTTGTAGTTTCGACACATCTTTTTGTTTGACAGCAACTTGAGCAGCTACAATGTTTTTGGATTATTTACTACTTACTCATTTTGTCTGAGAAATGATGGGCTGTACTCAAAGACAGCCAAGTGATGATTGGATGCAAGGGGAAAGAAAGATTGTTTCCCTCTTAGATGTTTTATCTACCGTTTCTGTTTCTCCTAGCGATGTTCATGTACTGATGTGAAACTCTCCTTGCTATTTTGCTCCATGTTATGGCTTACGAATTCCACTGAGATGCTCATTCTGGTCCTCTAAAGGACAGCCAGTGATGATGGGCTGCACCTGCACTCTGTAATATAGGGGAAACACTGTTTCCCTCTTTAGATGTTTTATGTACTGGTTCTCCTAGTGATGTGCATGTACTGATGTGAAGCTCTTTGTTGCATTTTTGTTGCATGTCATGACTACAAACTTCATTGAGATGCCCAAACAAGGAGAAACAGGTGGTGATAAATTAAATAAGTCAATGATGAACCTCTCTATTGCTATTTTTGTTGCATGTCATGGGTATGGATTCTACAGAGCCACTCAAAAGAGGAGTACAGGTGGTGGCAATGACTCAAACAAACCGATTGTCTCACCATCGTTTGTGATCATTCCCTTTAGCTGGACAATTTCACGAACTTTTATCTTGTAAAATGGCTGGTAGGGATTAAGGTATTTCTTTTAAGATTGGGCTGAATTCAGAGATCTATCATCTTTACTCGTATGTAAAACAAAGGCAGAAAACTCCCATAGTAACAGTCTTGCCAAACATCTGAAAGAACGATGAATTAGTCTGATTGGATGTGTATTTGTAACATGTCATGATACTTAGACAAAGTATACATAATTATTGGAGGGGAATGTACCTCCAATCTTTTTGTAACTGACATCAAGGCTCAAGCCTAGAGTGGCAGCCACAGTAACCTTGATCTATCAGTCCATTGTTTCAGTATATGGGAAGGCATACTCGTCCAGTTAGAAAATTGTCACTAGATTTTACTTCAATAGTGCACTATCCACCCAGCTGAACTACGTGAGAGAATGGACACCACACTTTATGGTGTCTATCATGGGAAAGCTTACTATCATGAGCACAAAATTGTCATGCAGTTGTAGTGATAATGCAGTAGCCACCCAGCTGAAAGCTCCAAATCTTCATAAACTTATGGTGTTTCTCATGAAGCAAATGTATGTCTGAACACTGATTGCAATTGTCTGAAAAGGATATTGGCTCAGATGGATGGCAAGCTGATTGGCTCAGATGGATGGCAAGCTGATTGGCTCCAACAGTTGAATGCAATGCGTAAAGTTGACCACGTGGTGCACAGATTAGGCAGCAAATATAGTTGGTTTGTCATATGGAATTGGATAGCCAGAGAATCAATGTTACTTGTAGTCCAGAACTTAAAGCTATTATCTGGAAGAGACTCCTTTTAGGAGTGCCTGTCTATGCAAGGAAAATGTGTTGATATACTCTGTGCGCAGTGTCAGGAAATCGCTTTTAGCCAAAAGTGGTAGACGATGCTTTTCATTAGTAGTAGTTTGTGTGCAACATCTCATGTCCAAGGCCGAATGACAACACATTTCAAATTCTTATGGACCAGACTGTAGTGAGTGGCAAGCCTTGCCATGCCATTTTTGACGTAATGATGAGACCACCTACCCTCATTTTCATTCTAAGGTGGATCTTAATATGGTAGCCCTTGAGGATATGGGAGCATATTCACGTTACACTGAAAGAGAGCAGTTTAGGACTCCATAATAATTTTTCCTGGTTGTGCGATTGGTGGACTTTCATCTCACAGGAGACTTTGGATTAGACTAAACAGAATTTGTTTCAACCTTCATTGTGCCATCAATTACACTTGGGTTACACACAGCGTGAGATTGCACTACAAGCTTGTATATAAATTGTATGCATTACAAGCTTGTAAAGGAGCACTGGTTGTGCTTTTAGGGAGTTCTTCTGAAAAGTGAAGAAACCAAAAAGGATTGCAACTTGCCATGAACATGATCAATGAAGTACAGATACAGGGATTGCTCATTATATGGTATTAGCACTTCAAAAAGCTAATGTGAGCTCATGGCCCTCATCTTTAGAGAGAATCAAATTGCTGTTGATTATTCAGTGTCGGAAGTGCAGACTGTTGTGGATAGATAGAACCTACTGTGCATGGATAAATCTTTTAACCATGACACTTCTGAAGATCTTTAAAATATGAAACTACTGTTGTGGATAGATAGAACCTACTGTGCATGGATAAATCTTTTAACCATGACACTCCTGAAGACCTCATTATATGGTATTAGCACTTCAAAAAGCTAATGTGAGCTCATGGCCCTTATCTTTAGAGAGAATCAAATTGCTGTTGATTATTCAGTGTCGGAAGTGCAGACTGTTGTGGATAGATAGAACCTACTGTGCATGGATAAATCTTTTAACCATGACACTTCTGAAGATCTTTAAAATATGAAAATCATTGAAATTTGGATGATGGGTTTTCAGCAGAATGTATTGGGCTCTATCTTCTTGTTCACTAGAAATGTTGTGGGGCTTATTGACACCTTCAAATGTTAAAGAGGAACTTTTCGGTTCATAAAAATAGCACTTGATTGACCTAGTGGCCTCATCTCATATTGTAAGCCAATCACTTTCTAGGATGATGCAGCCCTTTCTTGCAAAGTACGTTCATCCCACACAACTGAACAGTATTAGAAAATAAGACACATTGATTTAAGATAACAATCTTTATATTATGCTTGCTTTTGATTTTTGCCTTGCAATGACCAAGAAATAATTTCTTCAAATTGATTTTGTGGAAGCCTTTGGCACAATTAATTTGTCTTTCATAAAGTAGGTGATGTTCAAGATTGGATTTGGCATGAGGTTGTCCAATGAAATCTATTTGCTGGACAGTGTGCCTAGTATTTGCTTTACATCTCTCTTGCTTAATTGTTTCCTATCAACTCTCTTCTACTTTCTCTTGTTACTAATCAGCCATTGTTTTGCATATTGTCGGATATACACACAAGAACAAGCTACCATGAGAATCAAGATATAGATGATTTCATACATTGAAGACTAGCTTTGTAGATGTTACATAGTTTCTCTTATACTGTAGTTCCAAAATTTGAGAGCTTGCATAGATGCAGTCTGAAAATCAATCTTGTTAAAATACAACCTTAGCGATCAGTTGTCCTTAATTCGTTGATCTTCCTTCGGCTCGGTGAAAATTTGAAAACGGCTAGCGTTTACAGACACATGATCATCCCTCTGAACGTGCATCAAGTTTCATAAAGTTGACAAGTTAATGGGGTACTAGAGAAAATGATGCCCTCGTGTGATGAAATGCAATATAGATCAATGACTTTAGATTTCAGGGTGAAAACTATTTAGTGCATTCTATTTGCTAGTGTAAGTTTGGAAAAATGCCAATACGTAATGTTGGATTTTGTTCATCCAAAATCTTAGAAATCATAGGAGATAAGACAACACAAGACACTTTAGGTTGAGAAATTCAATGAATAAAATTGAGTTCATATACAAAAGCTTTGAAAACTATTTAAATGTACGTGTACAAAGCCTGAACTTTTTTGTAAATAGCACAAATTAAAGTTGAAGCTGAATAACATCTCTCTGACAATGGAGAACGAATCTAAGATAGAAACATCTCCGTAACAGAGATAGCATTAAAGTTATAACTGGTTGAAATAGGGAGGTTAAGAATAACATGCTTAAGAAAAACCTCTCCCAAAAATACAGGCAAAGGTTGAGTATACTGTATGACTAAGCTGCTAACCAAAGTTTCATATAAGCTAAGATAAGCTAGGAAAAACATAAACCTAAGTTCTTGCATCTTATCGCATCTTTAGAAGCCATTGGTTTGAAGTGGAGTAAGTTACATTCGTGATGAATTACACAGTAAGTAAAATAAACGTGAAAAGGTGGGTTTTTTTCCTTTGATGAGATTTATTTTTTGTAGTAAAAGCTGACCTTCAATTTTTAATGAAAAGACTAATTTTAGAAATTCATTATTTTCAGATTTCATGATTAAACCTAAAATTATCCATTCTAAGTTGATTTTCATCATAAAGTCCTATTTATTTGGGAACTTGGTTTAAAAAAATAAGGCTTAATGAAAATGCAAGAAAATTTTATGAAGAACAAGGAAATTCTGCGAAAAAACTTTATGGAAAAGCAAGAAAATTTACGGAAAAAGCAATTAATTTTTATGGAAAAATGAAGACTCTTTTATTACAAAAAGCAGCAAATGTATTAACTCAACTTTTTCACAAAATGCTCTGCTATAAATAGGGCAGCCTTGGGCATATGCATATGGAGCTAAATGACTCACTATGGGGTATCTGTTGTCGGGCATTATAGGGGTAGTGTACATGGCCAGATATCTATGTGTACGATTAATTGTATATTTCAGAGTTAAATTTTTTGTTGTGGATCTTTATATGTAGGACCAGTAACATCTACTGGAGTTCTTGTTGATACCAAAGATCTTATATTTGTTGGAGATCTTATATATATATACAAGTCTCTGACATTCGTCCTTTGTTATATGTTTTGTTGTTCTACCTCTAAGGTCTTCTTTACTTATCTATTATGGGTCTTCTATCACTAGACCTATTCTATATCTGCATTTTGTTTGAGTATCTTTATGTTTTAACCAATTGGAAAATCTATTGGTGTCCTATTGTTTGCAGTCGTTTATCTACTCCACATGGTTGGAGCGAAAACTAATGTGGAAGACCTATATGGTTAAAGCTTAAGCCTATCAGGCTAAAGAAAACCATTAAGTGCCGGACCAACATAATCAAAGCTATTACGCCTTTAGGCTTAAGCTAATACCAGGCCCAAAGGCATGAGAATGCTTAATTGATGAAGAGATTATCAATCTATCTTGTTCACTTCACCAACCATCGGATATAGGCTGGCCAATGTGATCATTATGGCTATCTAGAATTGTTGTTATCAATCAATCACACAAAGGCAATTGGAAGCTCTTATGCAACTTCAGCAAGTAGAATGAAAGGGCACCTTTAATAATAGGTTTGAGCTTGAACAATGGAGTACATACCTTATATCTTTGATATTAATTTTGCATCGAAGGCCTTGTTGGGGCCACTCTTACACAATTTAAATTATATGTTATGATACAATTTTGTGAACTTCAAATGCATGAATATCAAACTCTCTGTGAACATTTCAATACTTTTAAAAGTCATATGTCAAAATTGGATTTGGTTGCATCATGTAATATTGCTATGGTTGTTTTCTTGAGGAGTTTACCTTCTGCATACAATGTTCTAGCTACTATACTGCAAACACTTCTAAAGCCAACTTTAAAAAGTTCATATCGATGCTCCAAAAGGAGGAGAGTAAGAAAAAAATTAGGACTTGTCATATGAAGGAGCTTTCTTACTTAAAATTAACAAAAGGCAAAAGAAAAAGTGCAAACACTATGGAAGGACCAACCATGAGTGTTGAAATGCTTCAGGTTCAGCCCTTGCTCTTGACGATGATCTTATCTCTATTTGCTCTATTATTCAATCTCTGGCATCTGATTTGCTATGCTACTATTGAAGGTTTTCTTTATTTATTTGTGTTGGTCTTCTATTTATTAGACCTTTTCTATATCCATATTTGTAGGAATGTCCATATCTTCCAAGTTCCAACCGAGAGAAATCTATTTTCTGGTCTGCTTTGTAGCCATTTCTCTCTTCCACATAGTTGGAGAATTTGTTTTTGTCTCTTCTCTATTTGAGGAACCATTCTTTTTGCTATGGATACATTTTGGTACATGATCATTAATTTGAATACATACTGTGCACAATTTTTGTTGTTAAAACTTCAATCTTTCGTAATAACAAAGACTTAGGTACAAAAAGCCTATAGCTTGATCTTAATTATGATAACCCAAAATTTTCTAACTCAACTTATCTTCTAGTAAAGGTTAATACATGATGTTATCCAACAATCACCTCTTTATATGATGCTATCCAACAATCCCCTCTTTGACATGAATGTGAAGGAAATGAAGAAGAGCAGATTGATAGATAAATGTGGCAAACTATGAAGATAAAGCAATAAGGAAAAAAAAAGTGACATGCCTAGCCTTACGAGTAGGCCAATAGTTACAGGTCTAAGTGTAGCAAATACATCGCCTTCAATGCTTGCAACAACACTTGACTTTATTGGTAATGCAATTTTGTCTTCTTTGCTTTTTTGCATTGTAATTTCTGTGCAAATATAGATGAAGAATATATTGGTAATGCAAAGATGATTGAGCAAAAGGTCCAAATCTTCCTGAACTTGTGAGTATCTTGCATGGATAGACTTTAAATATGGTCCTCTTGTCATTGATGAGTAAGTTATTTAGCTTGATTCGCCTGTATCAAAACCCACTTCTCTAAATTT
>CM035409.1:63562609-63567609 GCA_020310875.1 Ceratopteris richardii
TGACACAATGTCAACACTTGAAAGACCTTCGAAAACATCATAGGCCTCTTCGAGTGAACTGCATTTTGCATACATGTCAATTAGAGCATTGCTGACAAAAGTATCTACTTCAAATCCTTCTTGAACAATCTCAGCATGAACCTCCTTTGCCCTGGCCAAGTCGCCCATAGCTGAACAAGCTTTCACCAGTGCTAGATACGTATAATGACTAGGCGACACATTATCTTCCCACATCTTTGGAAGCAAGTCCAGAGCAGCCTTACCATTACCACTCTGAACATAACCCTGTATAAGAGAAGTCCATGTGTATTCCTTCCTAAAAGCTAGTTTATGGAATACTTGAAGAGCATCATTCATACGGCCGCACTGTACAAATATGGGAACCAGATAATTGCCAAGTTCTGTCCTTGCCTCCAATCCATAAGCAGTAACTTGTTTGTGTATTTGCAAGGCAAAAACTGGGTCATTTGCCTTCCTGTGTTCCTGAACGTAAGATAACATCTCATCCACTGAAGGAAGTCCAGATAGTCCTTCCATAGATAATATAGTTGTCTCCATGATAGGACATTGATTTCAGAAATCATACCAATAATTTACTCTTACTCCAAGAACAGGTAGTTCGGGTTGTGAATTCAAACGCGTGACTTTCTGGTAGAGATGTGATGGAACCCAGAAGCTCCGATGAGATAGATAGAAATAATAAGTAGGCTGTAGAAGAGATGTTCATGAAAGACCATGTAATATTCAGCTTTCATGCGCGTCGCTGTTATAGACATCCACCTGTGCATATTGGTAGAGCTTGCACTCGAGAACCAAAATCTTACTCCGGAGCAAACATTGATCTGGTCCACGATGGCGTGGAAATACGTAGCGGGTTTGCAGTAAGCACATAGATTGGCTATTAACCATGGTCCAAGCATCGCCTCATGTCACAATATCGAACGCAGAACCAGTTTCACGTACGATCTGGACATCTTGAAATGCCTGTCGGAACATTGAGGCCGTTCGCAGAACGCATAGAGCCTT
This sequence comes from Ceratopteris richardii, assembly GCA_020310875.1. Classification (NCBI taxonomy): domain Eukaryota; kingdom Viridiplantae; phylum Streptophyta; class Polypodiopsida; order Polypodiales; family Pteridaceae; genus Ceratopteris; species Ceratopteris richardii. The sequence continues at coordinate 63,563,636 of CM035409.1, forward strand.
GACGTAAGCATCAGAGGCCTGTGCAAACAGCTGCTGGCCGGTAATACGGTTAGGATCAGAAACCAATGGAAATTCTGAACTCTTAGAATTTATGATTACTCCTGCTTGATCATTTAAGATGCAGTTCCAGTAACTGACGGGAAAGTGGTTTTGTGGCACAGCACGTTAACTGATTTCGACATCGTCCACGAAAGGGTGATTTTGATATGTTGATAGATAAGCAGCGAGCACTCTTCGTGAAATGGATTTTTTAATGTAGCCATGCTCACATCTCACGAGTCAGACGCCAACCCAAAGTACGAGGTCTTATGTCATCACAAAAACTGGAGGCCGTCACCGTGTTGATAATGGCTCTTACATGGTTTCACATTGAGATGGCCGGACAAGCATGCAAAATACTCCAATCCCCGAATAGAAAAGAGTGGCAGAACGAACAATTAGGTTGGGTTGACACAGAGTGGCGATACACTTTGTGCTACCACATGGATAAATATCATTGGTTGTTGAAAAAGAGTGCTTGTTTCATATCCATCACGTTTTGGGACGACCTACCACCCCTCAGAACAAAAATATACCACCTTAATAGTCTAGTGTGATCGGTCATACAAAATTTTTCAATCAATAAGCATACAAATTACGTTTACTTTTAATGAAGAGCTGTCGCTTTACCTGAACTAAAGAGAATTTGACTGAGGGTGAGTCAGCAAAAACATACCGCTCTGTGTGAACTCACCCTTGCAATTATTGTTTTATAAATTGTCACTTGAATAAAAAAGCTTGAATTCAATCAATTCAATGCCCTTATTCTAGTGCTCATGCATCTAACATTTCATTCAACTGCTCACACATACCTCAATTTAGTAAATCATATTGAAAATGTGAATCAGCTCCCACATAAGTCAATTTAGTTTTTTTTTTTTTTTTTTTTTTTTTTTTTTTTTTTTTTTTTTGTCCAATCACCAACCTACTCTTCCAGTTATGCTTGAAATTGAAAGAGACGGCACATCTCTCATATCCCTCACTTTTCAAAGGGCTTAACATCAAGTTGCACTCAGTGCCTTGAACCCTAGACCTCATAGTTTAGGGCCAAGGTATTACCAATACACTAGAGATCCTCTACTTACTTAATTAGTAAGTTATGTTGAAATTGTGCACTAAGTGACTTCAATGAAAACATTAGAAGGATGTCGATTCATCCATATCATTCATGACACATAAGCACAACCATCCATTATGCCATGTTTTAAGTCACCCTCCCTCAATGTGCCCAACCTATCTTGAAGATGTGAGTCGACTTAGGTTACCCATGACACATAAGCACAATGACTTTACACATTGACCAAAAGTGGTCACTATGCTATGTTTCAAGCCAACCCCCCCCCCCCCAATGTGCTCACCTTATCTATCAACAAAATGTGTCACCCTTCCTCCATGTGCCCAACCTGTCTATCTTGAAGATGTGAGTCAGTTCAGGTCACCCATGACACATAAGCACAATAACTTTACACATTGGCCAAAAAGTGGCCACTATGCTATGTTTCAAGCACCCCCCCCCCCTCATGTGCTCACCTTATCTATCAACAAAATGTGATCATAGTATACTAAGGAATTCCTTTTTTGTCAAACTCATATTCTCGCCATATATTGTATGCAAACTTATGCCATCCACTCTATCATTAAGTGTTAAGGCTTTCACAATACAAAAATGATCGCTGGTGAGGAGCTAATAAGCCAGTAGAGATCCTTCTTTTGTTAAATTTGAATTTTGATTCATTGAGAAAAAGTGATGGATGAGCGTGATGATCAAGCTTTAAGAAAAAGAAATGAATGATATGTGGTGGGCTAGTGGTGCAACTCCAATACCATGTAGGAGATACCACAACACACACACACACACACACACATATATATATATATATATATATATGTGTGTATATATATATATATATATATATATATATATATATATATATATATATATATATATATATATATATATATATATATATGTGTGTGTGTGTGTGTATGTATGTATGTATGTATGTATGTATGTATATATATATGTGTGTATGTATGTATGTATGTATGTATGTATGTATGTGTGTGTGTGTATGTGTGTGCGAATATATATAGGATCAAGGTTAGAAAGAAAGAGAGATATTGCTACTCATGGGAATAACACAAAAGATGTGGTAATAATGGAAAGTGGACTCAAGATGAGTAGAAGATGAACTAAACTCAACTCAACTAAAACTGATAACTCTAATACAATAGAACTCAAACACTACACAATATATAGATGGTTCTATACAACCATGCACTCCCTATATGCATCTTAGATGTTGATCTAGATAGAAGCTATGTGAAGGGCTATAGGCCAACACAATGGGTACTAAGGCGTATTCCCTAATGGTTCTAAACACCGCAAACTATGATCCTACAAACCTAAATCAGCCTACCCATGTCCTATGGTCGTGGTAGCTTGATCCATGCCCAAAATAATCTCTTCCATTGAGCTATGGGGTAAATCCAATGGTAGAAAGGTAGGATCAACAATCATTTATTTGTAGCCCTTGATCTTGCTTAATCCACACTTATGATCAAGTCTAGATCCATTGACCCACAGCAGATAGACCCTTCCCCAAGTAAAAGAGCCATTTTTGTTTTTAGCCCTTGATTTAAGTTGATAGAATCAATCCCAAATCCAATGGCTTAGAAGTAACCTTCCTGACTATCAATCTACACTCTACTCTAGATCTCATTTGACCTTAAAGTCAGGAACCTACCAATGTCCAACACTGTCACATGGCTTCTCCTCATAATGGGGTCCTTACAAAATAGAGTGTCATGGAACAATGGTGGTCCTACATAAAGGTGAGGCATTGAGCATATCTAACACCCCCCCTCAATTTCCACCCGAAGGTGAAATACCTTCTTGGCCTATATATATATATATATATATATATATATATATATATATATATATATATATATATATATATATATATATATATATATATATATATATATATATATATATATATATATATATATGTATGTATGTATGTATGTATGTATGTATGTATGTATGTATGTATGTATGTATGTATGTATGTATGTATGTATGTATGTATATGTGTGTGTGTGTAGGATCAAGGTTAGAAAGAAAGAGCGATATTGCTACTCATATGAATAACACAAGAGATGTGGTAATAATGGAAAGTAGACTCAAGATGAGTAGAAGATGAACTAAACTCAATTCAACTCAAACTCATAACTCTAATACAATAGAACTCAAACACTACACAAGATATAGATGGTTCTATACACCCATGCACTCCCTATATGGATCTTAGATGTTGATCTAGATAGAAGCTATGTGAAGGGCTATAGGCCAACACAATGGGTACTAAGGCGTATACCCTAATGGTTCTAAACACCACAAACTATGATCCTACAAACCTAAATCAGCCTACCCATGTTCTATGGTCGTGGTAGCTTGATCCATGCCCAAAATAATCTCTTCCATTGAGCTATGGGGTAAATCCGATGGTAGAAAGGTAGGATCAACAACTGTTTATTTCTAGCCCTTGATCTTGCTTAATCCACACTTAGGATCAAGTCTAGATCCATTGACCCACATCAGATAGACCCTTCCCCAAGTTAAGAGAGCTATTTTTGTATCTACCCCTTGATTTAAGTTGATAGGATCAATCCCAAATCCAATGTCTTAGAAGTAACCTTCCTAACTATCAATCTACACTCTACTCTAGATCTCATTTGACCTTAAAGTCATGAACCTACCCATGTCCAACACTGTCACATGGCTTCTCCTCATAATGGGGTCCTTGTAAAATAGAGTGTCATGGAACAATGGTGGTGCTACATAAGGGTGAGGCATTGAGCATATCTAACACCCCGCCCCTCAATTTCCACCCTTAGGTGAAATACCTTCTTGGCCTATATATATATAT
>CM035409.1:63572609-63682609 GCA_020310875.1 Ceratopteris richardii
ACTACACAAGATATAGATGGTTCTATACACCCATGCACTCCCTATATGGATCTTCGATGTTGATCTAGATAGAAGCTATGTGAAGGGCTATAGGCCAACACAATGGGTACTAAGGCATATACCCTTATGGTTGTAAACACCACAAACTATGATCCTACAAACCTAAATCAGCCTACCCATGTTCTATGGTTGTGGTAGCTTGATCCATGCCCAAAATAATCTCTTCCATTGAGCTATGGGATAAATCCAATGGTAGAAAGGTAGGATCAACGACTGCTTATTTGTAACCCTTGATCTTGCTTAATCCACACTTAGGATCAAGTCTAGATACATTGACCCACATTAGATAGACCCTTCCCGAAGTTAAGAGAGCTACTTTTGTTCTTAGCCCTTTATTTAAGTTGATAGGATCAATCCCAAATCCAATGGCTTAGAAGTAACCTTCCTGACTATCAATCTACACTCTACTCTAGATCTCATTTGACCTTAAAGTCAGGAACCTACCAATGTTCAACACTGTCACATGGCTTCTCCTCATAATGGGGTCCTTACAAAATAGAGTGTCATGGAACAATGGTGGTGCTACATAAGGGTGAGGCATTGAGCATATCTAACACCCCTCCCCTTAATTTCCACCCGAAGGTGAAATACCTTCTTGGCATATATATATATATATATATATATATATATATATATATATATATATATATATATATATATATATATATATATATATATATATATATATATATATATATATATGTGTGTGTGTGTGTGTGTGTGTGTATGTATGTATGTATGTATGTATGTATGTATGTATGTATGTATGTATGTATGTATATGTGTGTGTGTAGGATCAAGGTTAGAAAGAAAGAGCGATATTGCTACTCATATGAATAACACAAGAGATGTGGTACTAATGGAAAGTAGACTCAAGATGAGTAGAAGATGAACTAAACTCAATTCAACTCAAAATCATAACTCTAATACAATAGGACTCAAACACTACACAAGATATAGATGGTTCTATACACCCATGCACTCCCGATATGGATCTTAGATGTTGACCTAGATAGAAGCTATGTGAAGGGCTATAGGCCAACACAATGGGTACTAAGGCGTATACCCTAATGGTTCTAAACACCACAAACTATGATCCTACAAACCTAAATCAGCCTACCCATGTTCTATGGTCGTGGTAGCTTGATCCATGCCCAAAATAATCTCTTCCATTGAGCTATGGGGTAAATCCGATGGTAGAAAGGTAGGATCAACAACTGTTTATTTCTAGCCCTTGATCTTGCTTAATGCACACTTAGGATCAAGTCTAGATCCATTGACCCACATCAGATAGACCCTTCCCCAAGTTAAGAGAGCTATTTTTGTTTTTAGCCCTTGATTTAAGTTGATAGGATCAATCCCAAATCCAATGGCTTAGAAGTAACCTTCCTGACTATCAATCTACACTCTACTCTAGATCTCATTTGACCTTAAAGTCAGGAACCTACCCATGTCCAACACTGTCACATGGCTTCTCCTCAGAATGGGGTCCTTATAAAATAGAGTGTCATGGAACAATGGTGGTGCTACATAAGGGTGAGGCATTGAGCATATCTAACACCCCGCCCCTCAATTTCCACCCTTAGTTGAAATACCTTCTTGGCCTATATATATATATATATATATATATATATATATATTTATATATGTGTGTGTGTGTGTATGTATATATGTGTGTGTGTGTATATACATATATATATGATCAAGGTTAGAAAGAAAGAGAGATATTGCTACTCATGGGAATAACACAAGAGATGTGGTAATAATGGAAAGTATGCTCAAGATGAGTAGAAGATGAACTAAACTCAATTCAACTCAAACTCATAACTCTAATACAATAGAACTCAAACACTACACAAGATATAGATGGTTCTATACACCCATGCACTCCCTATATGGATCTTAAATGTTGATCTAGATAGAAGCTATGTGAAGGGCTATAGGCCAACATAATGGGTACTAAGGCGTATACCTTAATGGTTCAAAACACCACAAATTATGATCCTACAAACTTAAGTCAGCCTACCCATGTTCTATGGTCGTGGTAGCTTGATCCATGCCCAAAATAATCTCTTCCATTGAGCTATGGGGTAAATCGAATGGTAAAAAGGTAGGATCAACAACCGTTTATGTGTAGCCCTTGATCTTGCTTAATCGACACTTAGGATCAAGTCTAGATCCATAGACCCACATGAGATAGACCCTTCCCCAAGTTAAGAGAGTTATTTTTATTTTTAGCCCTTGATTTAAGTTGATAGGATCAATCCCAAATCCAATGGGTTAGAAGTAACCTTCCTGACTATCAATCTACACTCTACTCTAGATCTCATTTGACCTTAAAGTGAGGAACCTACCAATGTCCAACACTGTCACATGGCTTCTCCTCATAATGGGGTCCTTACAAAATAGAGTGTCATGGAACAATGGTGGTGCTACATAAGGGTGAGGCATTGAGCATATCTAACACCCCCCCTCAATTTCCACCCGAAGGTGAAATACCTTCTTGGCCTATATATATATATATATATATATATATATATATATATATATATATATATATATACATACATACATACATACATACATACATACATACATACATACATACATACATACATACATACATACATACATACATACATACATACATACATACATACATACATACATACATACATACATACATACATACATACATACATACATACATACATACATACATACATACATACATACATACATACATACATACATATATATATATATATATATATATATATATATATATATATATATATATATATATATATGTGTGTGTGTGTGTGTGTGTGTGTGTGTATATATATAGGATCAAGGTTAGAAAGAAAGAGAGATATTGCTACTCATTGGAATAACACAAGAGATGTGGTAATAATGGAAAGTAGACTCATGATGAGTAGAAGATGAACTAAACTCAATTCAACTCAAACTCATAACTCTAATACAATAGAACTCAAACACTACACAAGATATAGATGGTTCTATACACCCATGCACTCCCTATATGGATCTTCGATGTTGATCTAGATAGAAGCTATGTGAAGGGCTATAGGCCAACACAATGGGTACTAAGGCGTATACCCTAATGGTTCTAAACACCACAAACTATGATCCTACAAACCTAAATCAGCCTACCCATGTTCTATGGTTGTGGTAGCTTGATCCATGCCCAAAATAATCTCTTCCATTGAGCTATGGGATAAATCCAATGGTAGAAAGGTAGGATCAACAACTGTTTATTTGTAACCCTTGATCTTGCTTAATCCACACTTAGGATCAAGTCTAGATACATTGACCCACATCAGATAGACCCTTCCTGAAGTTAAGAGAGCTATTTTTGTTTTTAGCCCCTTATTTAAGTTGATAGGATCAATCCCAAATCCAATGGCTTAGAAGTAACCTTCCTGACTATCAATCTACACTCTACTCTAGATCTCATTTGACCTTAAAGTCAGGAACCTAGCAATGTTCAACACTGTCACATGGCTTCTCCTCATAATGGGGTCCTTACAAAATAGAGTGTCATGGAACAATGGTGGTGCTACATAAGGGTGAGGCATTGAGCATATCTAACACCCCACCCCTCAATTTCCACCCGAAGGTGAAATACCTTTTTAGCCTATATATATATATATATATATATATATATATATATATATATATATATATATATATATATATATATATATATATATATATATATATATATATATATATATATATATATATATATATATATACATATATATATATGTGTGTGTGTGTGTGTGTATAGGATCAAGTTTAGAAAGAAAGAGAGATATTGCTACTCATGGGAATAACACAAGAGATGTGGTAATAATGGAAAGTAGACTCAAGATGAGTAGAATATGAACTAAACTCAATTCAACTCAAACTCATAACTCTAATACAATAGAACTCAAACACTACACAAGATATAGATGGTTCTATACACCCATGCACTCCCTATATGGATCTTAGATGTTGATCTATATAGAAGCTATGTGAAGGGCTATAGGCCAACACAATGGGTACTAGGCGTACGCCATATACCCTAGTGGTTCTAAACACCACAAACTATGATCCTACAAACCTAAATCAGCCTACCCATGTTCTGTGGTCGTGGTAGCTTGATCCGTGCCCAAAATAATCTCTTCCATTGAGCAATGGGATAAATCCAATGGTAGAAAGGTAGGATCAACAACCGTTTATTTGTAGCCCTTGATCTTGCTTAATCCACACTTAGGATCAAGTCTAGATACATTGACCCACATCAGATAGACCCTTCCCCAAGTTAAGAGAGCTATTTTTGTTTTTAGCCCCTTATTTAAGTTGTATATATATATATATATGTATATATATATATATATATATGTATATATATATATATATATATGTGTGTGTGTGTGTATAGGATCAAGGTTAGAAAGAAAGAGAGATATTGCTACTCATGGGTATAACACAAGAGATGTGGTAATAATGAAAAGTAGACTCAAGATGAGTAGAAGATGAACTAAACTCAATTAAACTCAAACTCATAACTCTAATACAATAGAACTCAAACACTACACAAGATATAGATGGTTCTATACACCCATGCACTCCCTATATGGATCTTAGATGTTGGTCTAGATAGAAGCTATGTGAAGGGCTATAGGCCAACACAATGGGTACTAAGGCGTATACCCTAATGGTTCTAAACATCACAAACTATGATCCTACAAACCTAAATCAGCCTACCCATGTTCTATGGTCGTGGTAGCTTGATCCATGCCCAAAATAATCTGTTCCATTGAGCTATGGGGTAAATCGAATGGTAGAAAGGTAGGATCAACAACCGTTTATTTGTAGCCCTTGATCTTGCTTAATCCACACTTAGGATCAAGTCTAGATCCATTGACCCACATCAGATAGACCCTTCCCCAAGTTAAGAGAGCTATTTTTGTTTTTATCCTTTGATTTAAGTTGATAGGATCAATCCCAAATCCAATGGCTTAGAAGTAACCTTCCTGACTATCAATCTACACTCTACTCTAGATCTCATTTGACCTTAAAGTCTGGAACCTACCAATGTCCAACATTTTCACTTGGCTTCTCCTCATAATGGAGTCCTTACAAAATAGAGTGTCATGGAACAATGGTGGTGCTACATAAGGGTGAGGCATTGAGCATATCTAACAGCTCCCCCCTCAATTTCCACCCGAAGGTGAAATACCTTAATGGCCTGATGCCAAATCTTCCATGAGGATGGAGCATTGACCATGTCTAACACAAGCTAACTTGACCTTCTCCATAAATTTAACTCATTTGATTTAACATTCAAGTAGTTGGAAATTGTTGAAAAAAATTTACTCCCTTGTAGATTGACTCTTCTTTGATGTGGTATTTATACTGTTGAATTCCATTCATTCAAGAATGTGACTCAGATGAACTTGGAGGCTTTGGATTAGACTCGTTGTTTTTTCAAGTATCCAAAAACTCTTTCACCATGCTTTACAACTAAACTCCAATGTTTAGATACTGAACATCAACATCTCCAAGGATAAATTTGTTGGGTGTGTGTAGAAGTGCAAGAGACACACAAGAAGCACACAAGGAGCACAAATGAAGCAAGACACATGGAGAAGATAGATGGCTGTAATAGATCTATCTATTGATGATGAACTAAAATCGGAAGTAAGAGTTGAATAATATTCCTAAGTACAAAGTACCACCACATATGAGTGAATCATGTATGTGGTAACATGGGGGAAAAAACTCTAGCCATCACTAGAGTAAAAAGTGCCCATGTATAGGGAAAGGTGCACATCAAAGCTACTCAAGAAACACATAAGTGTAACAAACCCCCCTGGAGTGAATGATGTGAACACATACAGGTAGTGACAGATCAGCCCCCCACAAGGTAATAAGCCTAAAGCTTTGCAAAAAGCTTAACTTTTCTCGTGGAAGAGCTTTGGTGAATATGTCTTCCACATTATCTTGTGTAGGCACATATACCAAATCAATATCTCCTGCATGAAAGCGCTCTCTCACATAGTAATAATGCACCTCAATGTGTTTGGTCCATGCATGAAATACTGGGTTTCGTGCAACATCCAATGCATTCTGACTATCAGTGAGAATATGTGTAGCAGCATCAATCTCCATGCAAAGATCCGCCAATAGGCATCTAAACCATATACACTCCACTATAGTTGTGAAAACTGTCTTGTACTTAGCTTCACAACTTGATGTCGCCACTGTGGGTTGCTTCTTACTCAACCAAGATATGTATGAGTCTCCAAGGAAAAAGAAATTACCATTAGCGGACATGCAAGTATCATAACAACGAGCCCAATCACTATCTGTAAAAGCATGCAAGCATGGCTAAATATCTCTTCCATAAAAGAGACCTAAGCTTAAAGTGCCTTTGATATATCTAAACACACATTTCACAGCTTGTCAATGCTTAGTGCCAGGGCTATGCATGGCGACTCAACTAGGAAATTGCATACTGTTATATTCGGCCTTGTGTTGAATGCATATATAAGACATCCCACAACTTGTTGATAAAGAGAAGTGTCAAATGCATAACTGGAATCCTCAACGGAGAACCTAAATCTTGTCTCAATTGATGTGGAAACTGGCTTGCAATCCTCAAAGTCAAAATGCTGAAGTAGTTTTTCAACATACTTTGCTTGATGCATAACAATTCCGCCCTCAATGGATACAAACTAGATGTCAAGGTAGTAGCTCAAAAGACCACGATAAGTGACATTGAAAGTATCTGCAAATCAACCATAAGAATGTCGAGTTTTGCATCACATGACCCAATCAAGAGTATGTCATTGACATAAAGAACAAGCATTGTAAGATCAGCCCCATCTCTATGTACATAGAGCGTGCTTTCAATTGGACTACACGTGAAGCCAAGAGCAATCAAGTGCTTAAGGATTTTGTCATACCATGCACATGGAGCTTGCTTGAGACGATACAAGGCTTTATGCAAGTGACAAGCCATATGCTCTTTCCCTTTCATGGCAAATCCAAGAGGTTTCTTCACATAGACCTCTTCTTGCAAATCACCATTCAAGAAAGTGTTTTTTACGTCCAACTAATGTACTTTCGAACCTCGATGGGCAGTCAATGCAACCACGGTACGAATGGTAGTCATGCGTGAAGTAGTTGCAAAAGTTTCCTCATATTCAATACCATATTCTTGTGCATATCTTTTGACAACCAATCTAGCTTTGTAGCGATCAATGTTACCATTAGAATTTCTCTTAATCTTGTAAAACCACTTTGTACCAATGACATTTTTCCTTTTGGCAATTCACATAACTCCCAAGTACCATTCCCATGTATGGAATCCATTTTTGATTGCATAGCACCCATCCATTGTGGATCATCACATGCCTCTTCAAAATTAAATGGCTCTTCATTACATGTTGCAATAAGAGAATAATCTACAAAATTACTTGATGCATGGTGAGAGCTTGATCTTGTTCTACAAAGTAAAGGTGCACTCAATTTGTTGTCCTGCAAAGTTTTTTTCAACCACTTTGGCATGGTTTGCACAATCTTGATAGACATGTGTTCATTATGTAATACATCTTCAACATGTATATCATGCACGGGCTGAATTTCATGCTCATTTTCAGCCATATTTTGATGCAAATGTTCAACCATATGTGGCTGGAAATTTCCAACAATTATGATAATTTTTGGCTAAAAACTTTCAACCATGTTTGGTTGGAAATTCTCTGCATTTTGAGCTCTATTTTTGCTGGAATTTTTCAGCCTTTGAGCCTTGGTTTGTTGTTCTACATGGCCATAGTCAAGCACACCATTTTGGAACAAAAGCTTGAGTGTATTGAACACATCTTGTGAGCTAACTGTTGGCTGTTTTTTGCATTCAAGTAGAGGGAAAATTGAATTTTTAGTAAATAGCAAATCCTGACGCACAATAATTGTGTTCGTGAATGGATGGTACAAATGATATCCCTTACCTTCAGCACTATAACCAACAAATATACATTTCTTTGCCTTGTCATCAAGTTTGTGATGTTGTTGGGATGGCACAAGAGCATATGTCAAACAACCAAACACGTGCATATGACTAACCATAGGCTTATGTCCATTCCAAGCCTCATAAGGAGTGATGAGTATCAATGCTTTTGTAGGGCAGTAATTCAACACATAGTTTGCACACATGACCGTTTCCATCCAAAACTTATCATGAAGATGCTTTCCTTTAACCATACATCGTGCCATTTCAAGGAGAGTTCTATTTTTTGTTGGAGTTAGAGGTCTGTGGAAGCACATGAACAAACAAGGAAGAAGAAGAACCTTGGAGCACAACACACAAGACTGAATGTATTACCACTAGAATGTACAAGATAAGTAGCCCGTTAGGGCAATAGGCATATATACAAGCCGGGGGAAAAAAACCTCCTAAAGAGGGAAAAAAGTGTCGTGACAATCCTAGTGTGGTCACACACATCACTACCTAAATATATCAACAAATCCCCCCTAGGAGTGATGCGGTGAACAAGGAGGTGGCACTCATGTATAAGGAAGTGCCAAGCTATGTGGAATCAATCCACAAAAGGAAGTAAGCCCAAAGCTTTTCGGAAAGCTTCAAACTTCTCCCTAGGCAGAGCCTTAGTAAAAAGGTCTGCAATGTTCTCCTACGTGGGCACATATGCCAAGTTGATCTCCTCAGCAGAGAACCTCTCCCTGACATAATGATAATGCACCTCAATGTGCTTAGTGTGAGCATGGAACACATGGTTCCTCGCAACTTCCAATGCACTCTCACTGTTAGTGAAGATGGTGGTGGCAGAAGACTAACCAACACCCAAATCAACCATAAGGTGTCTGAGCCACACACACTCAACAGTAGCTGTGAAAGCTACCCTATACTCAGTTGTTGGAGTTAGACGTCTACGGAAGCACGCGAACAACATAAGGAAGAAAACGAAGCTTGGAGCACAACACACAATACTGAATGTATTACTAGAGAATGTACAAAGATAAGTAGCCCATTAGGGCAATAGGCGTATATACAAGCCGGGGGAAAAAAACCTCCTAAAGAGGGAAAAAAGTGCCCTGACGGTCCTAGAGTGTTCACACACATCACTACCTAAATATATCAACAAATCTCCCCTGGGAGTGACGCGGTGAACAAGGAGCTAGCACTCATGTATAAGGAAGTGCCAAGCTATGTGTAAATCACTCCACAAAAGGAAGTAAGCCCAAAGCTTTGCAAAAAGCTTCAAACTTCTCCCTAGGTAGAGCCTTCATGAAAAGGTCTGCAATGTTCTCCTGCGTGGGCACGTATGCCAAGATGATCTCCCCAACAGAGAACCTCTCCCTGACATAGTGATAATGCACCTCAATGTGCTTAGTGCGAGCATGGAACACAGGGTTCCTCGCAACTGCCAATGTGCTCTGACTGTCAGTGAAGATGGTGGTGGTAGAAGTCAGACCAACACCCAAATAAACCATAAGGCGTCTTAGCCACACACACTGAACAGTAGCTGTGAAAGCTGCCCTATACTAAGCCCCACAACTAGAAGTGGCCACAGTAGGTTGCTTCTTGCTCAACCAAGATATACATGAGCTAGCAAGCATGAAGCAAAAGCCACTAGTGGACACATGAGTGTCATAGCAACCAGCCCAATCAGAGTCAGAAAAAGCATGCAAATCTGGCGGTAGTGATCCCCCCTTGGGATAAAACAACCCAAGTAGCCGAGTATCACTCAAGTAGAAAAACATGCACTTAACCGCCTGCCAATGCTTGACTCCTGGGAAATGCATAAACCTGCTCATCTATGAGACAACAAACTGAATATCTGGCCGAGTAATGCATAAGTACACCAAGCATCCAACATCCTGCTGATAGAGAACAACATCAAATGCATCTTCAACATCATGGGGACTCAATCGTAAACCTATCTCCATAGGAGTGGCAATAGGCTTACAGTCTTCAAGGCCAACATGCTTCAATAATGTGTCAATATATTTCCTTTGACACAAAGCCATTCCACCATCAACTTGCATAAACTGAATGCCCAAATAGTGATGCAAATGCCCCAAATCAGATATCTCAAATGAGGCATGCAAATCAGCCCTAAAATCAGCAATATGCTTCTCAATAGGACCAGTGAGCAGCATGTCGTTGACATAGACAACAATGATCAGAAGCACATCATTAGCACGCTTAACATATAAGGTGCTTTCAGTTGGACTGTTCTCAAAACCATGTGCAATCAGATAGGCATGTATCTTCTCATACCAAGCACGTGGTGCTTGCTTTAAACCATATAATGCCTTCTTTAACCTGCACACCTAGTTTTCATGCCCTTTTTGCACAAAGCCACGGGGCTGAAAAACATACACTTCTTCATGCAAGTCACCATTCAGAAATGTTGTTTTAATGTCCAACTGATGTACATTCCAACCATGATGAGCTGCTAGTGCACAGATGCTCCGAACAATAGTCATACAGCATGTAGGTGCAAAGGTCTCATCAAAATCAATGCCTCTTTCCTATGCATAATTCTTTGCAACAAGCCTAGCCTTATACCTGTCAACTGTACCATCCGGTTTACGCTTTAGCTTGTATACCCACTTAGTGCCAATGGCCTTCTTGCCTGGAGGCAGGTCACATAAAGACCAAGTACCATTCTTCATTATAGAATCATATTCAAATTGCATAGCAGCCATCCAATTTTCTGAATTTTGTGCTTCATCAAACGAAACAGGCTCATTCTCATCACAGAGACTAGATGCAACCATAGCATAGCAATATGAAGCAAAAGAGGCACTATGAGAGCCTGAACGAGTATGATATGACAGAGGAGCATCTAATTTGCTATCATGCAAAGTCTGCACCATCCATTTTGGCATAGTTTTTGCTTGCTCAATATCAGCTCTCTCATCAACTAGTGCATCATGCTTTATCATCCAATTTTCTACGATGTTGTTCAGGCACTAATGCATATGCCAAACAACCAAAAACACGTAGCTGAGCAACAGATGGCTTGCGGTCATGCCCCTCATATGGAGTGATAGACTGCAGCGCTTTAGTGGGACACCTATTTAGTACATATGCTGCACTCATGACACCTCAAGCCAGTAAATATGTGGTAAAGCCTGACTCTTGACCATACACCTTGCCATCTCCATGAGTGACCTGTTCTTTCATTCAGCAACTCCATTCTGTTGAGGTGTATATGGCAGTGCACACTGGTGTTTTATCCCACGTTCAGCTAGAAATGCATTAAAATCAGAAGACATATATTCCCCCCCTCGATCAGAACGGAGGGTGCCCATTTTACATGCTGACAGATTTTCAGCCAAAACCAAAAACTGTTTGAAGCACATGAACACTTTGGACTTTTCCTTCAATGGATATACCCATGCATGCCTGGAAAAATCATCAATGAAAGTCACGAAGTAAAGATAATTCCCAAAAGAAGGTGGCTGCATAGGACCACAGACATCACTATGTACAAGCTGCAATTTTTGAGTAGCCCGAACTGAACCATCTTTTGGAAATGAGGAACGTTGCATTTTGCCCAAAATACAGCCTTCACAAACATGTTTTCCAGGTGCCTCAAGTTTGGGCAAAGAGGACACCATTTCAGATTTCTGCAGGTGTAGCAAACTAGCAAAATTCAGATGATCAAAGCACGCATGCCAAAGCTTTGTATCGGAGATAGCTTGAGAATCATGTACTGCACATGCCGAATCATTCACAGATCTTTCATAGTCTATGAGCTTATACAGCCCACGACATAAAATGTCAAAAGCAATAATCACATCGCCATTTGACAGATCATGAACTGTACACCTGTCATCAACAAATTTCACACCCAAGCCAATCTTGGCTAATGCAGAAACTGATAACAGGTTCTTCTTGATCCCTAGCACAAATAAAGCCTCTGATAAAGTGAAAGAACTACCATCAACAGTAGTCAAAATGATCTTACCAACTCCCATAACAAGATAAGAGGAGTTGTTGGTGCATGTAACAATATTCCCTGTAGGGGCAGACTCAAGTGAAGAGAAGAAACTGCGCTGCGAGGTAATATGTTTGGTTGCCCCACTATCAAAGTACCAAACATCTAAGTCTACTGCAGACATGCACTGCTCATGAGAAGATGGTTCAAAACTGCAAACAGTAGTAAATGCCCATTCTTCTTCCTACACAAGATTAGCAGACTCCGTTTTTGGTGTAGAGGCTTCTGTAACAACCATTCCCGTCTCTTTCTTCTTTGCCTCTTTTGCAGCTGGTTTTGGACAGTTCTTAACTGAACAGTAGAAGCAAAACTCTGATATGAATCAGGAAGACCATTTAGAATGGTCTGCACAAGTGAGCTATCTCGTATAACCTCATCACCAGAAATCAACTTTTCCTTCAAGTCTTTGATCTTTGTTAGGAAACTATCCATAGAATCACCTTCATTCATGTGCTCACTCTCCAACTGTTTCCGGAGGTAAGCAACACGAGCCTCATTCCTAGATTGGTACAATGTGGTAAGTGTATCCCAAGCATCTTTAGTTCTTCTGCAAGAGCGAATATGAGGAATAATGGCACGTTTGACAGACAAAGCTATCAATGCATGTGCCTGGGCATCTCTGCCATCCCAACGAACCTGCTCTGCAATAGGTGTAGGAGAAACCGCAGCACAAACAAGAATATGCAGAATATCATCATCTTCGACACCTTCTGTATCAGCTTCAGTACCTACAATTGTAACAGTTGCAGGTGTGATAGGACGTTTTTCGACACCCTACACAATGTTCCACAGTCCTTTTGTAACCAACACATGTCACATCATATAAGCCCATAACGGGTAGTTGGTACCATCCAACTTATCCTCAACAGCCAACATACAGAATACATCACTACTTTCAGCCATGGTCGGTGACTAAAATACCTTGATGCAGAAAATTGACTCTATCTCAAAAAGTTGAACATAAATTCCCAGACGAATTCGGCTAGACCTGTAGAGACTTCGAGATGCTTATACTGGTGAACAAAAAACTGGTATATACCTTTGGCACAAAAAGACGAAATAGCCTATACAAGCACTACGATAGTGCGTTTGGAGCCCAAAACAAGCTCAGATCGCGATTTCGGCACCACATAGCAAAGCTGTTTTGATCTCTGAAACACCCTGAGTATGCTCACCAAAATTCATGCAAATCTGAGACTGCAATTGGAGGAGTGTCGATGGTGCCCTAGATGAAGCGATCGATGACCGGCTCTGATACCAATTGTTGGAGTTAGACGTCTGCGGAAGCACGCGAACAACACAAGGAAGAAGACGAAGCTTGGAGCACAACACACAATACTGAATGTATTACTAGAGAATGTACAAAGATAAGTAGCCCATTAGGGCAATATGCGTATATACAAGCCGAGGAAAAAAAACCTCCTAAAGAGGGAAACAAGTGCCCCAGTGGCCCTAGTGTGTTCACACACATCACTACCTAAATATATCAACATAAGCCTCACAAATAGAAGTGGCCACAATACGTTGCTTCTTGCTCAACCAAGATATACATGAGCTACCAAGCATGAAGCAAAAACCACTGGTGGACACACGATTGTCATAGCAACCAGCCCTATCACTGTCAGAAAAAGCATGCAAATCTAGGAGTAGTGATCCCCCCTTGGGATAACACAACCCAAGTAGCCCGGTACCACTCAAGTAATGAAAGATGCACTTAACCGCTTGCCAATGCTTGCCACCTGGGCAGCGCATAAACCTGCTCTGAGACAGCAAATGGAATATCTGGCCGAGTAATGCATAAGTAAATCAAGCATCCAATAGCTTGTTGATAGAGAACAACATTGAATGCATCTCCAGCATCATGAAGACTCAATCGTAAACCTGTCTCCATAGGAGTGGCAATAGGCTTACAGTCTTCAAGGCCAAAACTATGTAATAATGTGTCAATATATTTCGTTTGACACAAAGCCATTCCACCATCAATTTTCTCAACTCTGTCTACGTGTCTATTCCACTGTGCTGTTATTTTCTTACATTGCAAAGCTAGATCAGAGAGAACGAGCTCTATTGGTGTCTTGTATGGCCTAGAACTTTGAAGATGTAGTTGTGCATGTTACTAAAGAAGCCAAGATAAAGAGAAAGGATCTAGATAAAATCATAAACTCATTCAATATACCATATGGCATTATGAAAGAGCAAACTAGAAGATATATCAAGACAACTACCAGCATGATCTAAACCAAGATTTGAATTTTAAAGCTACTACTTTCACTAATACTCAAGAAGAATTTGAAGCGGCTGATCGTGTCTGGAGACTAATTTTTTTGGAAAAGAATCCTACACTATGGATGCAATGGCAAGAAGCACCATATTTACGACAAATAAATCCTTCTTCTTTCCTAGTGCCATGGTGCAGACAATGGTCAAAATTTTGAGAAGAGCAAGATAACGGCTTACTAAATAAACAATGGCTAAATTTTCCATTACTATTGAGCCCATCACAAAATTATCTACCAACTAAAGAGTATATTATTAAAATGATCAAATTTTGTCTATCCAGACATGCTATTATCTCGGATTTAATGATCAAGCTAACGAATAAATACTCAGCATGATACTCACAGTTTTGAAAGTTTTCAAGCATGTAGAGTATACGTTTTTGAACTTTATTAGCATTAACCAAGGCACATATGCCTTGATTTTTTATCTTTCAGTTACACCGAATAGATTAGGTATTATGAGCTATTACTCATGCCTCATGTTCTTAGCAATATCCTACTACAAACATTCAAAGAAGCATTTTTTATGGTTTTTTTTTTAATGGATTCAAAAATCTTTTTGAAGGTGTCTTCCAATCTAAATGTTGGACTCGTAGCTCATGAACTAAGCTTTTTTGTTGATCATCACCAAGCTCAACATGATGGAGTTAAATCAGCATAATGGAAGGAGTTCCTACTCAGAGAGGCTACTCAAATGAACCAAATAGAAAAGAAGGTCTACCAAACCTACATGCATCGCCATCAAAAGCATGTCAAGGATGACAAAGTTCAGGAGGAGGGACATGTTGCGGGAGGAGGACGGATGTGTGGAGGGTGAATCCAGTTGGAAAAGAATAAGAAGAAAATCAAAGAAAAAGATCATTCATTAAAACACTACTCTCTGCTTGGAGCCCCATAGGGGCATGAATCAAGCCAAAAACAAGATATAGGCTGAAAGAATGCTTCAGGCCCCAGAGGATGCAATCGGAGAAGAACATTAGGGAAAATTGAAGCATTAGTCATAGGACATATGAGATATGCCACCTACTGGTAGCATGTGTGGCAACCAAATTAATGTAGCGAACCTAGTGTATGAATAAAAGAAATATCATAGGCAAGATGGAAGCATTGGACTATTGCTCCAATAAGGTGAAAAATTGCCTCTGAGTCTTGAAAGCTTCCTTGAGTTCTAGTCGCATGCGGTTAAAAGAAATATACATAGGGAAATTACAGCATCAAATCGGAGAAGAACAAGTGGGCAAGAGGTGAGACAATTGGTCCATCTCCAAAAATGAGTTGCACATCAAGAAAAACCATAGAAGCCTATCAAGGGACGACACGTACTAAGAGGGAGAGAGTTTTGCAAAGGATTGAAGACAAGGAAGCAGAAGAAAGAAGCAAAGAAAAGGAGACCCCATAATTTTCAAAAAATGGCTCTTTTTTTTCCAAAATCCATTGTAAACCTTTGAGGAGCATTGTAATTGCCCTAGAGTAGTCCTCTAGATGCATGATCCCTGAAGAATGTGACATTACCCTCATACACTAGTAGGGACTTAATGATTTATAGAGGAAGTGTCGGTATCCTATGTGAAAGGAACAAATTTAGGGCACATGTATATAAGTCACTTGTGACTCCTTTGTAAAGACTTTTTGCCATTGTGAAGAACTAACTTTGCAGACTTTTGAATTTGCTTCTTTTTGTCTATGTATCTTCTTCTCCTTGAGCTTGTATGTGTGTTTGGGGCATGAATGTGTGCCTAGACCTAATGTCTACCCCTTCCCCATGTCTTTTCACTGATTTGGTGTGTGTGTGAAACATAGGAATCATAGAATTAAGAGTAGCTATTTCCCACCACTCTGTTTTTTGGTCATTATGTGACTCACAGAGGTTCGATCGAGTTGAAAATATGACCATTGGATGTGTCTCTTTGAGAGCTTTGAAACAAACTTGCTATTGACTATATTCAGGTATCGAAGCTGAGAGAAATCACTCGATTAGTGTATGTTGTTGCACCAAGTATCGTGATACATGTCAGTGTGTAAGAGGTGTCATGTGAGGTAGTCTTCGCCTAAATTGCATGCATTACTTGTCCCTTTTCTACATTAACTATCATATGTGAACATGTCTTGATACACTTGATGGGGTTAAATTGACCGTTTGATAATTTAGCGAATGTATCAATTCCAAAACTATATGCACTTGCTTGATGATAGAAATTTAGTCTCCTTTGTTGCAAATCTCTAAGACATTGTGAGCTTAGGTACACACCTCCTAAGGTGCCATGCTAGTGAAAAAGATAAAAAATCATAATAAAATGTGGTTTTTTATCAAAAGAAAAAATCACTTTATTAAAGAAATAAATGAGTACATTCCTTACAACAAAGAGAACATACTTTGAAAGTCAAATTCACCCAAAAATATCATTTTCAACACAAATAAAATAAGTTATTATGACTATGTACACCAAATATAGAAACTAACCTCTACACATATGATTCAAACTAGTTTATGGGCATCCACATTGGTGTACAAATATACACTATCAATAAAAAAAGTTATGAAGAAACCAAAAAAATAATAAACATATAAGATAAACTATTATGAGTCTATATACAAAAAAGAAACAACTAAATTCTACACATATGAATTAAAGCAATGTATGAACAACATCTAAGTTATACATGTACATGCTACCAACCAAACAAGGTATAAGAACCAAAATTGAGCAGCTATCTGTGGGAAAGAGAATCAGCCATAAGAGCCTCACTAGACACGGTACTCTCAAGTGTCAAAACACTAGACACATGAGAGATATCATTAATTTTTTCCATCTTTACCTTTAGCATTTGTTAATGCATACCAATCTTTCTTCATATGTTCTTTCTTATGAAAATAATGGCACTCAATATCACTCTTGATTTCTATTCGTACTCCATTGACCATTCTTTTCATTTTTCTTGCTTCTTCCTTGTTGTTGATTCTTTCCTTGGTAAGAATTACGAACACTATATGCATCTCCACTTTGAGTGCCAACCATAGACTTTCTATGGATATCTTCACTCAAGACTGCTCCACATATTTCATTGTAGACTAGTTTACCACTAGATGCACTATTGCTGATGCTTGTGCAAAACATATCCCATGATGATGGCAAGGTGCATAGCAAGAAGGTTTCTTTCATTTCATTATCCATCTCCATTTGAGCTTATATGTAAGGCTTCTACTTGGTTGGCTTAGCTTCTAACATCATTGAGATCCTATGAAAGCAGATATCTGGATCCACTCCTTTTAGGTCCTTATAACTCCAAGAAATACATCTCTATATTCTCTCAATATGTTAATCAATTCATGTTCCTCTTCTTCACTTAGGTAATGTCCTATGTATGTACATCCTTCTTCTCCATCTTCTATGGTCGCTATGATCTTTTTGGTCTTTTCTTTGTCGTCGTAGGCTTGTCCTATGAATGCTTCATGTTTAGGCATTCTTATTATGATTTTCCTTTCTTTTATCTCATCTTTCTTGAAATTATATGGCACTTTAAACAAAGATTCCTCTACTTCTCATGTGGTGACTTTCTTTTGCCCTATCTTTTTGTCACTCTTGTTTTCTTCCGTCATCATCAACTTCTTTTTAGATCTACTTCTTTCTATTTCTTGAGTCTTAGCTTCTATCAAGTAAAGATACTCTTCTTTTGAGGCACGAAAAGATTCCATGATGATGGATTCGTCATCCTCATCACTAAATTCCATGAGTGTAGATGTGCTAAGCTCACACTCTTTGATAATCAAATCAGACGTGAGTGGTTCTATTGTGAAAAATGAGATATCATAGCCATCTTCATCACAATGTGGTGTCCATTGCTCCTCATTAATAACTATGTCCATGGTGGCTAGGATTTTTGCCCAACCATGGGGTTCGAATTCCTCATCCAAAAATACCATAGGTGCATAGGTTGGATCTTGAATAGATCTAGAGTTCTCATTAGCACCTATGTTTCTAGCGTGCAATCTCTTTTCTTCCTTCATTGCAACTCTACACATCCACAAATGTGTGTCCTCATGCATCCATGAAGATTCTGATCCGATGGGGTGCACTAACTTTGTCTCATCTAACATTCTATGGATTGGGTTCCATTGCAAGGGTGGCATGTCTATATGTGAATAGTCTTTGACATTGACTTTGGTGGTCACACTTAAATGTTGCAAGTACAAGGAGTTGGTTCCCGGATTCTACACTATTTGCAACTGCCTCATGAATGGTCTACCTAAAATCATCTCATATACATGATTCTTACCAAAGTCACAAATGGGAAATGTATGCTCAAACTCCACACCACAAGTAGTGAGAGTTATCCCTTCTAGCAACCCTAAAGGTTTTCCAATATGCACATCTACCATTTGCAACTTCATCCTAGTTGGTCTAAGAGTTGGCTTGCCCCATCGTTTTGATAGCAAAGTGGTAGCGATTGCAACTCCTACTTCCGAATCTAGGATGGCTTTCATTATATAGCCCTGATACATGATAAGAAGGTAGGTATTTCCTTCTTCTCCTTCACTCATGTCTCTTAGCTTATCCTCAAGTATTTCTAACACTGTCTTTTGTGATCCTACTTGAGATGAGGACTTAACTACTTTTGGCATTTGGCTAGCTACGTGCCTCCATAACTCACATTTAATCTTAAGTAGCTCCTCTAAAGTGAGATTGCACTTTCGTGTTCTTCTCTACTTTTGTGTTCCTTGGTAGAACTGATTCATCGTTTCTAACCATAACCATGGGGGCTCTCATGTGAATAGACTTAGACTCCCATGGGCCTGTAAAATGAGGAAATTTTTGCAAGGAATTGGATTCAAAGTCTAATCTTTAACTCGAATGCACATCTTCTTGCTCCCCATAGATAGAGGGAATTTCTTGAGGGAATTGATAATGTAGATTGTCCACCACTTCAATGGGAGGGGGATTCTCACTCTCTTTCTCCCATTTCTCCTCTTGTCTCTCTTGCAAGAACTCCTAGGAATAATGATTTATAGAGGAAGGATCTCTGACATTCATAGAATTAGGAACATAAGTTTTTCGAGGGGGTAAGCTTACTTTGTCATTCGTAGAATTAGGAACATAAGTTTTTCGAGGGGGTAAGCTTACTTTGTCATTCATAGAATTAGGAACATAAGTTTTTCAAGGGGGTAAGCTTACTTTGAGCCTTTGGCATAGCTGTGGCCTTGGGTTTAGCCATCAACTACTCTAGCCTCTCCAACAGTTCTTCAAAATGTAATTGTGGCTTCACTACGTTTGTCTGATTGAAAAGATGGCTTGCATCGAACATAGCCTCGACTCGTTACACCATTTTCACACACACTTTGGTTCTCTCAATCTCTAGGTCCACTGTGGGGTAGCATTTGTCTAACTCTACCACATAAGGCCCTTCCTGAAGTTGAGCATGATAATCCTTGAAAGTCATGTTCGAGTTTTCAGGAGTAGGATTGGCTAAGACTAGCCCTACTTTGGGTGGTGGTGGGATGGATGGTGGGTTTTGATGAGATGGTAATAGTGGTGGTGGTGCTTGAAAATGTGTTTGGGATGCAATCTTTATTAGTTTTGTTTTCTTTTCCCTTACTATTTCTTCTAATTCACTCATCTTTCTCGCCCATTGTCTCTTCATCCTTTCTGGATTATCCTTCCATGCTCTTGTTCCTTTTCTAGCTACACTCTCTGGCTCATTGACTTCTGATTTCCTCTCCTGATCTATGCCTAAATTCTATTGTAGATCCTGTGGTCTAGTCACCACTTGTATAGGGGATGTAGTTACCACACTTCCATTTGCTTCTTCTACCAAGCCAATAAAATTGATTGGTGTAATCTTTTGTGTATTGGCTAGATGCTTAGGACCATCTTTCAAGAGGTGTTGCTTTCCACAATTGGGACAAAAGCCTTGGATGACCACCGGTTGGGGTTGTCCTTGTGGAGGAAGTGGACACTCACATATGAAGTGATATCCTTGACATTGATAGCATGGTCCTCGAGGTGCTTGGGGTCTCATGTACCTTATTTGGGTCCTTGGGTTCAGGTTGGTACATCACATTCGATTATTTAGGCTCCCAACTTGGTTCTTTAGGTGTTTCATATGGATAGACCTCATTATGCTCAAGAGAATCCATGTAGTAAGTTGATGAGCTATCCACGTGTGTTGAGTCAAAGATTTGAGCATTCTGATCACTTTTGAAGATCATTGGGGATGCATATACTATATCTCTATTGAGATTATATCCCAAGATGAACTTGTGGACCTGGAGAAACTCAGAGATAGTATCAGGTACTTTAAGAAGCACCTCTCTGTACTTATCTGCGTACTCTTGAACCAAGTGTCTAGTGCTCTAGACCTCTCATCAGGTGGTATAAAATTATTGCAAAACAAGAACTTGAACGATTCCAAGTTGTGGGCTCTTTCTTATCTTGTTTGATCTTATGCCACCACCTATGGGTGATGTCCATAAGGTTATACATGGCCTAATGAATCTTGTGTCTATCATCCATGATATGATACAATCAGAAGCACTACTCCCACTTGTTGAGCCACTGATCAACAGCATCGGTAGTCCTAGCACTAGTTCAACCATGATACCTAGGTGGCTTAAGATTCTTAAGCTTCCATCTGGCCCCTGACTAGAATGCTATCTCTAGGCACTTCTGGAGTTTGATGCTCATCTAGAGCATCTACCTCCATCCCTTGCAAATCAAGATCTGGCACATCTTCCTCTTTCTTGGACCCACTCATGTGTACCAAGATATCATGAAGTGTGCTTTACAAATTGGTAATCCTATTACTGATCTGCAGGTTTCTCTTCCATGAGTGTCTCTCTCCTAGAAGGGGATGATGGTCTTGAGGCCATGCTAGCATATGGTGATGATAAATTTATGTTTTTGCTCTTTTTTTTGTGATTTTCAAATAGTGCGCTCTATGTATGCCTAAATAAGTAAGTGGCAGCAGAAAAGAAACAAATCACAAACCTCTAAAGGTTCAAAAGATAATTTGCATTTGTGTGTAGGTGTTGAAGATGGTCCACCCTCCATCCAAATAGCTTTCCAAAACTCTTTCAATAGTCGGTGCTTCAAAACTATGCTCAAAAGAGGGTCATTGATGATGAAAGATCAAAATCCAAGTTCTAAAGCTACCTGAGATGGAAGCCAAAATATGGCTTTCAAACACTCACTAGAAGGAGCTCTGAGAGGGCTATCCATAACAAGAAAAATATCCAAATTTGGAGGTTGGATGCTCAAGATATGGGCAAAAGAAGTGGAAGGAGGTAGTCTGAAATTGGCTAAGCAAAGCTTAGACTATGGTAACAAGCGATTCAGTGCAAAATCCTTCCTTCACCATAGAGGGCTATGAACATCTTCTCCTATCCCACATAGGTGACCCAAGTGCCCAACAATGAAGACATAATAAGCGTGAAGCATAGGTGCTCTTCAAAAAGAAGTACAGAGCAATGAGAGCACTCTCTCTGTCTCTCTAGACCATGGGCAACACCCTTGTGCATGCGGGTAGCGAGAATAGATGGCCGATTAGGTCATCTTAGGTGGTAGTGCACATAGTCATCTCTTCATGTGTGTGCGGACTTTAGAGGGGGTCCTATGGGGCTCCCCTTGCTCCATCAATTCTTTTATTTTGGCTCCCAGTGGCGAAAAAGCAAACACAAATGTTCCTCGAAGACAATGATGCAAACAAACACACAAATCCCATTGAGAACGATGGCGGCCCAAAAAATTCATGCAAAAAGCTCATGCCAAGAAGAACTATATTGCTCTGGTACCAATTGTAAGCAAAAGACTTGAATGATGTGTGTGTGACTCTCCTCCCATCCATATATACCCTCTTATATTCTAAAAATAGCAATGATCTGGAATAGTCTAGTTCTAGCATGTGTACATCATGCAACACTTATTCCCATTACTAATGAATACCTTAGGGTATCCCCCAAGTTTGGGACCTTGGCTAGCTAGCCCTTGTCCCTCACACACATGGACTGATCCCTATGGATCAATGTCATGATCTCTCTGGATCAATGTTTGACAGTGACATGTTCTTCCTCTCTGCAACTTTGTTCTTTTGAGGTGTATATGGAACTGTACACTCAATTAGGTTCTTTTATTTTGACTCTTGTAGAGCTTTACAAGCCATTCACACGTGATCAACCTCCATACACCATAAAAATCATCTAATAAACTCGTTCTTAAATGATTTTTTAGTTTTATCTTTAGTTCAATCCATAGAAGTGAACTGAATTCTAAAATCTTTTATTTCTTTGAGTATCTCATTCATATATGGAGATGAAGTACAAAAAGATTTTTTTCCATTTGGATGAGCATCATTGCATTTTGAGATATGGAAGAAGGAGTAAGTAGAGATTTTGAAATCTTCTTTGCATCTTCAATGATACTTTGATTTAATCTACACCTCCACTTCTTATGTTTGACAATCGTCAAAATTGTTTCATGCACTCTAGTCGACTCATCAGTTAAAATAAATGGTTGAGTGGGAGATTCTAAAAGATTTTTAAGCTTCAAATCCAAATTCATATCAATTGTCATAATTTTTTCCCTTCATGTATTCGAAATGATTTTTCCTAGCCAAGAATGGCCATCTTGGCAAAAAAGGAAGAATCAAAGAAAGGAAGATCAATTGACACAAAGGTCAATAGGCACAAATGATAAAAGGGAAATACTAAGATTTTTAAGCTTAACCAAAGAAATCTAGGATTATTTCCACTAAGTGATGAGGTCCTAAACCCAAGAGAAAGTGCCTATATGCAATCATATTTTGCTCAACTTTCCTTGTACTCTGTCACCTTTTCTTATTCTAAGTCCGCAGTTGCACTTGAATGTATTCTATTTTGGCATCTTAGCGGCATCACCAAAATGGACTAGTCCCTAAGTGGTGTACAAAGTGGTCCCAATTGTATGCGTGCAACCTATTTCCCCAAGTTCCTTGTGGTCAAGTGGGACGAATGGCCCTCTTTTCTTTTTCACTCGGATCCTCTTCCTTATTTCCCAGCCTTACTTTCTTGTGTGATGTCTATCCCAACCTTTACCTTTCCAGGCTTTCTCACACCTTCTTTCTTTCCTTTCTCACACTTCCTTTCTCTCTTACTCTTTCTCTTTCCCACTCTCTTTCTTTCTCTCTTTCTCACTCTCCTTTTTTCTTCCTCTCCTCCTTTCACACTTTCTGGCTTTCACTCACACACACACACCCAGTCTTCCTCACTCTCCTTTTCTCACTCTTTCTAGCTTTCACTCACACACCCATACACACACTCTCTCTCTCTCACTTTCTTTCTTTCTTTCTCACCCACTCTTCCTCACTCTCCTTTTCTCACTCTTTCTTTTCCTCACTCTCTTTCTTTCTTCCACTTACACTCCTTTGTTTTCTCATGCATTCTCTTTTTCTCTTCCTCTCTTTCTCTCACACTTTCTTTCTTCCTCTCTCACACTCCCACTCTCTTTCACCCTCTTTCCCACTTTCTCACTCCCTTCCCCATTCTCTTTCTTTCACTCACACACACACTTTCCCAATCTTACTCCAAAAGTCCCTCCCCTTTAAATGTTTATTTGCAATTGTCTTGAGTCATTTGACAAGTTTAGGAGTATGAATGTTCCAATTGCACGAGCAAGACTTCAGGGCTTAAGGGCTTAAGTTAGTTGAGAACTATATAAATAGACCTTGAGTACAAATCAAATATGAGCATGAGAACCATTCCCGAACCTTTTGCAATTTATGGGGATTCTCCGTAATTACCATACCCGAGAATTTAACAAGAGCATCAAGATTTGCAATTTCTACCTCTCCTAGAACCTTGCCATTTTCTATCACTCTCACATCCAATTTTTTTGCATGAAAGAATTCTTCAATAGAACGTGGTTATGAACTATCCTTCACATGTCTGGACATCAATATTTCATTTCTTTCTCATTGATGCAACACTCATTGATGCAACACTCTTAGAAGTCATCATCTACTTTAGGAATACAAAGAAAACAAAACAAAATGGTTGTCATCGATGTTAGCCCCCTATTCCACCTTTTGACATATGCAAAACATTTGTTCAGCATGAAGGCTAATGTCAAATGCAATTCTTTTCTGCGTAGAAAATTCCCTCGCATATTCACGTTTACACATAAGAGGTTGAAGGAGACAATATCATTTAACCAATACCTTCATGTGCCTAAATCTACCATGCAAATTAACAAAAAAAAATCATAGGACTTTGTCTATGTATCTCCTCTCTACCATACGCTTTATGCGTGTTGCAGATCAAGCTTTCCTGGCTAGTCAGAAGGGCAAAGGAAAATGCAGCTCTTCAACTAGTAAACAGAAATCTGCTAATTCTACAGAATCAAAGAGGGAAGACAAAGATGAAAAAAAAATCAGAAAAGCAGAATTTGTTTTGCAAGTACTATAAAGGAAATGATCATATCATAAAGAATTGTCCAAAACTGTCTGCTAAAGAGACAAAGAAAAAAGAGGTTGGAATGGTTGTTGTAGAGGCCTCTACACCAAAAACAGAGTCTGCTAATCTTGTGCAGGAAGAAGAATGGGTGTTTACTATTGTTTGTAGTTTTGACCCATCTTCTCACGAGCAGTGGGTCTCTACAGTAGACTCAGATGTTTGGTACTTTGACAGTGGGGCGACCAAACATATTACCTTGCAACGTAGATTCTTCTCTTCACTCGAGCCTACCCCTATAGGGAATACTGTTACATGCGCCAACAACTCCTCTTATCCTGTTATGGGAGTTGGTAAGATCATTTTGACTACTATTGATGGTAGTTCTCTCAATTTGTCAGAGGCTTTGTTTGTGCCAGGGATCACGAAAAATCTGTTATCAGTTTTTGCATTAGCCAAGATTGGCTTGGTTGTGAAATTTGTTGATGACAGGCGTACAGTTCATGATCTATCAAACGACGACGTAATTATTGCTTCTTGCATTTTATGTCATGGGCTGTATAAGATCATAGACTATGAAAGATCTGTAAATGATTCGGCATGTGCAGTACATGATTCTCAGTCTATGTCAGATGCAAACCTTTGGCATGCATGCTTTGGTCATCTAAATTTTGCTAGTTTGCTACGCGTGCAAAAATCTGAAATGGTGTCCTCTTTGCCCAAACTTGAGGCACTTGGAAAACATGTTTGTGAAGACTTTTTAAACGAGTACAAATCTTTTGATCTCACTCTTACAAGGACTGCTTTGACTTGGTTCCAACCCCTTGATCCCAATCGCTTTGTGAATATACAACAATTCTTCAAGGAATTCATTGGTGAATTCACCAAGAGGGGTATCAAACATAAATCCTCTTCCCTAATTCATAGTTTCGAACAGGCTCCTAATGAATTTGTGAGGTAAGTGGTAACAATCAATATGTTGAATGATGTCCTATGGTAGAAAGACCTACCTAGCAAAAATGATATCTTTATTTTTGGATGGTCTAGTCAATGGGAATTTGAGAACCCTTTTGTACATGAAATGGTTGTAGACTCTAAGTGCATGTCTAAGGGAATGCATAGATCTGGAGGATAATCTTGCAGATGATTTGAAGATTCCATAGACCCCTACCGAATCTGAGGATGCATCTAGTAATGCATCCGTCCAATCCAAATATGTAGAAGAAATGGAAGAATTAGTGGCTAAAAAGCTAGGTTCCCAAGGACAAAAAAATGATCAAAACCCACCCATGAGAATGCCCATACTAAGGAGATGTGTGCACTTTGGAGGTGAACATCCATCTCATGCTTGTGCAAGAGGAGGATTTGTTCACCCATAGTCGTATCAATCTAATAGGCAACAAGCACAAGGACCTAATTTATATTGTCATATGGAACAAAGATACACTAATCATACCAGTGATAACTGCCCATATAACAGACAATCTAGGCCAGTTCCTCCACTATAGTACATACCATACGGATACCCACGGAGAGAGTAAATCAAAGCTATGAACATGGCTTCGGAGATTACTATTCTTATGATGAAAATCTCATAGAATATGAATCTTATTATGAACATTACTACTATGAGCATGATAGTTATGGAAACACCTATGGACCTAAATACACCAACCTCATGTATATAGCTCCTAGAGCTTAAGACCTTGGAAGACTTACGACAAGACCACCTGCCCCTAGAGGACCATGTTATAGATGTGGAGGAGACCATTTCATTAGAGAATGTACGATGCCTTACCACCCACCACGCCCTAGAGTCTGGGAAGGGTATTACATTGATTTTGGGAAAGAACATTTGTTTTGAGATTGCCCCCAAAAACCATCCAAAGCATCTCCCACATCTCAGATCAATGTAATAGAGGTAATAGAATCCTCAAGGAGCGATAAAAAATACATTGTGCCATTAAAATCCATTACTAGAGCTAGAGAAAAAGAAACAATGGAAAATTTAAGACCTAAGAGCCCAAGAAAGGAAAATGAGATATACTTTTTACCATAAATATTAGAAGATCCTCAAAAGTCATCTGATACCTCAAAAAGGAAAAAAATTCAAAGATGGAAAGCAAAAAGAGAAAAGACAAAAAACAAGTGGATGAAAAATTTGGCTGAGGAGAAGGAAAAAACAATCAAAGACCTCAAACCTAAGCTAATTGTTCCAGCCAATCAAGACATGAAAGTGGTGAAAGAAAACCAAACAAAGGAACATTGAGGATCAATTTTAGTAGATCCCATGCCTGAAGACTTGAAAATGTGGTTAAAAGCTTATTAGTCTAGGATATATGACCAAATCCATTCTAGATATAGGAGCTGGAGTAGGGATAACAACTAAGAAAATTGGGAGAAATGGGGAAGGCCAGCTCTATGGCTGACTAGAATGAAGCTAGAACTAGCAAATTGTCATGTAGAACGATTGTTAGGACTCCTATAAAATCTAATTCTAACAACTTGTGGAGAAGAATTGGAACACACTTTAGCTATATGCCAATTTGGCAAGTCGAACAATTACGAGATGTTAGGTAGATCATTCATGCGATAGGCAAAGGTAGTTCAAGAATTGCGACAAGGTGCTTTATATCTCTAGCAGCAAGGCACAACTACTAAGATAAATCTCCAAAATTTTGCATATAGAGATGTTCCACCTCTTCAATGGAATCATGTACATAAGGAGGAGGAGGATGTGTCAATCCATAGTGTTGGTTCTGGTGACCAATCCTAGATGAATGAAGTCACTCAACTATGGATTTGGGAGGCAGCTAAACAAGAAGAGGAAAGATTACAATGATGTGATTTTTTTTGCCAAAATAAAAGAAGAAATAGAAAAATTATTGGCAACTATATTTATATACGAGATTGAACACACCAAATGGGTTTCAGGAGAAGTATGGAAGTCTATGTGGAAAATTTATGCAAATGTAGGCAATATAGAGTATGTATGAATCTGGAGAAATGTGTTTTCATGGTGAGACAAGGAAAGATATTGGGACACATGGTGTCCAAAAACAAAATCTATACTGATGAAGATAAGATCAAGGTTATTTTGGATTTATCGAGACCTAAGAATGTAAAGGAAGTACAAGCCTTTATGGGTCATTGTGGATATTATTGATGATTTATTCACATGTATGCCATAATCACAAAACCCTTGTATGGTTTGTTGATTCAATTTACTTGGATGGAGGAATGTGAAAAGGCATTCAGTGAGCTAAAACATAGATTGAGTTAAGCACAAACATTGAAAGTTCCCAACTAGAACAAACCATTTCATATACATGTGGATGCATCTAATTTTGCCATTGGATGCATCTTAGCACAACCAAGAGATGAAGGAAAGTTAGATCATCCAATAGCCTATGCTAGTAGACAACTCAATCAAGCGGAATGCAATTACACTACTACTGAACGCGCAGGTCTAGGGATGGTATATGTGGTAAAGAAATTTAGACATTGCCTCCTATCCAAAAAGTTCAAATTGTTTATTGATAACCAAGCTTTATTGTACTTGGTCAATAAACCTTGTAACATTGGAAGGCTAGTTTGATGGTTCCTACTGTTAATGGAATTTGATTTTGAGGTAGTAGCCAAAAGGGTAATACTAATGTAAGAACTAAACATTTGTCGAGAACAATGCATAGAGAACCACCAACTAGAGTGGTAGATGAGCTACCCAACACTTATTTGTTCAACCTAGAAGTATGTCCAAAGTGGCTGAGAAATTGATACCTATACTCACACATGGACCAAACCATAGGATCAATTTGATTGGAGGTGAAGAACTTTGGAAAACAAGAAACCTCCACATTGTGACATGCAGTCTATACTTCAAAGATTTTAATGGAATACTTTTAAGATGTGTTGACAATGAGGAGAGAAGTATCTTGATCAAACAAGCCCACGAGAATAAATAGAGAATGCATAAATAAGTTAGGGGAACCACACAAGAGTTAAAAACACAAGGAGTGTATTGGCTGAATATGCAGAAAGATGTACACGAATACATGATAAGTTGTCACTTATGTCAAGGATCTACACCCGAGGAACTCTCATGCCTAAGTTATTCAACTATAGCACCTGAGTGGAGTAAGACACTTGTAGATTACTTGAAATCACAAACTTATCTAGAAGGAGCGAGTCTAGCGAGGAAAAGAGCCCTATAAGAACAAAGGAAGGATTATGTAAATATGGATAAACAACTATTCAAATGAGGAAAAGACAATCAACAATGACTATGTGTGTAGGAGGGAGAATATTTTCCCTATTAGAAATGGCCCATGATGGAGCAATGGGAGGTCATTTTTCAGTCGACAAGACTGCTTAAATGATTCTATTTGTAGGCTTATGGTGGCCAACATTACGTGTGAATGCCAAAACTTATGTACAAAGTTGTGACGTATGCCAACCAACTAAGTAACTGATATGGCAAGATGACATGCCTTTGACACCAATAGTTAGTGCAAGAGCTTTCTCTAAATGGGGAATAGAGTTCATTGGACCCATTAATCCCCTAGTAAGAGGATCTAATGTAGAATACATCATAGTAGTCACAAACTACTTAACTAAGTGGGTAAAAGCTAAAACCACTAGGAAGAATGACATCCAAACCACAACAAAATTCCTATTTGAAAACATTTTCACTAGATTTGGACTACCTATAGAGATTATAAGTGATAGAGGTACACACTTCATTATCAAAATCATTGAGTCACTCATGAATGAATTCTTGGTGATTCATAAAAATCTACACCATATCACCCACAAGTTAATCGACAAGCGAAGAGTTCAAATAAACTGTTATGCATGGTTCTTACCAAGATAGTAAAAATGGAGGATCTTACTCGGATAAACAATTGCATCATGCAATCAGGGCATTTCGAGCTGCTTATAAGTAGTTGGATCAAATAGAAAAGTTGCATGAAACTAGATTATAAGCGACAATAGACATTTATGCTACTAAGCAAAGACAAAAAGCTTACTTTGACACCCATATCAAAGATAAAGGTCTTAGAGTGGGAGATCTTGTATTGATCTACACATTGAAGCAACATGCGAGAAAACTACAACAAAGAGGATATGGTCTTTTGATCATAAATAGAGTTTCCTCTCGTGGAACCATAAATTTAGCCACTCTGGATGGCGATATACTTCCAGTTTATATAAGTGGATGCACAGTGAAAAAATATATGGAACCCCTAATGGAAACAAATGTTGACTAAGCTTTTAGGAGCATAGAACATGAAAAGAGAAGAAGAGAGAATAAGAGAAAAAGCAAGACTAGAAGCCCTAGAGAGAATAAGAAATTGTAAGGAATGGATCAGAGAATGTGATGAAAGATACATACGTGATGAAGAACCCATTTCCATGGAAAATTATCACACCACAAACGTCAAAACCCTAGGAAACACTCCTAAGCAACTTTATCTAAACCTAGGGATTGGAAAGGAAGAATATCATTCGGTTGACTCTTTAGTTGATACCAGAGTAGCTCTGAGTAGTGTACATGCTTCTTTAATTGAGAAATTAAGATGTCACTCACTCCAACTAAAGCTTATATGATTGGGATTGGAGGTAATAACATGGACTGCCTAGGAGAAGTTACCCTATCATTACACTTAGGTAATAACAACATGCAACAAAGACTATTGTTCTGTAAAGACTCTAATCTTTTAGAAGGACTGGTCCTAAGAGAATATTGGATATGTATGAGGTCATAATACATATAGCCCAAGGATACATATCAGCCAAGGTAGGGCATAGGGAAGTCTTTAGTCAGATGAAAACCACTAAAGACTATGGACATGGAAAACCCTACTGTACCAAACCACAATATGTATGAATTAGAATCGCATACAAACTCCATATCTCAAGATTTCAAGCTTTAGACCACTGTGTGTGTCCTACAAGATTCTTGTTCTACCACATGTGATGAACCAAAACCTCCCTCTCAAGAAATTATCTCCAAGAGTTCCAATAATGCCATTCATTCTAGAGATGAAAGTGGAGAGTTATCTACATGCCTGAAATCAAAAGGAATTCAACAAATGTCTTGCAAGAAAGTCACACAAATATGGATTCACAAAGATTAGCTTCAAGGGAATTAATAAAAGGACGTACAAGCACAATTGGCAAACCCTAGAAAAAGAAGACATTCCAAGGAAGGAAGAGCACATCAAGTCAACCCAACAATAATTCAAGTATGGCTACCCAAACGTCTCATGGAGGATCAAAGACTGCAAAAACAAGTATTGATCCCAAAGAATGCATTAAAGAAAGCGAAGGAAGAGATTGAAGTATTGGGCCAAAGGATTAACATCCAAGCAATGACTATGGAAATTTCAAAAGTAGATAAAAGACGACAAAGGCCACAAAAACCAAGAGAAATCTAGAAGCAAAGAAAAAGCATACAACAAATCAAGACAAATGAACTAACACTAGATTGGAACCAAATAGTCTTACACAAGGACCAACATCAAGAGACAAAGACAATTCAAGTTTGGAGACCAAAGAGTGTACCAACAAGACAAATCCAAGAGAAGTAGTGTCAAAATTGCACACATAATGAGCTAAAGGTATGGAGTATGCACAATAGAGCCACACTACAAGGCCTTGTATTTGGCACACAACTTCTTTAAAATATTTAGTGGTGCACATTTTCTTCAACAAAAATAGAATTTCACTTGTACTATAGTAATGTAAAAACTTCTACTAACTATTACTAACAATTGCTTTAGGCTATTACTAGCCATTTCATGTTTCTTTTTAGCAAATAGAAAAATTTTAAAAAATATATCTTTAGGTATCATGATTCACTCACCTATGTGAAGGGGGCATGTTTAAAAGGTGAAGGAGGAATGATTTAGCACTATGAAAGAAAAGAAGGTTTCCTAGATTCTCATATTAATCATGCATTGTAATTCAAGTGCACATGGCTTCTGAAAATTCTGAAACAACCTAACAAATGGAGATAAACAAATTCCCATTGAAATGTGCCATCAAAGTAAAAGGTCACTAGTTTCACGATGACCAACCAGCTAGAGAGCACCTCTTCTTAATCATCATAAGAATCATGGATCATGACAATATATTTCCGGTGATGAGTCAAAATTTTAAAGTTCTTCATGAATTGCCTTGTGTAATGGACACGTGGACCAAGGTGGGGATTGAAGCTTATTTGAAGTTTCCAATCTATGAGCTAGATTTTGAACGCTACACTCAACTCATGAATACACTGTATCCCACAACATATAAGCCTTCAGTATCAGAGGCTAGAGTCATGGACTTACAAGGAAATTGGCAAACCATCCGCTTCAGCCATGAAGTCATTAAAGAAGAATTTGGATGGATTAAAGACTGTATTATTGATCTCAAGGATGAAAGCCATGAAGCAAAAAAGACCTTTATGTATATTAATCAAACCGATATCGAAGAGGAAGTGTGCCTGGTGCATCAACATTTTTTCTTCTCAAACATGCACACATACACAACACCTCAAAAGATAGTGGTTCAACTACTATCCCATGCAGTCAAACAAATAGGCAGTCAAATCAACTTTACCACATATGTATAAGAAATGCTCTTTGAAGCTAAGAAACAATGGGGCATCAAAAAGCTCTTGAATGGTAGCACCACTTTGATGACACTAATTTACCATGATTTGAATATATGTGATCATCTAAGGGAAATGAAATATACATTGGATATGGAAAAATATATCAAATCAGCCATCGTACTGAAGAAGAAACATGGTGTCGTGATCGTAGAGGAAGCTGCAAATCTTTGGGATTAGGCGGCAAACTAGTATGGAAATCTGACACCTCAGGAGAGAGGGATGTATTAGGTGCTTAAAGGTGCCTTCTTGGCAAAATTCCAAAGCCAAGGGTTCCAAGATAGACTTTCCCAACACATGGATTATCTGCAGCAAGGAGTAAATGAGAGTATCGATCATTACATCCAGCAAATGGAAACATTGGTGAGGAAAACGGGCATAAACACTCCAAACGATGAAACTCTGAAGAGAAAGTTTATGTAAGATTAAGGTATCCCATAGTGGAGCAACATATAAGACTATGGTGGCCCGCGAATCTAATATTTGCAAAAGAGGAAGCTAGGGTATGGGAGGAAGTACAATCAAGCCAACAAAGAAGGAGAGAGCTCTTATATAGACCGGCGGAAGGACTAGCAGGTGCACCATTAAGAAATGCCACTTATGAAAGCCCAATGTTGACAACTCTGGCTTTTGTCACTGCCACAAGTACACCATGTGAAGGTTAAACCTGCATTGATAGAGGAGTGAAAACTGGTGCTAGTGACTCAAACAATGAAAGCTGCCATTTCTTACCTAGGAGACATACACTATAAAGCATGAAGCAGTCTCAAAACATAAGCAAGGCATATTTAGGTCTAACACATGGTGTGGGAAATGCCACGATTTATGATCATATAGCCAGAGAGTGCCCGACGGTCTCAAGATTGGTCACTGATAGACCTCCACCTAGAAGATTTTGCACCTTTTGCAACAAGCCAAACCATACTGAGGACCAATGCTACCGAAGGATGGCTTACAAAGGAAGAACCATGCAACCTAGGAACATGAGAGAGCATCCTTATACGAGACTACCCGCTCAAAGTGAACCACCTCTACCTTATTGGGAAAACAAAGGCAAATGTATGGACATGATACTTGGGGCCAAGGAGGTGGCTACCCTAGGGAGACAACACAAGAGTAGAGAAGAGCTACTCCAGTTCAGTGCCGAAAATGTGGAGGTGATGGGCACATAGCTCGAGTCTATCCAAACAAAAAGAAGCCCATTGGGTACACTCCATTATGTAGGTACTGTAGTGGAGAAGGATATTTCGATGAAGATTTCCCTAAAAGGAGAGCCGATAATGGTAAGGGAAAAGGGTTAGTTGAATCTTCCAACTATGTCAAAACCCAGATGCAACCCACTCCTAAATTACAAGAACATATTCCTATAATAGGACTGGTGTTTAGGATACTAGATCCTCAGGAAGGATCAAGTTCTTCTATGCATTTTGTGGAAGCATCAGAGGCAATCAATTGCAAAAAGAACATACTATAGCGGTGGTCACAAAAACCCAAGAACACACAAAAAAAGATGCAGAAAGGAAGAGTGAAGGTGTAGTCAAAGAAAAGACACGTGAATGTAGTGAAGTGGAAGAACTTCATGGACAAAAAGAATTGGAAGAAGGGGATGAAGTAGAAATACTTCCACCAGTGACAAAGAAATTTGTACTCGACATTCCTCCATTCCCCAAAAGGTTGAAAACTTTGAAACATCAAAAGGAAAAGCAAAGTGATGAAAAAAATGACATAGTGTGGAAACTGGCTGAAACGGAAGTCACTTTGGACATTGGTACTCTACTGAAGTGCTCACTTGTATGGGAAGCAATTCTACAACAAATATATCAAGAAGCCTCAGAAATCTAAGATAAAAAGAAACCAGAAAAAGAGATTTAGAGCATAATCTAGAGCGTCACAACACAAATCGATTCAAATGCTCCTATGGTAACTGTGGAGATTAAGGGATATGCAATCCCAGGTGCCCAACTAGACAGTGGGGTAGTTCGATGACCAAATACATGATGAAGGCCCTTGGACTTGCCCACATGGAGGGCACTCCTATGTCCCTAAGAATGGCTGACCAACCCAAGTAAAACCCACACATCTCTTGAAAAATGTGAGCACAATAATTGGGGATTAGAGTTTAGGGTCAACTATTTGATAGTCAGACCAAGGCCCATGGAAGCCACCTTTTCTAGTTTATTGGGATGACCATGGTTGGTACAAGCCAACTGTGTGCATGACTGGCACATAGGCTTTATCAACATTGGACCAAAGTCCGATCGTGTGCAGATCCAAGTTTCTTCAAATTCAACCGGTAAGAGGTTGACGACAAACGATGAAATTTAGAAAAAGGCAAAAGAGAAGGAGAAGCACGAAAAAGTTCGAGTGAGGTTCGCTTTAAACACTAATCCCTACAAGGATTTTCTTTAGGATGGATTCAATCTGTAGTTATCCAAATCCCAAAACATGAAAATGGGAGAGTATGAGAACCCATTAGCTTATAAAGATGATTCAAATCAGGAGTTGCAAGGATGGTTGACACTCACAAGTCAATTTGAATGTTACACAATGAATATAGGCTCAAGGAAAGACAATATTGACAATTCCCTAGATGTAGGGATCTCCAAAAAAAGGATCGAACCACGAACTGGCAATCCCAGTGGAAGTAAGATAATTGAGGAAAAAGGTCGTAGCTCTAGATGTTGAACTCCGGAGTAGATGTCAAGGGTCGAAGATGATGCTAAAAAGAGAGCCAAACACATATTTGCTTTGTTGGGCTGGGTATGCAAAAGACCGATATTTTTACTACAATGTCACTCAAGAGATACCTAGTGAGGAAAATGAAATTTGTTGGGCATGGGCAGACCAATTAGTTATACATAGTGATGATGAGGCTCTTGAAGCGGAGCCTGAGTCACCTCCTGGAGAACATTGATCATCAACTATGAACGAGACTAAGTAGGAATTTTTGAGGATGCTTGTACAACATTATGCCTAAGGAAAGGACTTAAAGATAAGATAAAGAAATCTGGTATGGTAAGCATGTTTGCTATTAATTGATTATGCCATATAATCCTTATGCCTATGTAAGTAATGACAAAGAGAAGAGCAATTTATCAGCTTCCACAAAAGTATTCTTTTTTGTTTTTTGTGTATGCATGATGTGCAGGAAGGGTGGGATAGATGCTCCTTTCTATCTCTCCTGAACTCTCAAGACATGGGAAATGAAAAAAAAAGAAAAAAAACAACAAAAACAAAAACAAAAGCATGTATATATGTGTGCTAGTGTGCTATGATGGGTTAGTAGGAAAGTGGAGTCATCCTTGCTAGATGGTCAAGACCGTGAGTTGACGCTAGCTTTGTCATAAGCCTAGATAGTGACATGTTTATATCTATTTTGTGCTATGTGCCATAGCAGGTTGATAGGTGAGTGGAACCATCTTGGTCAGGTGGTTGAGACCATGAGCTGCTCCCAACTTCGTTATGGGCTAGCATGTGCATGTGTGTGTATACATCATGTATATGTTTTGTTGCGCGCTATGTTGTGTTGGTAGATAAGTGGAACAAACTTGGTTGGGTGATCAGGGCCATGAGTTGCATCCAGTTGCAACATAGGCCAACATGTGAAGAAAAAATAAAGAAAAAGGAAAAGAGAAGAAAAAAAAAGTCCCACTCCTGAGGGGGAGAGACAGAGAGGAGGAGGGTGGTGATCATCCTAGAAGGATGTGTTTTTGCATGTATGTAACTACAAGGATGAGATGTTGACTACTGATAGATCGATCCACTCGAGGCCCACAGTGATGAAAGTATAATTATTATATGTGCATAACTAGTTAGCTTGTAAGCAACTTATCATATTTGGTTCTTCTTATGTTATTGATAAGCTCATTCCAAAGGTGGGTAATGGTGCATGCTTCTTAAGCATTCTTTGTTTACGTCTCGCTTCATTTTGGGTGATCTATTTTTTAGGACGGGAGGTAAGGCCATGCTTTAGGAGGTCTCGTTTTTGCTTGCATATACATAGTGGGTAAAAAAGAAAATATCGAAGGTAGATGTGCAATAGGAGCACATGAGTTTGTTGTTTCTCTATTTTTCATGCTTTTTGGGTCTAATCTCTTTTGATGAGTTGACAGATGAGAAGGGTGCAATGACAAGGAAGGAATTCAACAAGGTATGGAAATGATTCTGTTGATTAATGATGTGAATGTTGATGGAATACAGGTCTGCACGACAGTCTTTGAGAGTTGACTCATGTTCAGATCTTGATATCCTTTCTGAGTTAAAAAGTTGCATTGATTTTTGTTACTAAAATATGTTTTGGATTGAGGGAAGTGTATGGATGATATGTTTTTTTTTTGAGTTTTTATTGAAGGAGAGAATGAGATGTGAAAGGATTTGTGTATGAGCATGTATGGGAACATCTGATCCATGGTGTAATGGATGTGGGTATGGAAGTGAATTAATATACGTAATGATATGGTTGGTGAGATGAATTGAATGTGTGAAGGAATTTTTTTTGCATGATGATTATGTGTGAGGTGAGAGCTTGGAATATGTTTGTGTGTGATTTGTCACAGTTGAATGGTTTGGATGATTGGATTATGGTGCTTTGTGTATCTCCATGAAAGAGAGCTAATTGTTTGAATGAGTGGCAGGCAGAACAAGTCTCCAAGTTCTCTCATTGAGGATTTTCACAAGCAAGGAAAGGGGAGTATGTTAGCTCCATGAGTTGTTGAATTTTGGTGTGCATATGTGGGTTGAAATGATTTCAGGACATGCAAAGCACAACCTTTTTGAGAAGATTTTGTAGATATTTGATAGAATGATGCAGATTTGAAATTTGACAAATTTTCTTGTTTTATAGATACTAAACGCTTGCGGTAGCCTTGGGGTAGTAAGGGAGGGAAGAGTAAGTACTGAAGAGGATCTTCATTACTTTGAGTTGGTACAACTTGCAGGTTATTCACAACATGAACAAGGTGCATTTGGGAAAGTAGAAATGATTCTTGAGGAACTTCCAGTAAAGAGTGAAGGCTCTTGGATTGCTCTGATCTCATGATATGCTGAACAAAATCAAGCTGAACATGCTCTGCATTGTTTTGAGAGGATGAAAAGTAGGGGTTTTTTTGCAGATGAAATCACTTTTCTATCAGTTTTGAAAGCATGTGGCAGCATTGTAGCCCTTGACCAAGGAGAATGTAGCTATCCATTTATAGAAGTACAGGATTTATCTGAAAAGAGTACAAGGGATAGCTAGTGAAGGCCCAATGATATCTGATCATCTTTTTTGACCATTACCAAAAGTTTCAGCATAGAAACATCTCAGAGAATTTCATTAGTGACATATGCCAGTATGCAAGATGTGAACTAGGTACTTGTCATGGCTCCATTGGTTGCAGTCCCATGACTAGAGGGCATGCAATTGGCATCGCAAGTAGTTTTGTGGGGATAGAACCCTTTACTTATAGTGTGTATACAATTAAAACATTCTGGATCTCATCATCATAACACAAGGACATGACATTGATTTTTTGTTACTCCTAAAGTTGTTGATGCTTTGCTTTCTTTTATCTGAGGCTTGAACTGGCTACATAAATTATGTGCTTACATTGGAATGGGACTATGGTTACAAATCATGACATGGAGTGTTGTCTCTAGTACATCTTGGAAGATTTTGGCAAGTCAAAGTGGGTTCACTAATAAATCAATGCATCACTTTGGGAGAATTGATGATTTAAACAACCTACTCTAGGAAGAAAATATTATAGTTTATGGTTCTGTACATGAAGAACAAGCTCTTCCAAGTGTCTTGGTCAAGGCTGTTGGAGTTAGATGTCTGCAAAAGCACGCGAACAACGCAAGGAAGAAGAAGAAGCTTGGAGCACAACACAAAATACTGAATGTATTACTAGAGAATGTACAAAGATAAGTAGCCCGTTAGGGCAATAGGCATATATACAAGTCAGGGGAAAAAAACCTCCTAAAGAGGGAAAAAAGTGCACGGGCAGTCCTAGAGTGTTCACACACATCACTACCTAAATATATCAACAAATCCCCCTTGGGAGTTATGCGGTGAACAAGGAGTTTGCACTCATGTATAAGAAAGTGCCAAACTATGTGGAAATCACTCCACAAAAGGAAGTAAGCCCAAAGCTTTGCGGAAAGCTTCAAGCTTCTCCCTAGGTAGAGCCTTCGTGAAAAGGTCTGCAATGTTCTCCTACGTGGGCACATATGCCAAGCTGATCTCCCCAGCAGAGAACCTCTCCCTAACATAATGATAATGCACCTCAATGTGCTTAGTGCGAGCATGGAACATAGGGTTCCTCGCAACTGCCAATGCGCTCTAACTGTCAGTGAAGATGGTGGTGGTAGAAGACTGACCAACACCCAAATCAGCCAAAAGGCGTGTGAGCCACACACACTCAATAGTCACTGCGAAAGCTACCCTATACTCAACCTCACAACTGGAAGTGGCCATAGTAGGATGCCTCTTGCTCAACCAAGATATACATGAGCTACCAAGCATGAAGCAAAAACCACTAGTGGACACACGAGTGTCATAGCAACCAACCCAATCAAAGTCAAAAAAAGCATGCAAATCTGGCGGTAGTGGTCCCCCCTTGGGATAAAACAACCCAAGTAGCCGAGTACCACTCAAGTAGCAAAAGATGCGCTTAACCGCCTGCCAATGCTTGACTGCTGGGCAATGCATAAACCTACTCATCTGTGAGACAGCAAACTAAATATCTGGCCCAGTAATGCATAAGTAAATAAGGCACCAAACAACCTGCTAATCGAGAACAACATCAAATGCATCTCCAACATCATGAAGAATCAATTGTAAACTTGTCTCCATAGGAGTGGCAATAGATTTACAGGGCCAAAATGCTACAATAATGTGTCAATATATTTCGTTTGACACAAAGCCATTCCACCATCAACGTGCATAAAGTGAATGCCCAAATAATGATGCAAATGCCCCAAATTAGACATCTCAAATGAGGAATGTAAATCAGACTTAAAATCAACAATATGCCTCATGAGGACCGGTGAGCAACATGTTATCAACATAAGCCACAATGATTGGAAGTACATCATTAGCACGCTTAACATATAAGGTGCTTTCAGTTGGACTGTTCTCAAAACCATGTGTAATAAGATAGGCATGTATCTTTTCATACCAAGCATGCGGTGCTTCTTTAAACCATATAATGCCTTCTTTAACCTGCACACCTAACTTTCATGCCCTTTCTGCACAAAGCCACGGTGTTGAAAAACGTACACTTCTTCATGCAAGTCACCATTCAGAAAATGCTATTTTAATGTCCAACTGATGTACATTCCAACCATGATGAGCTGCAAGTGCACAAATGCTACAAACAGTAGTCATTCGGCAAGTAGGAGCAAATGTTTCATCAAAATCAATGCCTCTTTCCTGTGCATAACCCTTTGCAACAAGCCTAGCCTTATACCTGTCAATTGTACCATCAGGTTTATGCTTCAGTTTGCACTTAGTGCCAATGGCCTTCTTGCCAAGAGGCAAGTCACATAAAGACCAAGTCCCATTTTTCATTATTGCATCATATTCAGATTGCATAGGAGCCATCCAATTTTCTGAATTTTGTGCTTCATCAAACAAAATAGGCTCAGTCTCATCACAAAGACTAGATGCAGCCAAAGCATAGCAATATAATGGAAAAGAGGCACTACGAGAGCCTAATCGAGTATGATATGACAGAGATGCATCTAATTTGTTATCATGCAAGGTCTGCACCAACCATTTTGGCATAGTTCTTGCCTGCTCAATATTAGTTCTCTCATCAATAAGTGCATCATGTAAATCTGCATAAAAAATGGAATGATGTGCATCATCACATGAAACCTGCAAAGGCTGAAAAGTTGCCTCATTAGAACCAGCGCTAGACTGTCCACTTGTAAAAAGAGGAAGCAAAGTATCATACATGTCTTTGCAGCTAACATATGTCTCCTTAGTACATGAAAGCAATGGTTGAATAACATCTTTCACAAAAACATCATGACTAACTAGAATGCGTTTAGTCTGTGGATGATACAGATGATAGCCTTTAGTTTTAGAAGACGATAGCCTTTAGTTTCAGAACTGTACCCAACAAAAATACATTTTATTGCTTTATCATCCAATTTTCTGCAATGTTGTTTGGGCACTAAT
Source organism: Ceratopteris richardii (assembly GCA_020310875.1). NCBI lineage: Eukaryota > Viridiplantae > Streptophyta > Polypodiopsida > Polypodiales > Pteridaceae > Ceratopteris > Ceratopteris richardii. Next base: position 63,613,240 of record CM035409.1, read on the forward strand.
GCATATGTGAAACAACCAAAAACATGTAGATGAGCAACAGATGGCTTGCGGTGATGCCAAGCCTCATATGGAGAGATAGACTGCAACACTTTAGTGGGACACCTGTTAAGTACATATGTTGCACACATGATAGCCTCAAGCCAGAAACTATGTGGTAAAGCCTGACTCTTGACCATACACCTTGCCATCTCCATGAGTGACCTATTCTTTTGTTCAGCAACTCCATTCTGTTGAGGTGTATACGACACTGTACACTGGTGTTTTATCCCATGTTCAACCAAAAATGCATTAAAATCAAAAGACATATATCCCCCCCTTGATCACAATGGAGGGTGCCCATTTTACATGCTGACAGATTTTCACCCAAAACCAAAAAACTGTTTGAAGCACATGAACACTTTGGACTTTGCCTGCAATGGATATACCCATGGATACCTGGAAAAATCATCGATGAAAGTCACGAAGTAAAGATAATTCCCAAAAGAAGGTGTCTGCATAGGACCACAAACATCACTATGTACAAGCTACAATTTCTAAGTAGCCCGAACTGAACCATCTTTTGGAAAGGATGAATGCTGCACACGATACTTGCGTATCACAATACATGCTAGAAGTAATGTATCGACAATACACGATACTTGCCAAGTGTCTGACACATGGGAATTTGGTATCACAATACCAAACTCAACCGGTCATTATACTTGGACTTTTGTAGTCCAAAATTAATTTTTTTTTGTGTGTGTGTGTTCCTTGTGCTCTCCTTGTTACTCCTATGTGTATGTAGCTAGAAAACTCTTCCAAAATCTCCCTAAATGAGCCTCATGATACTCTACAGGTGTCATGTTACCCTGTGTGAGTGTTAAATCAACAATTTGGTTTTTTTTACAGTGGAAAGCTCACCTCAAAGGTTACTCTTCTTAATTTTTGGCACTTGAACCCATTTGTACACCGAGTTCTCTATGATACATGACATGTGATACTGGTCATTTGTGAGCTCTAGGATACTTGCACAAACAAGTGAAGTGAAATGTAGTGAATTTTGGTTTTTAGTCTTTGGCTGAGACTAGAGAATCAAGACAAAAGGGATTTTTTTTTTTTGTTTTCTGACTTGTGATTAATTTACCCTACTTCCTCACTCCTTTGCCTACTTCTAGACCTTATTCTTCACTCTAGACCTAATCCTAAAAACTTGCCACACATACAATGAGTGTATGAAGTAATAAGTGCAAGAGAAGTTTTTACTTGCCAAGTTAGTGAATTCATTTCTTCATGCTTACTACCTTTAAAACTACACGTTAACCACCACGTAGGCACCTTGATTTTGTTCGCTCCCAACAACACTACCAAAAACATGTGTACCTAAGCTCACAATGTCTTAGGGACTTGCGATGGAGAAGAAATCTCTATCATCAAGCAAGTGCATATAGTGTTGGAATTGATACACTCATTAAATTATCAGTCCATGAATTCAACCCCATCGTGTATGAAGACATGTGCACATGTGATAGTTAATGTAGGAAAGGGATAAGTAATGCATGCAATTTAGGATAAATCTACCACACATGACACCTCTTACATGTTGGCATGTATCACAATACTTAGTGGAGTAGTAGACACTAATCGAGTGATTTCTCTAAGCTTCGGTGTTGAAATATATTCAAAAGTGAGTTCCTTTGGAAGGTCTCCAAGAGGCGCATCAACTAGTGTATTTTCAACTCAATTGGACCTTTGTGCATCATGCAATGAAAAAAAATAGAGTGGCGAGAAACACCTACTCTTACTTGTACGCTTCCTATGTTGTGCACACACACCAAATCAGTGAAAAGACATGGGGAAAACACTATTGATATATTTAGATAGTGATGTGTGTGAACACACTAGGACCATCAGGGGCACTTTTTTCCCTCTTTAGGAGGTTTTTTTCCCTCAACTTGTATATACACATATAACCCTAGCTGTTCACTTATCTTTGTACATTCTCTTGGTAATCCCACATGTGTTATTCTATGTAGTGATCCAAGCTTCTTCTTCTTCTTCCTCGTGTTGTTCACGTGCTTCTACAGACCTCAAGCTCTAACAATTGGTATCAGAGAAGGTCGTTGCTTCATCTAGGGCATCGTCAACATCCCCTGGTCACAATCTCAAACTCGCACAAAAATTGGTGTGCATACTCAGGGCGATTAGGACTTCAAAATGGCTTTGCTTTATGGTGTCGAAATCATGATTTGAGCTCAGTTTGGCCTCCAAATGCACTATCACAGTGTTTGTGCAGACAATTTCATCTTTTTGTGCCAAAGATATATACAAGTTTTAGTTTGTGAGTATAAGCACCTCAAAGTCTGCTATAGGTTTCGTAGGACTTCTCTGGGTAGTTCTATTCAACTTTTTGAGATGCAATCATTTTTTTGCATTAAGGTATTTTAGTCACTGGCTATGGCTTAAGGGAGTGATGTATTTCGTATGTTGGTTGTTGAGGATAAGTTGGATGGTACAAATTATCCATTATGGGCTTATATGATGCATCATGTATTGGTTGCAAAAGGACTATGGAATATTGTATAGGGTGTTGAAAAACTTCCTATTACACCTGCAACTATTATTACTAAAGCTGATGTAGATGGTGTTGAAGATGGTGATAATCTTCAGGTTCATGTTTGTGTTGCAATTCCTATTGCACCTATTGCATAGCAACTTTTTTGGAATGGTAGAGATGCTCGGGCATATGCATTGATAGCCTTTTCTGTTAAACATGCCACTATTCCTCACATTTGCTCTTGCAAAACAACAAAATATACTTGGGATATTTTTACCACTTCATACCAGGCAAGGAATGAGGCTCGTGTTGCTTACCTCCAAAAACAGTTGGAGAGTGAGCACATGAATGAAGGAGATTCCATGGACAATTTTTAAGATCAAAGATTTGAAGGAGCAACAGATTTCTCATGATGAAGTCTTTCTTAATTGTTCACTTGTGCAGACTGTTTTGAATGGTCTTCCTAATTCATATCAGAGTTTTACTTCTACTCTTCGATTGATGATGAAAGGTAATCCAAATGCATTAATATTTGAGGAGCTAGTCTATGTTCTACTGCATGAAGATTAGTCTAGACAGAACAGGTCTATTATGCATGTTGTAAATTAAGCTTTCATGGCTAGTGAGAAGGGCAAAGGAAAATGAAGCTCATCTACTAGTAAGTAGAAATATGCTAATTTTGCACAATCAAAGAAGGATGACAGAGACGAGAAGAAAACAAAAAAGCTGAAATTATTTTTCAAGTACTATAAAAGAAATGATCATGTCATAAAGAGTTGTCCAAAACTGGCTACAAAAGATGCAAAGAAAAAAAAGGTTGGAATGGTTGTTGCAGAAGCCTCTACACCCAAAACAGAGCCCGTTAATCTTGTGCAGAATGAAGAATGGGCATTTACTACTGTTTATAGTTATGAACCATCTTCTCATGAATAGTGTATGTATGCAGTAGACTCAGATGTTTAGTACTTTGATAGTGGGGCAACCAAACATATTAACTCGCAGTGTAATCTCGTCACTTCACGTGAGCCTGAACCCTACAAGGTATCACATGTGCCAACAACTCCTCTTATCCTTTCATGGGAGTTGGTAAGATCGTTCTGACTATTGTTGATGGTAGTTCCTTTACATTGTCGAATGCTTTATTTGTGCTAGGGATCAAGAAAAATATATTATCAATTTGTGCATTAGCAAAGATTGTCTTGGTAGCGAAATTTGTCTATGATAGATGTACAATTCATGATCTGTCAAATGGCGATGTCATTATTGCTTCTGGCATTTTATGTCGTGGCCGTATAAGCTCATAGACTATGAAAAATTTGTGAACGGTTGAGCATGTACAATATATGATTATCAGGCTATGTTAGATGCAAAGCTTTAGCATGCACACTTTGGTCATCTGAATTTTGCTAGTTTGCTACACATGCAAAAATCTGAAATGGTGTCCTGTCTTCCCAAACTTGAGGCACCTAGTGTCATGGATAAAGGAAACCATCTTGAACCTCTAATTCCATGTGACTTCTATTTCTCATGATTGGTTCAAAATTTGGAGATACCAATGCTTCCATGCATTCGAAACATGCCAAAACCGTAAGATCCACTGTCTACTTGTTGAATTCTGATATTTAGGGGTCCTTTTTAGATTGTTGACATCATTGATGACATCATCAACTCATAGCCGAGTTTATAACTGCCCTTGGGAACTTCCCTTGAACTCCTATATAAGGAGGCATTGGCCACATACATTGTTATGGCTCTCATCCAAGGGAAAGTACATACACACAGTGATATTTTACCCCAACTTGATGATGCTAGGTCAGCTTTTATCACCCTAAGTCCCCAATTTCACTCCAATGTAACCTTGGAGAAGATGGAAAAATACATGCACAACTAGATTTCCAACTCCTGTGGTGACTCCTCGCAACCTCCCTCTTTCCTTGCTCACCCTTAGATCCTCGATCTCTTTTTCACTTGCTCTTTGAATATCCAATTTTTCTTATCATTCCTCAATCTTATTAACCCTCTTTCTCACGTACTTCATATTTTTGTCACTCCCTCTCACTACCTCTTTTTCCTCTTTTCCTAATCCTTCTCAGTGATCCTCTTTAGAAAATGCCTATGTGCAAGATTCTTCATGACTAGCTTCGTGGTTACCATTTAATCCCAACTCGAAGGTTTCTTTAATTCATGACCATGTTGCATATAAGCTTGATAACAAAATAGGACTGTAGGCAGTTCTTTATGGGCTGAAACAAAAAGTCAAAGGCTCTCCTCACAACTCATGTGCACTTTTGTGTAGCATCTCTCATGCTGAACTATTACTTAGCTATGTGTCATGCTATGGATGAGACAGATTCAACAGTGTCTACTAAATATCAGAGTCACGTCACGCTCATAACTCATATAGCATTAAAATTTGGAACAACTCAATAAATTTGCAACCAACATGCAAATGCATATACATCAAGTGATAGACATCCAAGAGAAAAATCCCAAGTAGCTCCTAATCCTGTTTAGCATGCCCTCTCTACCGACGATGAATGGTTTTACTTTATGCTTCCTTACTTGTACCCAAAACTCCTCATCCACAAACAGATACCTTCCAATAAGCTTGGCAATCAATGCAACTTATTGGAATCAATACATTTGCAGATGAGGGCATTAGACTTCCACAGACGGTGAATGAACACTAGTCAAACGCCAAATTCATTCAAACACTTCATAATATGACTTCAAGTAGCCACTGATTCAGATCGATTTTTTCAAAAGATGTTGAGGGAGCTTACTCATCATACAAGGGTAATAGTGAAACAATTTAATAAGATTCTAAGCACATACTATGCATTTCCTAAACCGAGTCATAGCGCCTTAAGGATCTTCACAGTGACACAGATTTGGAAAATTCCAATTCCATACTTTTTGAGGTTGTGCACCGCATTCATGTATTATGTCCAGCATGTATATTCAAAAGCGTGTTGTACAATCAGACTTCGATAATCAATTCCAACCGAACACACAATATACTGCTCTTACCGAGTTTTTATAATCCTGCTCCAGAAATAGCTAATCGGAAGCTCACAGTATCACAGTAAAACATTAATCCAAGGTATATAGGAAGGAACTCACTGTACTTTAGCTATGTCTGGCAGTGCCCGTTTGCGAGATCATGAGGTTCAAGAATTCTCTGCTGAGAGCCATGCCTACCCATTGCTCTTCATCCTCCTTATTCAACCATGGGAAGCCGAGAGAGATTGATTACAGAAAAGCTTTTTCTATGCAACAAAGCCTCTGTCCTTTGTCTTGATAAATGGGCAGCTAAAAAACTCTCTTGAGAATGGCCCTCCCCTCCTTTTTTATGTGTGCAAAGACCACAGTAGCTGGTCTCTCTCTCTCTCTCTCTCTCTCTCTCTCTCTGGAGTCGACAACAGCTCCCTCCTCGTCACCAAGAATGACTTTGCTCTCCTCAATTGTTGATCTGATTAAATCTGAGGGTTCTCCTTCCAAAAACACATCAGGGCCTTAAACATTAGCACCGTTCAACTGCGACTGAGTGCACACATCCTTCAAATCATCGACATCTAATCTTTTCTATTGAAGAAACAACGCAAGTGTCTGCCACAGAATAGTCGAAAGAAAAACAAATCTCATCGGCTCTCTCCCAATACCTTCCCCCCCACGTCTTTTTTCTGCGGACGCACACCATTCAACCGAGAAAGAGAAAGACCCCCCCCAATAAAAGCCAAAAACTGTTATGTATCTCGAGCGGGTTTCCAGCTCATTACTACCTCCACTTTGTCCAAAACCCATCCTCAACCACATAAGGCCACAAGTATTTCGTACTGACCATAGCTGCTAGACCATCAGACCTGCCAACCCAAAAACGACTTCTGCCAAGAATGGAATGAAACGACTTTTGGCTTCTGACAGGGCTGGTATGCTCATAAAACTTTTCATGATATTATAACGGAGAGTCATTGATCCCACTGGTTTGATACCACTTCTACTTTGGAATTACCCTTTGTCATGGCATTTGCTTCTCCTCATGATTTGACATTACTCGCAACATCTACTGCGAGCATTTTAGTGGAATACAAAATGATAACCCATTTGATGCACCATCTTGGTCATCTATATTATCGGCTTGGGTGAACGCTTGATTCCTCACTTGGACATTTTCCCAACTTCTTGAGGGTGGCAAATACTTGTCTTGCCCTTGTTACCCGTCTTTGTAGTACCCATGGTAGCAAATGTTTTTGAGCTATTAATATATGTCCCTGCATCAGAGGCCACATCCCCAAACTGCATTTGATCAAAACAAGCCAATGCTTCATCGATATGCACGATCTCTATATATCCTGCCATTAATATATTCCATGACACCACATTCCTTTCCTTTCCACCACACTTGCCTCTAAGCCACCTTGATTGAAGTCAATTGGTATGGACAAACATCTTTCTGTTGCAAAATACTTGCACTTGTATATACACTATGCAAAATGGAAGTTTATTAGTGCATAAAAATCAACTAGATCATGAGCTAACATACTCCCCTCTTCTTGTTTGTGAAGTCATCCTCGACGAGCCACTCTTGCTGCAATGTAATCCAAACAGTCATGAACATGTCAGTTTACCACTTGTTTGCATACCTTTACATCGAGCCATCACTCCAACTGGACCTGCACTCATTGAAGCTATTAGTGCTAAAAAAATCACTCATGAATACATACAAATCGCTCACTTCCAAAATGATCCAAGAACATGCACATATATGCAACTTCATTTCCAACATGCATCAAATTGCTCATGCATTCCATTATGAAAATACTCTCAACCAAAATAACACATTCATACCTTTCCATGTCTTACACATACAATTGTCATTGCGAGAAAACATAAAAGAAAATACCGAAATAAACAACGACAACTGAAATGAATCCAACAGGAGATGCAACATACCCAAAATGCATACCCCTTTTATTGATCTACTATTCTCTATGTACACATATTCCATGACCAGACACTCCCTAAGAATCCCCATCGTCATCTTACAAAAGCCATCGAGACCCGAGTACAAGTCAAGACCTACATAAAAACCCTAGAGTGTCCAACACACTGGAAAACCGTCGAATAGAGCACACAAGTTATAAAGCAAAACCGTTGCATTACCTTGCTAAAGGTCTCATCCATAAGTACATATACCGTATCCGTGCTTTTAAGAATGTTGATTCATAGTGAGCTGATCTGTCGCAAGCCACCATATACTAATTACACAAGCAAATAACGTTCCCTTCCAGGCGATCATCGTTGTCTCCTCTCTCTCTCTCTCCCCCTCAGGAGTGGGGAATAATTTCATAGGTAAATTTTATTTATATTCACACATTGGCCTACGTTGACATTGGATGCAATTCGTGGCCCTGACCACCCGTCCAGGTTGATCCCACCCATCTACCAATGCAACGCGGCACACAACACACGACCACAGAATGATAACAAATCACATATAAAGCTAGCCCATAATGAAGCTAGATGCGGCTCGTGGTCGTGACCGCCCGGCCACGATGGCTCCACCTACCTACCAACCCGTTATGGCGCGTAGCTAAGACACAAACATATACATCGCAAGCCTATGGCGAAACTAGCTGCGGCTCGTGGTCCTAACCACCCGGCTAGGATAAATCCACCCACCTACTAGACCACCATAGCGCGTTGGGTACAATCACAACAACACAAATCTTTTTTTTTTCTCTTCTTTTTTTTTTCATAGTTAATTAATTTACCCCAGTCCTGAGAATTAGGGAGAGGAAGAAAGGGATGTTCCCCACTTTTCCCACACATGCATGCAAACATACACACTCCCGCCTTTGACAGATCAACCATCTCTTTACTCCACTCTCTCAATTACAGACACTACATATGCATCATCGATTTGACTTTTCACTAGGCAACTACAACCGACTATGCCTTGGTCCCTCATATACCTATCCTTAGATGATCTAGAATGTGGGTCTCCTGGATGTCAGCCTCACCTCATACTCGCATCCCGACGACTTCCCTAGGGCGAGTCCGGCTCCACTTCAGGAGCTCCGTCATCGCTACCTATCGTTAACAGGTCTGCCCAAGCCCAATAGATATCATTTACCTTGTTAGGCAATTCCATCGTGCTGTCGTAGTAGAAGTACCGATCCTTGGCATATCCAGCCCAACTAAGTAGATATGCTTCGAATTTGGGAAATGGAAAGTCAATGTCCATACCTTGATTCCAAAAGCGTACAAGCCAGTGTGCCTCCTCCACGTCATAGTTTGTCTGCAAGCTCTCAACCGATATCTCCATGCTTTCTAATGCTTGATCTGAAAAATACACGACAAGGTCGAACAGAGTGCTCTGGTATACTTGATCAGCCATCGATCGCCTAGTCCTCAGTGATCCTGCATAGTAACACACTTGGTTTACCAGTTTTTGCAATTCCAGCAAACAAAAGGTAAATTGAATGAACAAGTAGAGAAAGGCCTTCTCGCTTCGTTCTCGTATCCAACCACACATCTCTCATAGGAACATCCAAATCACACAAAAAAGTGCCATCATCCAATGGCTCACTCGAAGTCCTTTCCATGCACATTCACCTATCGATCCTTGTACGTTCTGCTCGCTATCCTGACATCTAATCCAATTAAACCTCCTTTGAACAACTCTGGCATGCTCGGCATGGGCCAATCCTAAGTCCTTTAGGCCGTTGCCATTCTTACACGTTTTCTTTGCATGAAGCACTTTACTCACTTTACTCTATTCTGGTGCATTTCCTAATGCATGTTCTTTCTCCAATCCTTCATGTCTGAAAATCCTCTCTTTACCACCACCTGGGTTCTCCTTATCTCTTGCTTTCAAGAGGTTCTCCTTTCGATCAACTAATTCCTTACTAGAACTGTCGTGATCCACACACCACTTTTCTCTCCTGGATCTACCTTTGCCCTCGTGCTCTCCTTTGCATGTACCCTTGCTCATGGCATCATGTACTCTCCTGGTGCTAGACGACAGCTTATTGTCTTGGTTCCTTGTCAACATTTAATTATATCCTCGATCATGAGTTCCAAATGAGCATTTTCTATTTTTCAAAGAGTTTTCCCTCCTTGCATGAGGATCCACCACCTGGCTCATTTTCTTCTCCTTCTGCACCGGGTCGATGTGCATTGTATAGCACTCAGCATCGCCTGTACTTGCCAACCATCCTAGCAGTTCCTGATCGAAATCGTCGTTATTGAGCAATGGATTTTGATATTCTCCCATCTTCGTGTCTTGATTCTTGGCGAGCTGCAAGTTGAACCCGTCTTGAAGCAGATTCTTGTAGGTATCCGTGTTCAAAGAAAACCTAGCTCGTGCCATCTCTTGCCTTTCTTTCTCCTTTTCTTTCTTTTCCATCTCATCGACTATTATTGTCTTCTTCTTGTCGATTGAGTTTGGAGATACTTGGATTTGAATCCGATCAGACTTTGGCCCTATTGAAATGAAACTTGTGCGCCAGTCATGCACACAATTGGCTTGCATAAGCCATGGCCGTCCGAGTAAGATCGAGAAGGTGGCCTCTGAGGTCCTTGGTCTGACTATCAGATAATCAACTTTAAATTCTAGACCGCCCACAACTATGCTTACATTCTTCAAAAGACCTGCAGGCTTTACTTGCGTTTGATCTGCCATCCTCAAGGACATCGGAGTTTCTTCCATGTGGTTGAGGCCCAAAGCTTTCATCATGTACTCAGTCATAAGGTTGACTGCGGCTCCACTATCTAATTGAGCACCTGGGATTGCATACCCTTTAATCTCGACTGTCACAGCTGGAGCATTCGAATCAATTTGCGTCCTAATACTTTGAATCATACCTTGGACCTCTTTATCTTGTCTCTTTTTATCTCGAGCTTTCCTCGGCTTCTTAATATATTCGTTGTAGAATTGTTTCCTATATACAGGTGAACATTTCAGCAATGTGCGAATGTCCAATGTGACTTCCGTGTCAGCGAGCAACTTTACGATGTCCACTTCCTCCAAACTTTATCTTTCCTTCCTACACTTTGGAGCCCTTAATCTTTCAGGGAATGGTGCTATGCCTGGCACAAACTCCTTGGTCACTGGTGGAAGGATCTCCATTTCTTCCCCATCCTCAAACTCTTGCTGCTCAACAAATCCTCCCACTTGGTTTTCTTCCTCTCCATGCTCAGCTATCTTCTCTTGACTAGCTTTTTCGCTTCCACCTTCTAGATTTTTCTTCAAATACTCTTGAGTCCTTGTGACTACTGCCATAGTTGTCTCTTTATGCGGTTTCTTGGCCTGGTAAGCACCCACAAAGTGCATTGACGAGCTAGAGCCTTCGTGAAGATTCGTTGTCTTGAACACTACTCCGATTGTAGGAACTGGCTCTTGAGCTCTCAGTGTGGAATGCATCTGAGTCTCAACATAATTCGAGGACCCTACTGGCCCCTTATCCTTGCCGGTGGCCGCTCTTCGTTTTGGACAATCTTCATCAAAGTGGCCCTCTCCACTACAGTACCTACACAGTGGGGTATAATCAACTGGTTTCTTTTCATTTGGACACCTAGATTGAGTATGGCCAAAGCCATGGCACCTCCAACACTGGATTGGACCATCTCTTCTTTGATCACGTGCAACTCCTTTTGGGTAGTCTCCTCCTTGACCCTGAGCACCATATCCATAAGTTTGTCTATTTTCCCAACGAGATGTAGGTGGGATACTTTGAGCAGGCAATCCCGTGTAGGATCTTTCTCTTGTATCCCCCGATTTCATGGTCCGTTCTTCATAGGCCCTCTTGTTGTAACATCGGTCTTCCGTGTGATTGGTCCTTCCGCAAAAAGTGCAACGCATCCTAGGTGGCGATCTATCTGTGAATACTCTCGAGACTGTAGGGCATTCTGAAGCCAAATGGCCGTAACCATGGCACTTTCCACACCATGTATTCGATCTAAACACTTGATTCGGGTTTGTAGTTACCTCTGGTTTTACTGTGTATGTTTCCTGGGTCATTGTGGCAGCTTTTATAGCTTGTGTGACCAACTCCAATATTCGTTCTTCAGTCAGCGCAGGCTTCACCTCGCTTGGCATGCTAGTGGCGGCTACAAAAGCTGGGGTCGTCACTGCGGGACTTCCTTGGCCAGAATCTTTCATTGGTATGTTTCCTGGGCCTCCCATTGGCTCGTATAAGAGCTCAATCTTCCTTTGTTGACATAATTGTACTTCCTCCCAAAGCCTTGCTTGTTCCTTAGCATATATTAAAGTTGCCGGTCTTGTCAGGCTAATATGTTGTTGCGCCGTAGGATCTCTCAACCCGGCAATGAATCTTCTCTTCAATGTCTCATCGTTCGGGGCATTCGCACCCATCTTTCTTACCAAGGTTTCCATTCTCTGAATGTAGTTATCAATGCTCTCATTGACTCCCTGTCGCAGATAATCCATCTGTTGGGCCAATCTATCTTGGAAGCCTTGTCGTCGAAACTTTGCCAAGAAGGCGTCCTTGAGCATCTGATAAGTTCCACCCTCTTGTGGTGTCAAATTCCCATACCAATTGGCTGCCTCATCTCGGAGAATAGCCGGAAAAATTCTTAATCTTTGACCCTGGTCAACTACCTCATTGGGCTCACAAGTAACTTCAAATAGTTGGATAAAACTATCTGGATCCTCGTCCCAAGCACCTGAGAACTTAATGAAGTCCCCCAAATGAACCGAAATCCGCTGAGCCATTTCAAACAGAGGTGTGATGTCAATATCACTTCGATCCCAGAAATTTAGCGCACGTGGCCTCAGGATCCCTCCTTCAAACTTCCGCACTTGATTCGCGACTCTCCTACGAGAGTACACGTTTTTGGCGGATTTCTTTGAGCTAGTCGAGGTCGACTCACCTTGCGACTCCCACCTCTTCCTTTCTCTTTCAAGGGCTCTTCTCTGAGCGCGTTCCTCTCTTTGCGTTTGTGTTGCTCCTGAGGATGAGCTCCCCTCGCTCATGTACTAGATCTGGAGTCCGCAAGCTCGGCCAACATGTAGCGCTAGGCGAACCTATGGCACTCTCTTATAGAGATGTGCCAAGCTTTTCCCGGCAAACGCACCAAAATGTTATGGCTCTCATCCAAGGGAAAGTACATACACATAGTGATATTTTACCCCAACTTGCTGATGCTAGGTCAACTTTTATCACCCTAAGTCCCCAATACACCAAAAACAGAGTCTACTAATCTTGTGTAGGAAGAAGAATGGGCGTTTACTACTGTTTGCAGTTTTGACCCATCTTCTCATGAGCAGTGCATGTGTGGAGTAGACTCAGATGTTTGGTACTTTAACAGTGGGGCGACCAAACATATTACCTCGCAGCACAGTTTCTTCTCTTCACTCGAGCATGCCCCTACAGGGAATACTGTTACATGAGCCAACAACTCCTCTTATCCTTTTATCGGAGTTGGTAAGATCATTTTGACTACTGCACGGGTCGATACGCGCAGCGATTAATATCCATCGTTTACGGCTAGGACTACTGGGGTATCTAATCCCATTTGCTCGTTGATGGTAGTTCTTTCACTTTGTAAGGTGCTTTGTTTGTGCCAGGGATCAAGAAAAATATGTTATCAATTTCTGCATTAGCCAAAATTGGCTTGGTTGTGAAATTTGTTGATGACAGATGTACAGTTCATGATCTGTCAAATGGTGACGTGATTGTTGCTTCTCGCATTTTATGTCATGGGTTGTATAAGCTTATAGACTATGAAAGATCTGTAAATGATTCGGCATGTGTAGTACATGATTCTTCGGCTATGTCAGATGCAAAGCTTTGGCACACATGCTTTGGTCATCTGAATTTTGCTAGTTAGCTATGCCTGTAGAAATATGAAATGATGTCGTCTTTGCCCAAACTTGAGGCATCCAGAAACATGTTTGTGAAGGTTGTATTTTGGGCCAAATGCAGCATTCCTCCTTTCCAACAGATGGTTCAGTTCCGGCTACTCAGAAATTGCAGCTTGTACATAGTGATGTCTATGGTCCTATGGAGACACCTTCTTTTGGAAATTATCTTTACTTCGTGACTTTCATCCATGATTTTTCCAGGCATGCATGGGTATATCCATTGAAGGAAAAGTCCGAAGTGTTCATGTGCTTCAAACAGTTTTTGGTTTTGGCTGAAAATCTATCAGCATGCAAAATGGGCACCCTCCATTCCTATCGAGGGGGGGAATATATGTCTTCTAATTTCAATGCATTTCTGGCTGAACGTGGGATAAAATACTAGTGTACAATGCCATATACACCTCAACATAATGGAGTTGCTGAACGAAAGAACATGTCACTCATGGAGATGGCGAGGTGTATGGTCAAGAGTCAGGCTTTACCACATAGTTTCTGGCTTGAGGCTGTCATGTGTGCAGCATATGTACTTAACAGGTGTCCCACTAAAGTGCTGTAGTCTATCACTCCATATGAGGCTTGGCATGATCGCAAGCCATTTTTTGCTCATCTACATGCTTTTGGTTGTTTGGCATATGCATTAGTGCCTGAACAACATCGCAAAAAATTGGATGATAAAGCAGTAAAATGTATTTTTGTTGTGTATAGTTCTCAAAGTAAAGGCTATCGTCTGTATCATCCACAGACTAAACGCATTTTGGTTAGCCATGATGTTGTTTTTGTGGAAGATGCTATTCAGTCATTGCTTTCATCACGAAGGAGACATGTGTTAGCTCCAAAGACATGTATGATACTTTGCTGCCTCTTTTTATAGGTGGATAGTCTAGTGCTAGTCCTCATGAGGCAACTTCTCAACCTTTGCAGGTTTCATGTGGTGATGGAGATCATCCCATTTCTGATGCAGATTTACATGATGCACTTGTTGATGAGAGAGTTGATACTGAGGAGGCAAAAACTATGCCGAAATGGCTGGTGCAGACTTTGCGTGACAACAAATTAGATGCACCTCTATCATATCATACTCAATCAGGCTCTCATAGTGCCTCTTTTGCATCAGATTGCTATGCTATTGGCTGCATCTAGCCTCTATGATGAAACTGATCCTGTTTCGGTTGATGAAGCACAAAATTCCAAAAATTGGATGGCTTCTATGCTATGTGAATATGACGCTATAATGAAGAATGGTACTTGGTCATTATGTGACTTGCCCCCTCGCAAGAAAGCCATTAGTACTAAGTGGGTATACAAGGTGAAGTGTAAACCTAATCATACAGTTGATAGGTATAAGGCTAGGCTTGTTGCAAAGGGTTATGCGTAGGAAAGAGGCATTGATGAAACCTTTGTTCCTACTTGTCGAATGACCACTGTTGGTAGCATTTGTGCACTTGCAGCTCATCATGGTTGGAATGTACATCAGTTGGACATTAAAACAAAATTTTTGAATGGTGACTTGCATGAAGAAGTGTATGTTTTTTAGCCCTGTGGCTTTTGTGCAAAAAGGGCATGAAAACCAGGTGTGCAGGTTAAACAAGGCATTATATGGTCTAAAGCAAGCACCACGTGCTTGTGATGAAAAGATACATGCCTATCTGATTGCACATGGTTTTGAGAACAATCCAACTGAAAGCACCCTATATGTCAAGCGTGCTAATGATGTATGTTGTTCTCTATCAGCAGGCTGTTGTATGCTTGATTTACTTATGCATTACTCGACCAGATATTCAGTTTTCTATCTCACAGATGAGCAAGTTTATGCGTTGCCCAAGAGTCAAGCATTGGCAGGCGGTTAAGCACATCTTTCGCTACTTGAGTGGTACTCGGCTACTTGGGTTGTTTTATCCTAAGGGGGGATCACTACTGCGAGATTTGCATGCTTTTTCTAACTTTGATTTGGATGGTTGTTATGACACTTATGTGTCCACTAGTGGCTTTTGCTTCATGCTTGGTAGCTCATGTATATCTTGGTTGATCAAGAAGCAGCCTACTGTGGCCATTTCCAGTTGTGAGGTTGAGTATAGGGTAGCTTTCACAGCGACTATTGAGTGTGTGTGGCTCAGATGCCTTATGGTTGATTTGGGTGTTGGTCAGTCTTCTGCCACCACCATCTTCATTGACAGTCAGAGCGCATTGGAAGTTGCGAGGAACCCTATGTTCCATGATCGCACTAAGCACTTTGAGGTGCATTATCATTATGTCAGGGAGAGGTTCTCTGCTAGGGAGATCAGCTTGGCATATGTGCCCATGCAGGAGAACATTGCATACCTTTTCACGAAGGCTCTGCCTAGGGAGAAGTTTGAAGCTTTCCGCAAAGCTTTGGGCTTACTTCCTTTTGTGGAGTGATTTCCACATAGCTTCGCACTTCCTTATACATGAGTGCAAGCTACTTGTTCACCATGCCACTCCGAGGGGGGATTTATTGATATATTTAGGTAGTGATGTGTGTGAACACTCTAGGACCACCATTTGAAAAGGAACAAACCAATAGTAGCTTAAGTAGTAGATGGATGACCTCTAGCATTTAGGGATATTGCCATGGAAACCAAACCCTTAGGAGTACACCTTGGTGATCATGATTCCCACATATGTTTCAACATAATATAGAGTCAAATAAATCCAATTATCATTGGAATGCCCTGACTAAAAACTATACCTGACAAAAATACATTTTATTGCTTTATCATCGAATTTCTTGCGATGTTGTTCAAGCACTAATGCATATGCCAGACAACCAAAAACATGCAGATGAGCAACAGATGGCTTACGACCATGCCAAGCCTCATATGGAGTGATAGACTATAGTGCTTTAGTGGGCCACCTATTAAGTACATATGTTGCACACATGACAACCTCAAGCCAGAAACGATGTGGTAAATCCTCACTCTTGACCATACACCTTGCCATCTCCATGAGTGGCATATTCTTCCATTCAACACTCCATTCTGTTGAGGTGCATATGGCACTATACACTGATGTTTTATCCCACATTCAGTGAGAAATGCATTAAAGTCAGAAGACATATATTCCCCCCCTCGATGAGAACGGAGGGTGCCCATTTTACATTCTAACAGATTTTCAGGCAAAGCCAAAAATTGTTTCAAGCACATAAACACTTTGAATTTTGCTTTCAATGGATATAACCATGCATGCCTGGAAAATCATCAATGAAAGTCACGAAATAAAGATAGTTTCCAAAAGAGGATGTTTGCATAGGACCATAGACATCACTGTGAACAAGCTGCAATTTTCGACTAGCTCGAACTGAACCATCTTTTGAAAAGGAGGAATGCTGCATTTTGCCCAAAATACAACCTTCACAGACATGTTTTTTGTGTGCCTCAAGTTTGGGCAAAGAAGACACCATTTCAGATTTCTACAGGCATAGCAAACTAGCAAAATTTAGATGACTAAAGCATGCATGCCAAAGCTTTGCATCTGACATAGCCTGAGAATCATGTACTACACATGCTAAATCATTCAGATCATGAACTGTACATATGTCATCAACAAATTTCACAACTAAGAAAATCTTAGCTAAGGCAAGAACTGATAACATATTTCTCTTGATCCCGAGCACAAGCAAAGCAATCAACAAAGTGAAAGAACTACCATCAGCAGTAGTCAAAATGATCTTACTAACTCTCATGATAGGATAAGAGGAGTTGTTGGTGCATGTGATAGTATTCTCTGTAGGGGCAGGCTCGAGTGAAGTGAAGAAACTATGCTGCGAGGTAATATGTTTGGTCGCCCCACTATCAAAGTACCAAACATCTGAGTCTAGTACCGACATACACTCTTCAGGAGAAGATGGGTCAAAACTGCAAACAGTAGTAAATGCCTATTCTTCATTCTGCACAAGATTAGCAGACTTTGTTTTTGGTGTAGAGGCCTCTGCAACAACCATTCATGCCTCTTTTTTTTTGCCTCTTTTGCAACCACTTTTGGACAGTTCTTTATGACATGATCATTTCCTTTATAGTATTTACAAAAGAATTTTTGCTTTTTTGATTTCTTCTCATCTTTGTCTTCCTTCTTTGAATGTGCAGCATTTGCAGATTTCTGCTTACTAGTAGATGAGCTCCATTTACCTTTGCCCTTCTGAGTAGCCAGGAAAGCTTGATCTACAACACGCATAATGGACCTGTTCTCCCTAGAATGATCATCCTAAATAGAACAAATACTAACCCCTCAAATGATAAGGCATTTGGATTGCATTTCATCATCAAATGAAGAGTAGAAGCAAAACTCTGATATGAATCAAGAAGACCATTCAAAATGGTCTGCACAAGTGAGCTATCTAGTATAACTTCATCAGTAAAAATCAACTGTTCCTTCAAGTCTTTGCTCTTTGTTAGAAAAATGTCCATAGAATCACCTTCATTCATATGCTCACCCTCTAACTATTTTCAAAGGTAAGCAACAGGAGCCTCATTCCTAGCCTGGTATAATGTGGTAAGTGTATCCAAAGCATCCTTACCTGTTTTGCAAGAGTGAATGTGCAGAATTATGGCATGTTTGACAAACAAGGATATCAATGCATATGCTTCTTGGAGTTAGACGTCTACGGAAGCACGCAAACAGCACAATGAAGAAGAAGAAGCTTGGAGCGCAACACACAATACTGAATGTATTACTAGAGAATGTACAAAGATAAGTAGCCCATTAGGGCAATAGGCGTAAATACAATCCGGGGGAAAAAAACCTCCTAAAGAGGCAAAAAAGTGCCCCGGCGGTCCTAGAGTGTTCACACACATCACTACCTAAATATATCAACAAATCCCCCCTGGGAGTGATGCGATGAACAAGGAGCTGGCACTCATGTATAAGGAAGTGCCAAGTTATGTGGAAATCACTCCACAAAAGGAAGTAAGCCCAAAGCTTTGCGGAAAGCTTCAAACTTCTCCCTAGGCAAAGCCTTCATGAAAAGGTCTGCAATGTTCTCCTGTGTGGGCACATAGTGATAATGCACCTCAATGTGCTTAGTACAAGCATGGAACACAGGGTTCCTCGCAACTGCCAATGCGCTCTGACTGTCAGTGAAGATGGTGGTGGCAGAAGTCTGACCAACACCCAAATCAGCCATAAGGTGTCTGAGCCACACACACTCAACAGTAGATGTGAAAGCTGCCCTATACTCAGCCTCACAACTGGAAGTGGCCACAGTAGGCTGCTTCTTGCTCAACCAAGATATACATGAGCTACCAAGCATGAAGCAAAAGCCACTAGTGGACACACGAGTGTCATATCAACCAGCCCAGTCTGAGTCAGAAAAAGCATGTAAATCTGGTGGTAGTGATCCCCCCTTGGGATAAAACAACCCAAGTAGTCGAGTACCACTCAAGTAGCGAAAGATGCGCTTAACCGCCTGCCAATGCTTGACACCTGGGCAATGCATAAACTTGCTCATCTGTGAGACAACCAACTGAATATTTGGCCCAATAATTCATAAGTAAATCAGACATCCAACAGCCTGCTGATAGAGGACATCATCAAATGCATCTCCAGCATCATGAAGACTCAATCGTAAACCTGTCTCCATAGGAGTGGCAATAGGCTTACAGTCTTCAAGGCCAAAATGCTGCAATAATGTGTCAATATATTTCGTTTGACACAAAGCCCTTCCACCATCAACTTGCATAAACTGAATGCCCAAATAGTGATGCAAATGCCCCAAATCAGACATCTCAAATGAGGCATGCAAATCAGCCTTAAAATCAGCAATATGCATTTCAATAGGACCAGTGAGCAACATGTCGTCAACATAGACAACAATGATCAGAAGCACATCATTAGCACGCTTAACATATAAGGTGCTTTCAGTTGGACTGTTCTCAAAACCATGTGCAATAAGATAGGCATGTATCTTCTCATACCAAGCACGTGGTGCTTGCTTTAAACCATATAATGCCTTCTTTAACCTGCACACCTGGTTTTCATGCCCTTTCTGCACAAAGCCACGGGGCTGAAAAACATACACTTCTTCATGCAAGTCACCATTCAGAAATGCAGTTTTAATGTCCAACTGATGTACATTCCAACCATGATGAGCTGCAAGTGCACAGATGCTCCGAACAGTAGTCATACGGCATGTAGGTGCAAAGGTCTAATCAAAATCAATGCCTCTTTCCTATGCATAACCCTTTGCAACAAGCCTAGCCTTATATCTGTCAACTGTACCATCCGGTTTACGCTTCAGCTTGTATACCCACTTAGTGCCAATGGCCTTCTTGCCAGGAGGCAAGTCACATAAAGACCAAGTACCATTCTTCATTATTGCATCATATTCAGATTGCATAGCAGCCATCCAATTTTCTGAATTTTGTGCTTCATCAAACAAAACAGGCTCATTCTCATCACAGAGACTAGATGCAGCCATAGCATAGCAATCTGATGCAAAAGAGGCACTATGAGAGCGTGAACGAGTACGATATGATAGAGGTGCATCTAATTTGCTGTCACGCAAAGTCTGCACCAGACATTTTGGCATAGTTCTTGCCTGATCAATATCAGCTCTCTCATCAATAAGTGCATCATGTACATCTGCATCCGAAATGGAATTATCTGCATCATCACATGAAACCTGCAAAGGCTCAGAAGTTGCCTCATTAGGACCAGCACTAGATTGTCCACCTGTAAAAAGAGGCATCAAAGTATCATACATGTCTTTGGAGCTAACAGATGTCTCCTTGGTACATGAAAGCAATGGGTGAATAGCATCTTCCACAAAAAACATCACGGCTAACCAGAATGCGTTTAGTCTCTAGATGATACAGACGATAGCCTTTACTTTCAAAATTGTACCCAACAAAAATACATTTTACTGCCTTATCATCCAATTTTCTGTGATGTTGTTCAGGCACTAATGCATATGCCAAACAACCAAAAACACGCAGATGAGCAACAGATGGCTTGCGGTCATGCCAAGCCTCATATGGAGTGATAGACTGCAGCGCTTTAGTGGGACACCTGTTAAGTACATATGCTGCACACATGACAACCTCAAGCCAGAAATTATGTGGTAAAGCCTGACTCTTGACCATACACCTCGCCATCTCCATGAGTGACCTGTTCTTTCTTTCAACAACTCCATTCTGTTGAGGTGTATACGGCACTGTACACTGGTGTTTTATCCCACGTTCAACCAGAAATGCATTAAAATCAAAAGACATATATTCCCCCCCTCGATCAGAACGGAGGGTACCCATTTTACATGTTGACAGATTTTCAGCCAAAACCAAAAACTGTTTGAAGCACATGAACACTTCGGACTTTGCCTTCAATGGATATACCCATGCATGCCTGGAAAAATCATCAATGAAAGTCACGAAGTAAAGGTAATTTCCAAAAGAGTGTGTCTGCATAGGACCACAGACATCACTATGTACAAGCTGCAATTTCTGCGTAGCCCGAACTGAACCATCCTTTGGAAAGGAGGAATGCTGCATTTTGCCCAAAATACAGCCTTCACATACATGTTTTCCGGGTGCCTCAAGCTTGGGCAAAGAAGACACCATATCAGATTTCTGTAGGCGTAGCAAACTAGCAAAATTCAGATGACCAAAGCGTGCATGCCAAAGCTTTGCATCTAACAGAGCCTGAGAATCATGAGCTGCACATGTCAAATCATTAACAGATCTTTCATAGTCTATGAGCTTATACAACCCACGACATAAAATGCGAGAAGCAATAATAACATTGCTATTTGACAGATCATGAACTGTACATCTGTCATCAACAAATTTCACAACCAAGCCAATCTTGGCTAATGCAGAAACTGATAACAGATTCTTCTTGATCCCTGGCACAAATAAAGCATCTGACAAAGTGAAAGAACTACCATCAGCAGTAGTCAGAATGATCTTACCAACTCCCATGACAGGATAAGAGGAGTTGATGGCACATTTAACAGTATTCCCTGTAGGGGCAGACTCGAGTGAAGAGAAGAAACTACGCCGCGAGGTAATATGTTTGGTCGCCCCACTGTCAAAGTAGCAAACATCTGAGTCTACTGCAGACATGCACTACTCATGAGAAGATGGGTCAAAACTGCAAACAGTAGTAAACGCCCATTCTTCTTCCTGCACAAGATTAGCAGACTCTGTTTTTGGTGTAGAGGCTTCTGCAACTGCCATTCCAGCCTCTTCCTTCTTTGCCTCTTTTGCAGCCAGTTTTGGACAGTTCTTTATGATATGATCATTCCCTTTACCGTACTTACAAAACAATTTCTGCTTTTCTAATTTTTCTCATCTTTGTCTTGGTTCTTCGAATGTGCAGCATTTGCAGATTTTTACTTACTAGTAGAAGAGCTCCATTTTCCTTCGCCCTTCTGACTAGCCAGGAAAGCTTGATCTGCAACACGCATAATGGACCTGTTCTGCCTAGACTGATCTTCCTGCAACAGAAGAGAGACTAACTCCTCAAATGATAAGGCATTTGGATTGCCTTTCATCATCAATCGAAGAGTAGAAGCGAAACTCTGATATGAATCAGGAAGACCATTGAGAACGGTCTGCACAAGTGAGCTATCTGGTATAACCTCATCAACAGAAATCAACTGTTCCTTCAAGTCTTTGATCTTTGTCAAAAAATTGCCCATAGAATCACCTTCATTCATGTGCTCACTCTCCAACTTTTTTTGGAGGTAAGCAACACAAGCCTCATTCCTAGCCTGGTACAATGTGATAAGTGTATCCCAAGCATCCTTTGCTGTTCTGCAAGAGCGAATATGAGGAATAATGGCACGTTTGACAGACAAAGTTATCAATGCCATGTGCCTGGGCATCTCTGCCATCCCAACGAATCTGCTCTGTAGTAGGTGCAATAGAAACAGCAGCACAAACAGGACTCTACAAAATATCATCTTCGACAAATCTCCATCAGCTTCAGCACTTGTATTTGCAGTACCTGTAGTCGCAGGTGTAACAGGACGTCTTTCAATACCCTGCAAAATGTTCCACAGTCCTTTTGCAACCAATACATATCACATCATATAAGCCCATAATGGGTAGTTGGTACCATCCAACTTATCCTCAACAGCCAACATACGGAATACATCACTGCTTTCAGCCATGGCCAGTGACTAAAATACCTTGATGCAAAAAATTGACTATATCTCAAAAAGTTGAACGGAACTGCCCAGACGAGTTCTACTAGACCTGTAGCAGACTTTGAGACGCTTATACTGGCGAATAGAAACTGGTATATACCTTTGGCACAAAAAGACGAAATAGCCTGCACAAGCACTACAATAGTGCATTCGGAGGCCGAAACGAGTTCAGATCGCGATTTCGGCACCACAAAGCGAAGCGGTTTAGATCTCTGAAACATGCTGAGTATGCTCACCAAATTTCGTGCGAATCTGAGACTGCAACTGGAGAGGTGTAGACGACACCCTAGATGAAGCAACGACCTGCTCTGATACCAATTGTTGGAGTTAGATGTCTGCGGAAGTACGCAAACAGCACAAGGAAGAAGAAGAAGCTTGGAGCACAACACACAATACTGAATGTATTACTAGAGAATGTACAAAGATAAGTAGCCCATTAGGACAATAGGCGTATATACAAGCTGGGGGAAAAAAACCTCCTAAAGAGGGAAAAAAGTGCCCCAACGGTCCTAGAGTGTTCACACACATCACTACCTAAATATATCAACAATGCCTGCACATCTCTGCCATCCCAACAATTTTGCTCTACAGTAGGTGCAGCAGAAACCGCAACACGAATAGGAATATGAAGAATATCAGCATCTTCAATGCCATCTGCATCAGCTTCAATACCTATATTTGCAAGTGTAATAGGATGTTTTTCAACACCCTGCACAACGTTCCACAGTCCTTTTGCAACCAATACATGTCGCATCATATAAGCCCACAATGGGTAATTGGTACCGTCCAACTTATCCTCAACAACCAACATATAGAATACATCAGTGCTTTCAACCATGGCTACTGACTAAAATACCCTGATGCAGAAAAATGATTGTATCTGAAAAAGTTGAACAAAACTACCTTGACAAGTTCTGTTAGACCTTTAGCAAACTTCCAGACGCTTATACTGGTGCACCAAAATCTGTATATATCTTTGGCACAAAAAAACAAAATAGCCTACACAAGCACTACAATAGTGCATTCGGAGGTTGAAACAAGCTCAAATTGCCATTTCGGCACCACAAAACGAAGCCGTTTTGATCTCCTAATCACCCTGAGTATGCTCACCAAATTTCATGCGATTCTAAGACTGTGATCGAAGGGGTGTCGATGATGCCTTAGATGAAGCAATGACCTGCTCCGATACCAATTATTGGAGTTAGAAGTCTATAGAAGCACGCGAACAACACAAGGAAGAAGAAGAAGCTTGGAGCACAACACACAATACTGAATGTATTAACACTAGAATGTATAAAGATAAGTACCCTGTTAGGGAAATAGCCATATATATAAGGGGGGGGGACCTCCTAAAAAGGGAAAAAAGTGCCCCGACGGTCCTAGTGTGTTCATACACATCACTATCTAAATATATCAACATTTTTGTTTCTCCCTTACATAGAATCTATGGAGTCAATTTCATTAGCTTCATGTTTTGATCATTTTTGTCATTAACTTGGATCCATTTTTTTCTTTACTCCCTGCCTCCCACCCTTGCACATCTTTCTAATAAGTGCTTTTAAGCACTATTTTCTTCTGTCATTAAACGTGATTTTTTTGTGTGTTTTTTATCGTGATAATTTCTCTTGTTGAATAACTCTATTGCATTCTTTAGTTTGTTGTCTTATGCAATTAAGTGTTTTTTTAACAATTACACTTTGCAATGATAAGTGTTTTGTAACACATTTGATGGAGCTCTATGAGAGCTGAAGCTCTGCCAATAATGGAGAGGGTCTCTCCATAACTACAACAAAAAGATATTGTTGCAAATCTACGAATCTATATTCAGCAACATTCATTGTTAAATATGGAGAATAGCTACTTGAAACTTCTACTCATGCGGAATGAGAAGTACTATGGTGCATTCTACTAACTCTTGACAAAGAAAAAAGCTATTATTCTCTTCAACTTCAGATACGAAGATAGAGGAAGGTTGGTCACTGCTACTCTATAGTGCCAATTTTATTACGAGCAGCAGATGTTCAATGTAAGATACAGAGGAGGTTGTTGGCTATGGGTTATGCAGCCTGGATGCACATAAAGTGTGCAGACATCTCATACTAACAAAGGCACCTATGCATGTTCCTCACGAACAAAGCGAGAGCATGTAAGATACATAGGGAAGATGATACACTGACTAACATGGAAGACCTTCATTGTAGAACTTGGGTGTGCATCAGTACGATAGGAATTCTGGCTCCATTGGGATTTCGGTCCTCCTCAAGTCATGCACAAAAGATTTGATAAGTTACCAAGAATAGATTGAGGGTGCCACATCACTAAAAGCCCTTCCCTGCTTATGTGAGAAAGCTACAGTAGCTCTAACGATAGCTCGATTCCACACACTTAGTAGGAGCAAAAAGTGGCCACTTGCCATTCTCATGAAGAGTGCAATAACTCTCGCGGGGTGCCACAGTTCATTGAAGCACGGACAGATGCGTGTAAGGAACTATGGGGCAAGTGAAAGGCAAGAAAGAGCATGGAATTGACAAGCAATAGATCATGGAGATGGATTGTCTTCACCACATAACAGAGAGAAAGACTTGAAGATGGTTCTACACAATCAGAGGATGAAGCCACAATGAACTATACAACATTAGAATGGAGGCAGAATGGAGGAGCATTGTGCATGGAGGAGCACTGTGCATGGAGGAGCACTGTACAAAGACAAATACTCAAGTATGCGAATGCATTTGCTCTGTGCTAACTAGCACACAAAGAAAAGGTGAGCATGAGCAATGTTGTTCCTTAATGATCCATTACAACCTATTTCTCTCCTCTTGTACCGCACACAGGTGAGGATTTCTCTCTCAAATACATCCATAGCAACATGCACAGAGTGCATAACTCTACAACTTGAAGAAGATAAAGAAGTTTGAGAGAGAGAGAGGTAGTGCCGCTACACTCTCACCTACAAGGAATCCATATAGGTGTGCAAGAGCGAGAAAAACTCTGTTTGCATCGATTCAATTCGAGTCTGTAGATGCTCAAGTTGTGAAGCACTACGAGACTGACAGTCATCCAATGCACGGAAGTGAATTTTGCTAAAGAGAGGTGGAAACAGAAGCTCATGGTGCAGTGTGGAAACATCTAACAAACACGGCAGGCCACTTGTGTGTTTGAGCAGTTCTAGTAAGATTTAACGCAAGCAATGATGTCATGACTTCCCCAAACTTTCTAGTTACTTGCTCGGTAGGATTAAATGAATAACAGACCACATTCTAAGTATCTACTCATGAAATATTTTTCTCTGTTAGGGTTGCACTTTCAAGGTCCAGAGTGCCCTTCAATTTTGAAGGTGATCTAGTGTATTTTGTATTTTGGTGTAATCCTTGAAGATCTTATTTTAAGATCTAAAATGACCAAAAAGCAATAGGGCCGTCAAAAATCAACTATGTGAGAACATATCAAAAGAAATCTCACTTTTTTCCAATCTTTTAGGAAATTAGCCCCAAGAGGTATTCACAAATGGATTATACATTTTTTAAAAAGAAGGCACATAAATAGGGTTATTGTAAGGGATTAGACACCACCTTCTTAAAGAAGGTAGGACCTTCCCAAGGCCATGAGATGAGTAATTGTCCTATCTGTCCAAAGATCTTATCAGCATTATTGAGCTCCAAATCATTTCAGGCCCCATGTAAAGGGATTAGACACTACTCTTTAAAAGAGTAAGACGTTGCCTATGGCTTGAACACATGACACTCAAAACCAAAGGCCACACTCAAAATCGACAACAAGGAGTCCACAAGAAGAGGACCCTACCAAAGATACCATCACTGGATCCCATGAAGACTACAACAACAAAAAAAAGAACAATGCTCAAAAGGTGACAAATGGTTCCGTAAGCACTACATAACCCATGATGTAAACCCCCTGTATGTCTAGGGATCTTATATGTCCTTAGATCCCAAAAACCACTTGGATCTCAAATGTCCAAGTATATGTTGTGGAATCCCACATGTCCCAAGATCCCTGAGATGCCATATGTCCCATATACCATGGATCCCATATGTCCATGGAACTAAAACCAAGAGATGCCATATGTCCCACAAATGGATGCCACATGTACATGAAAACCAAGGGATGCCATATGTCCCAAACTTGGATCCCATATGTCCAAGTTATGTCTAAGGATCCCATATGTCCTTATATCCTAAAAACCAAATGGACTAACTGATCCCATATGTCACTAGTCCCCATATTAAAAACAAAAGGGTCATCACATGGAGGGGGGTGTTGAGAGTTCCATGCTCCACCCTTTTGTGCAAGTCCACATTCATTCTCATGCAAGCAAATATATCCCACATGCAAGGACATTTGCCCTCAACTCCATATAAGGAGGGCCTCACTTCACTCCCCACAAGTCATTCCACTCTAGCTCATTGCAAAGAATGTGCATCCTCTCATCATGGAGTCTCCATGCTCATAAAGCATCTTATGTAATTCATTTCCACCTCTACTTTAATTCATTTCATCATGTTTTCATATCTTTTATTTCGTCCTCCATAATTCATTTATTGTGTAATTATTAATAAGTTAGGAGTAATTGATTTGTCATTTCAACATGATGCCATCCCTGCTATAGTGGATAGACTTACAAAGATGGCACACATCATTCCAACTACCAATGCAATCACAGGTGCAACCACACTGCAAGAATTTTTCTCAAATACATATTTAGGCTTCCTGGATTGCTTGATGATATTGTCATTTTCAGGTCCACGATTCATATCCAACTTTCGGAACAGTCTATGCAAGATCCTTGGTGTTCAAGTAAAAATGTCTACAACCAATCATCCACAAACTGATGGAGAAACATAACGAGTGAATCAAGTCCTAGAACAGTATCTCTGTTGCACCATAAACTATCATCAAAATGATTGGTTAGAGCTTTTATCCTTTGCAGATTTTGCCTATACCAACAATGTTCATACATCTACCAAGCAGACTCCCTTCTTTGAAAATTATGGATATCTTCCAAGGATGGATATAAAACTCTCAAATAATGTCAAGAACCCAACTACCCCAGAGATAAGGCCGAGTACCTCATGGACATTCATAAAGAACTCAAGGAAGAGATACATAAAGCTCAAGAACAATATAAGTATTATGCAGATCAACCTCGTGTTCAGAATCCATCATATCAAATTGGGGATAAAGTGTCGTTATTCATAAATAATTTGCAAACTTCAAGGCCTTATGCAAAGCTAGACCATCAAAGATTTGGTCCATTCATCATCTTGGCCAACATTAATCCAGTCACCTTCAAGCTCCAGTTACCAAGCACCATGAGAATACATCTAATTTTCCATGTGTCCATGTTGGAACCATATCAGATTTCACCACTGAGGGGGGAGAGACCTATTCCTTAACCACCTATCGAGATTGATGATCATGAAGAATTCGAAGTCAAACATGTCCTAGATTCGAGAATATCCTGAGGAAGACTGGAGTACCTCGTTCATTGGAAAGGGTATGACATCAGCGATTGTACTTGGGAATTTACAAAAAACCTTCAGAGAGAACCAATCAAAGTTTGAGAATTCCATAAGAAAAATCCAATGAAGATGAGACTAGAGAGCATGACCGCTCCTCATGGAACTCATCGCTTAAGGGGGAGGTGATGTCATGGACAAAGAAAACCATCTTGAACCCCTAATTCTATGTGACTTCTATATCTCATGATTAGTTCAAAATTTGGATATAGCAATGCTTCCATTGCATCTAAAACGTGCCAAAACCCTAAGATCCACTATCTACTAATTGTTTAATTCTAACATCTGGAGGTCCTATTCGGATTGCTGACATCATCAACTCATAACCAACTTTATTACCACCCTTGGGAACTACCCTCAAAATCCCATATAAAGAGGCCTTGGCCACATACATACTCAATCTTGCCAATACCAGTCTTGGGAGCTCAAGGAGTCGTGACTGCCAAGTAAGTACTCTTCAAGTTCCAGTTCTAGTTCTTGTCTTGTTCCTTGTTCTAGACTTGTATCTTTGACATCTCGCTTGTCCTCTTGTAATTTCATAGTATGAGATCTTGACTAGTTATTTCTTGTATTGAGTTCATCTCCCTTAAGGGAGTTCTTGTAATCCACATATTTTGTTTCATACCTACGATCCCAGGTTGTTGGACTTCTTGTCTAAGCTACATATTCTTGTGTTATTCCCTTATGTGGATGATCTTGTAATCGAAAGTATAATTCTGAAATCTTGTCTGGTCTAGTTAGAGGGCACAACCTAGTGCTCCCATGACACCTAGGAAATATGTTTGTGAAGGCTATATTTTGGGCAAAATGTAGCATTCCTCATTCCCAAAAGATGGTTCAATTGGAGCTACTCAGAAATTGTAGCTTGTTCACAATGATGTTTATGGTCTTATGCAAACACCCTCCTTTGGGAATCATCTTTACTTCGTGACTTTCATTGATGATTTTTCCAAGCATGCATGGGTATATCCATTGAAAGTAAATTCCAAAGTGTCTTCAAACAGTTTCTAGTTTTGGCTAAAAATACGTCAGCATGCAAAATGGGCACCCTCTATTCTGATGGAGGGGGGGAATATATTGTTGGTGTAAATTGCAAGCCTACACATTTGGCTCAAAGGATGCATTGAAGTTCATACACACATGAAGAAGCATAGAAACATATGCTAGTGGCTAATTACCACTTTACCTCATTGTAAACGTCAAATTGACTTGGAATCTCTTGTAATCACCTACCAGAAGGATTCGTGGAAAATTATTTGATTGATTGAAAGAATATCTCCAAGCATTTAGGAACTTGATCATAGAGAGCCAAAAGTTTGAATTTGAATTCAAATTTTTAGTCATCTCTTATAAAAGTGGACATGAAAAGTCGCGGGCAAGATAAAGCACTCCCGAGCATAGTATTACTGTTTTTTGAGTGTGTGTGAGGTCTACACTCAAGCCCACACCTCTCTATACCATTTGGCAATGAAATTCATGCCAATGGAGTTGTATACCAATGTTCATTAATACATACATTCATATTGTCCATCTTTGAGCTCTCTGTTAGTCTACTCAAAAGTCTGTCAACTTGTCAAAGGCATATCTCGGTCAATGCTTCACCAAATTCATTGATTCAAAGCTTGTTGGATTCAGCTTGAAGTAATCTACATGCTGTCAAAGTTTGAAGACATTCTATTCAGCTATTTTGGAGAAATCTGTGTCCAGGTGAACTCTCGTCATTTTCTGCTACAGTCCTAAAAAGTCGGGGGTATAGCTTAACTTGCTAAATTGATTTCTCTTAGCATAGTTTATCATTTTACATCATTCCACTTGGTATAGGTAGCTTACTAAGCTAATTAGATACCCCTAAAAGGAATTTTTTCAATTCCTATTGTGCTGGTCATACTAAGCAAAATACTCAGCATGTGTCAAGACAAAAATAGAAGGTTTTCTTGAGTTTGTGACTTCCAAAGTTATCTGTTTTGATTCAATCATTGCACACACCATTTCCAAAGGACATAGGACATTTTATGGTGTCATTGGAAAGCTAAGGAGGTCTAGTTATCAACTCTGAAGCAAAAGAGGGCTGGTACAAAGCAGGTTTAGCAGTACCTACTCAGTCTCTTGGAGCATCCATCCATCTATCCCAACAGTGGTATCAGAGCAAACAAAGGTAAAATGGGAGATGGTTTTCCTTCATTTATTGACAAATTGGACAGGAACAATTATCAAGCATGGTCTCTAAGGATGAAGACCTACTTACAAGGAAGGAGTTTATATGGATACATCTCAGGAGATGAGGAATTGCCCTCATTCAAAGCAAGAGGATTACCAACCAAGGAAGAACATGAAAAGCTCAACACATGGTGTGCTAAGGATGCATTGGCAAGGTCTTATTTACTCAACTCTATATCTGATTTTCTTTTGCCACATATTAGAAATTGTAAGACATCCCAAGAGACTTGGGAAACCTTGTCATCATATTTTTCCTCCAACACAAGGGCTAGGAAAAATCAATTGTGGACTGAATTCACAACTCTAAGGAAACAACCTAAGCAAGCTATTTCAGAATTTGTGACCAAGATTAAAGATGTAGCAGATTAGTTAGCAAGCATAGGAGAAGAGATTGAAGAAGAACAGATTGTAAGGCAAGTGATCAATGGGATCAAGGCTGATGACAAATGGGAAAGCTTCACCACTGCCATGGCTCTCTACATGGACATGCACACTCCAGATCTTACAACTCTCATGGGACAATTGTTTACTCATGAAGCAAAGCTCAACAAAAATGGAGACACATCCAAAGGTAATAACTCTTCTGCCCTATACACTGATAAGAAGTCTAAAGATAAAGGCAAGAGCAAGAAGGTGGAAGATGAAGGATCAACCTCTCTAGCCAACTATGCAGGGAGAGGTAGATCTTCAAGAGGAAGGGGCAGAGGAGGTAAGTCAGGTAGGAGGAGATCGTATAACTCCTCACCATGCAACATTTGTGGTCTATCAAATCATACTACAGATGAGTGTTTCAAGAATTACAAGAACCAGAGAGGAAGGGGATACCAAAGAGGTGGCTACTCACAGTCAAGAGGTAGATTCAACCATCACCAAGGTTACAACAATAACTACAACAACAACTACAACAATAATTACAATGGCAACTACCAAGGAGGTTTCAAATCCAGAAAGGATTACAACAACTACACAGAGGAGCAAGATGACTCTCTTCTGATCATGAACATGACTTCAAAATCAGGTACAAATGATGACCACCTATTCTACATTGACTCAGGATGCTCAAATCATGTGGCTGGCAATGTAGCACTACTCTCTGATCTTGAGGAACCAAAAGGTAAGCATCAAGTCCAAACAGGTGATGATACAAATCATTCAGTAGTTAAAGTTGGAAATGTTAAGACTTGTGATGAAAATCAGAATTTGTTGAGCAGGGTACTCTATGTACCAACCATTACCAAAAATTTGATGAGTGTTGGTCAGATTGTGGAGAAAGGTTTGCAGGTCAGATTCAATCAATATGGAGCATATGTGGAGGATCCAAGACATGGGTTCAAGAGGATTGCTAAAGGAGAAAAATCAGGTAGACTTTTCACTTTTGAGTTGAAAGATACAAAAAATATTGCACTATACAGTTATAAAGATCAAACACTTTCAGAGCTTGAGATTTGGCACAAAAGGTTAGGGCACATAGGAGAAAGAACCTTGAAACAAATGTGCAGGGACCAATGTGTGCTTGGGATACCTAATGTATCCAAGCAACATATGATTTACAAGTGTGGTGCTTGTCAATTTGGTAAGTCTCACAGGTTACCCTTCTCCAAGAAAGGATATATGCATGAAGATTACCTAGAGCTTGTACACACAGATGTATGGGGACCAAGCAAAGACCCCTCAGTCTCAGGATCAAGGTACTATGTGTCTTTCATTGATGATTATAGCAGATGGACTGTATTATACTTCATGAAGCACAAGGATGAGGTATTTAATTGTTTTAAGAAATATCTTGCATTAGTTGAAAATCAGACAAGAAGGAATTTGAAGAGGCTAAGGTCAGATGGAGGAGGTGAGTACTTCTCAAATGAATTTGAAAACTTCTTGCAGGACAGAGGCATCAAAAGGGAGATAACCACAAGGTATTCTCCTGAATAGAATGGGGTAGCTGAGAGAAGAAATAGATTAAGTGTTGAGACAGCTAGATCTATGCTTAATGAGAAAAAGTTACCTAACTATCTATGGGCAGAGAGTGTTTCTACTGCCACTTATCTCATAAACACGTTACCATCTAAGTCTCTTGATGGCATGACACCCTATGAAGCATGGCATGGTAAGAGACCTTCACTTGACAATTGCAAAATATTTGGATGTGTAGCCTATGTACACATTCCTTCTCAGATAAGAGGTAAGCTAGACCCAAAGGCTGAAAAATGCATCTTTATTGGGTATGATTTAAATCAGAAAGGTTACAGGTTTTATAATCCTATCAATAAAGGATTTATGGTAAGCAGAGATGTTGTCTTTGATGAAAATGATTCTTGGTATGAGAATGAATGCAGGAAGGTCAAATTACCCTATGATTTGGAAGAGGAATTTCCAAGTCTTACAAAGGAGGAACCTACTCAGAATGAAGCCTCAAGTTCAGATGATGAAGACACTATCAATCTTGAAGAATTCAAAGCATGGAAGTCCAAAGGCAAAATGAAGATGAAGAAGCTTGAAGACATACCTGAATCCTCAACTCAACCATTTAGAAGATCACAAAGAGAAAGCAAGAAACCTATCAGATATGGGTATGATACATCTCTTGTTACTAAACATTCTGTTTATCTTGCCAAAGATTTGTCAAATGAAGAACCAGGATCATATGAAGAAGCAATAACCAAATCAGAATGGAAAGAAGCTATGGATGAGGAGATTGATGCTCTCAAAGAGAGTGACACATGGGAATTAGTACCTAAGAAGGACTCAATGAAGGTAATAGAATCCAGATGGATCTATAAGCTTAAAAGAAACTCTCATGGCACAATCAATAGGTACAAAGCCAGATTGGTAGCCAACGGTTTTGCACAAACCCAAGGCATTGACTATGAGGAGACATTCTCACCTGTGGCCAAGATGCCAACCATTAGAGTGTTGGTAAGTGTGGCTGCATCAAAAAATTGGAATATGTACCAATTGGATGTCAAGAATGCTTTCTTGAATGGATGGATTTCAGAGGAGGTACATATGTCACAACCTCTTGGCTATGAGGACCCTAAGAAGGTAACATATGTTTGCAAATTAAAAAAGGCTTTATATGGATGAAGCAGGCATCTAGGGCATGGAATTACAGGTTAACCACATACCTCCAAGACCAAGGATTTGTCATGAGCAAGGCAGATACTTCTCAGTTCATTAAGAGAAGCAATTCAGAGGTAATATACCTTTGTGTTTATGTTGATGACATCATCATTACAGGTAATGATGTCAATAGAATCAGATATATCAAAAGTCAAATGATGAAGGAGTTCAAGATCAATGATATTGGTCTATCGAAATATTTTTTGGGACTTGAATTAGTCTACACTAATTCAGGGATATATATTACTCAGAAAAAGTATATACAAGACATGTTGAAGAAGTTTCACTTGCAAGATGCTAAAGTAGCAAGCACTCCAATGGAGGTAAACTTAAAGCTAAGTGCCCATGAAGGTGATGAAGTCAAGGACATTACAGGTTATCAAAGTATGGTGGGTAGTTTGAACTATGCTACCTTAACAAGGATAGATATTGCATATGGAGTTACTGTGCTAAGTCAATTTATGCACTAGCCAAGGATACCTCACTTAGAGGCTGCCAAGAGAATCTTGAAGTATCTCAAGGGTACACAGAACCATGGGTTGTATTTCCCTTACACTTCAGATATTGATGTCAAAATTTATTCAGATGCAGATTGGGCAGGATGCAAGGATGATAGGAGGAGCACTTCTGGATATATCTCTTTTGCAGGTGACAAACCAATTTCATGGTCTTCAAAGAAGCAACCTACTGTTGCTTTATCTTCCACAGAGGCAGAGTATAGAGGACTAGCTAATGCCACACAAGAAGCAGTATGGATTAAGCTTTTGTATACAAAATTGGGTTTGTTCACTAGGTCTCCAATAATCTTTGGAGATAATACACATTCTCTTCACCTTGCAGCTAATCCTATTTACCATGCTAGGACCAAACACATAGAGGTCCATTACCATTATGTGAGAGAGAAATTGATAAGCAAGGACATTCAACTTACCTATGTATCAACCAACATGCAATGTGCAGATTTGTTGACTAAAGCTTTGGATGGAACCAAACTTTGCAGGTTCAAATCCATGATTGGATTGCAGGATATACTTGAAGATTGAAGATGAAGACTTAAGCCAAAATGTTTGGCTTGAGGGGGAGCTGTTGGTGTAAATTGCAAGCCTACACATTTGGCTCAAAGGATGCATTGAAGTTCATACACACATGAAGAAGCATAGGAACATATGCTAGTGGCTAATTACCACTTTACCTCATTGTAAAAGTCTAATTGACTTGGAATCTCTTGTAAACACCTACCAGAAGGATTCGTGGAAAATTATTTGATTGATTGAAAGAATATCTCCAAGCATTTAGGAACTTGATCATAGGGAGCCAAAAGTTTGAATTTGAATTCAAATTTCTAGTCATCTCTTATAAAAGTGGACATGAAAAGTCGCGGGCAAGATAGAGCACTCCCGAGCATAGTATTATTGTTTTTTGAGTATGTGTGAGGTCTACACTCAAGCCCACACCTCTCTATACCATTTGGCAATGAAATTCAGGCCAATGGAGTTGTATACCAATGTTCATTAATACATACATTCATATTGTCCATCTCTGAGTTCTCTGTTAGTCTACTCAAAAGTCTGTCAACTTGTCAAAGGCATATTTCGGTCAATTCTTCACCAAATTCAGTGATTCAAAGCTTGTTGGATTCCGCTTGAAGTAATCTACATGCCTTAAAAGTTTGAACACATTCTATTCAGCCATTTTGGAGAAGTCTGCGTCGAGGTGAACTTTGGTCATTTTCTGCTACAGTCCTAAAAAGTCGGGGGTATAGCTTAACTTGCTAAATTGATTTCTCTTAGCATAGTTTATCATTTTACATCATTCCACTTGGTATAGGTAGCTTACTAAGCTAATTAGATACTCCTAAAAGGAATTTTTTCAATTCCTACTGTGCTCGTCATACTGAGCAAAATACTCAGCAGGTGTCAAGAAAAAAATAGAAGGTTTTCTTGAGTTTGTGACTTCCAAAGTTATCTGTTTTGATTCAATCATTGCACACACCATTTCCAAAGGACATAGGACATTTTATGGTGTCATTGGAAAGCTAAGGGGGTCTAGTTATCAACTCTGAAGCAAAAGAGGGCTGGTACAAAGCAGGTTTAGCAATACCTACTCAGTCTCTTGGAGCATCCATCCATCTATCCCAACAGTGGTATCAGAGCAAACAAAGGTAAAATGGGAGATGGTTTTCCTTCATTTATTGACAAATTGGACAGGAACAATTATCAAGCATGGTCTCTAAGGATGAAGACCTACTTACAAGGAAGGATTTTATATGGATACATCTCAGGAGATGAGGAATTGCCCTCATTCAAAGCAATAGGATTACCAACCAAGAAAGAACATGAAAAGCTCAACACATGGTGTGCTAAGGATGCATTGGCAAGGTCTTATTTACTCAACTCTATATCTGATTTTCTTTTGCCACATATTAGAAATTGTAAGACATCCCAAGAGACTTGGGAAACCTTGTCATCATATTTTTCCTTCAACACAAGGGCTAGGAAAAATCAGTTGTGGATTGAATTCACAACTCTAAGGAAACAACCTAAGCAAGCTGTTTCAAAATTTGTGACCAAGATTAAAGATGTAGCAGATCAGTTAGTAAGCATAGGAGAAGAGATTGAAGAAGATCAGATTGTAAGGCAAGTGATCAATGGGATCAAGGCTGATGACAAATGGGAAAGCTTCACCGTTGCCATGGATCTCTACATGGACATGCACACTCCAAATCTTACAACTCTATTGGGACAATTGTTTACTCATGAAGCAAACCTCAACAAAAATGGAGACACATCCAAAGGTAATAACTCTCCCCTATACACTGATAAGAACTCTAAAGATAAAGGTGGAAGATGAAGGATCAACCTCTCAAGCCAACTATGCAGGGGGAGGTAGATCTTCAAGAGGATGGGGCAGAGGAGGTAAGTCAGGTAGGGGGAGATCTTATAACTCCTCACCATGCAACATTTGTGGTCTATCAAATCATACTACAGATGAGTGTTTCAGGAATTACAAGAACCAGAGAGGAAGGGGATACCAAAGAGGGCTACTCACAGTCAAGAGGTAGATTCAACCATCACCAAGGTTACAACAATAACTACAACAACTACTACAACAATAATTACAATGGCAACTACCAAGGAGGTTTCAAATCCAGAAAGGATTACAACTACACAGAGGAGCAAGATGACTCTCTTTTGATCATGAACATGACTTCAAAATCAGGTACAAATGATGACCACCTATTCTACATTGACTCAGGATGCTCAAATCATGTGGCTGGCAATGTAGCATTACTCTCTGATCTTAAGGAACCAAAAGGTAAGCATCAAGTCCAAACAGGTGATGATACAAAGCATTCAGTAGTTAAAGTTGGAAATGTTAAGACTTGTGATGGAAATCAGAATTTGTTGAGCAGGGTACTCTATGTACCAACCATTACCAAAAGTTTGATGAGTGTTGGTCAGATTGTGGAGAAAGGTTTGCAGGTCAGATTCAATTAATATGGAGCACATGTGGAGGATCCAAGACATGGGTTCAAGAGGATTGCTAAAGGAGAAAAATCAGGTAGACTTTTCACTTTTGAGTTGGAAGATACAAAAAATATTGCACTATACAGTTATAAAGATCAAACACTTTCAGAGCTTGAGATTTGGCACAAAAGGTTAGGGCACATAGGAGAAAGAACCTTGAAACAAATGTGCAGGGACCAATGTGTGCTTGGGATACCTAATGTATCCAAGCAACATATGATTTACAAGTGTGGTGCTTGTCAATTTGGTAAGTCTCACAGGTTACCCTTCTCCAAGAAAGGATATATGCATGAAGACTACCTAGAGCTTGTACACACAGATGTATGGGGACCAAGCAAAGACCCCTCAGTCTCAGGATCAAGGTACTATGTGTCTTTCATTGATGATTATAGGAGATGGACTGTATTATACTTCATGAAGCACAAGGATGAGGTATTTAATTGTTTTAAGAAATATCTTGCATTAGTTGAAAATCAGAGAGGAAGGAATTTGAAGAGGCTAAGGTCAGATGGAGGAGGTGATTACTTCTCGAATGAATTTGAAGACTTCTTGCAGGACAGAGGCATCAAAAGAGAGATAACCACAAGGTATTCTCCTGAACAGAATGGGGTAGCTGAGAGAAGAAATAGATTAATTGTTGAGACAACTAGAGCTATGCTTAATGAGAAAAAGTTACCTAACTATCTATGGGCAGAGAGTGTTTCTACTGCCACTTATCTCATAAACAGGTTACCATCTAAGTCTCTTGATGGCATGACACCCTATGAAGCATGGCATGGTAAGAGACCTTCACTTGACAATTGCAAAATATTTGGATGTGTAGCCTATGTACACATTCCTTCTCAGATAAGAGGTAAGCTAGACCCAAAGGCTGAAAAATGCATCTTTATTGGGTATGATTTAAATCAGAAAGGTTACAGGTTTTATAATCCTATCAATAAAGGATTTATGGTAAGCAGAGATGTTGTCTTTGATGAAAATGATTCTTGGTATGAGAATGAATGCAGGAAGGTCAAATTACCCTATGATTTGGAAGAGGAATTTCCAAGTCTTACAAAGGGGGCACCTACTCAGAATGAAGCCTCAAGTTCAGATGATGAAGACACTATCAATCTTGAAGAATTCAAAGCATGGAAGTCCAAAGGCAAAATGAAGATGAAGAAGCTTGAAGACATACCTGAATCCTCAACTCAACCATTTAGAAGATCACAAAGAGAAAGCAAGAAACCTATCAGATATGGGTATGATACATCTCTTGTTACTAAACATTCTCTTTATCTTGCCAAAGATTTGTCAAATGAAGAACCAGGATCATATGAAGAAGCAATAACCAAATCAGAATGGAAAGAAGCTATGGATGAGGAGATTGATGCTCTCAAAGAGAGTGACACATGGGAATTAGTACCTAAGAAGGACTCAATGAAGGTAATAGGATCCAGATGGATCTATAAGCTTAAAAGAAACTCTCATGGCACAATCAATAGGTACAAAGCCAGATTGGTAGCCAAGGGTTTTGCACAAACCCAAGGCATTGACTATGAGGAGACATTCTCACCTGTGGCCACGATGCCAACCATTAGAGTGTTGGTAAGTGTGGCTGCATCAAAAAATTGGAATATGTACCAATTGGATGTCAAGAATGCTTTATTGAATGGATGGATTTCAGAGGAGGTATATATGTCACAACCTCCTGGCTATGAGGACCCTAAGAAGGTAACATATGTTTGCAAATTAAAAAAGGCTTTATATGGATTGAAGCAGGCACCTAGGGCATGGAATTACAGGTTAACCACATACCTCCAAGACCAAGGATTTGTCATGAGCAAGGAGATACTTCTCTGTTCATTAAGAGAAGCAATTCAGAGGTAATATACCTTTGTGTTTATGTTGATGATATCATCATTACAGGTAATGATGTCAATGGAATCATATATATCAAAAGTCAAATGATGAAGGAGTTCAAGATCAATGATCTTTGTCTATTGAAATATTTTTTGGGACTTGAATTAGTCTACATCTATGCTACCTTAACAAGGATAGATATTGCATATGGAATTAGTGTGCTAAGTCAATTTATGCACAAGCCAAGGATACCTCACTTAGAGGCTGCCAAGAGAATCTTGAAGTATCTCAAGGGTACACAGAACCATGGGTTGTATTTCCCTTTACACTTCAGATATTGATATCAAAATTTATTCAGATGCAGATTGGGCAGGATGCAAGGATGATAGGAGGAGCACTTCTGGATATATCTTTTTTGCAGGTGACAAACCAATTTCATGGTCTTCAAAGAAGCAACCTACTGTTGCTTTATCTTCCATAGAGGCAGAGTATAGAGGACTAGCTAATGCCACAGAAGAAGCAGCATGGATTAAGCTTTTGTATACAGAATTGGGTTTGTTCACTAGGTCTCCAATAATCTTTGGAGATAATACACGTTCTCTTCACCTTGCAGCTAATCCTATTTACCATGCTAGGACCAAACACATAGAGGTCCATTACCATTATGTGAGAGAGAAATTGATAAGCAAGGACATTCAACTTACCTATGTATCAACCAACATGCAATGTGCAGATTTGTTGACTAAAGCTTTGGATGGAACCAAACTTTGTAGGTTTAAATCCATGATTGGATTGCAGGCTATACTTGAAGATTGAAGATGAAGACTTAAGCCAAAATTTTTGGCTTGAGGGGGAGCTGTTGGTGTAAATTGCAAGCCTACACATTTGGCTCAAAGGATGCATTGAAGTTCATACACACATGAAGAAGCATAGGAACACAGTTCTCTGTTAGTCTACTCAAAAGTCTGTCACCTTGTCAAAGGCATATCTCGGTCAATTCTTCACCAAATTTAGTGATTCAAAGCTTGTTGGATTCAGCTTGAAGTATTCTACATGCTGTCAAAATTTGAAGACATTCTATTCAGCCATTTTGGAGAAATCTGCATCGAGGTGAACTCTGGTCATTTTTTGCTATAGTCCTAAAAAGTCGGGGGTATAGCTTAACTTGCTAAATTGATTTCTCTTAGCATAGTTTATCATTTTACATCATTTTACTTGGTATAGGTTGCTTACTAAGCTAATTAGATACCCCTAAAAGTAATTTTTTCAATTCCTACTATGGTGGTCATACTGAGCAAAATACTCAGCAGGTGTCAAGACAAAAATAGAAGGTTTTCTTGAGTTTGTGACTTCCAAAGTTATCAACTCTGAAGCAAAAGAGGGCTGGTACAAAGCACGTTTAGCAGTACCTACACAGTCTCTTGGAGCATCCATCCATCTATCCCAACATATATGTCTCCTGACTTTAATGCATTTTTGGCTAAACGTTGGATAAAACATTAGTGTATAGTGCCATATACAGCTCAACAGAATGGAGTTTCTAAAAGGAAGAACATGTCTCTCATGGAGATGGTGAGGTGTGTGGTCAAGAGCCAGACTTTACCACATAGTATTTGGCTTGAGGTTCTTATGTGTGCATCATATGTATTTAACAGGTGTCCCACCAAAGCATTGCAGTCTATCACTCCATATGAGGCTTGGCATGGTCGCAAGCCATCTGTTGCTCATCCACGTGTCTTTGGTTGTCTGGAATATGCATAAGTGCCTAAACAATAATGCAGGAAATTGGATGATAAAGCAGTTAAATGTATTTTTGTTGGGTACAGTTATGAAAGCAAAGGCTATCATCTGTATCATCTAAAGACAAAACACATTTTGGTTGGCCGTGATGTTGTTTTTGTGGAAGATGCTATTCAGCCATTACTTTCATATGCTAAGGAGACATCAGTTAGCTCCAAATATATGTATGATAATTTGCTTCCTCTTTTTATAGGTGGATAGTCTAGTACTCGTCCAAATGAAGCAATTTGTCAGCCTTTAAAAGTTTCATGCGATGATGCAAATCATTCCATTTCTGATGTAGATTTACGTGATGCATTTTTTGATGAGAGAACTGATATAGAGGAGGCAAAAAATTATGCCCAAATGGCTCATGCAAACTTTGTGAGATAGCAAATTAGATGCACCTCTGTCATATCGTACTTGTTCAAGCTCTCATAGTGTTTCTTGTGCATCAGATTGCCATGCTATGGTTTCCTCTAGTCTTTGTGATGAGAATGAGCCTATCTCGTTTAATGAAGCACAAAATTATGGAAATTGGATGGTGGCTATGCAATCTGAATATGATGCTATGATGAAAATGGTACATGGTCTTTATGTGACTTGCCTCATGGAATGAAGGCCATTGGCACTTTGGAGAATGAGTTCTCCTATGCGCAATGAAAACATGTAGAGAACCCTTGTATGTCCAACACTTGGACAAAATAACTGCACCTTAGATAGCTTGATGTTGTCAATACAAAACTCAAATGGACCTATGCCTTCATTCAATCAAAGTAGACAAAGAGATCTTTCTAACAAGCTATAAATAACTTAATTTGGACAAGTTTTGATTAGGAAATACAACTAACGAAGATGAACTACCTCTCCATGCAAGTATGTTGAAGAATCAAACTTCACTCTCGGACTGATAAATCCCAAAATATATATCCTTTAAGGAAGATATTTAAGGTAGAGAAAGTACACAAATAGATTTTAGAAGAGCTAAAAATCAAGTAATTTGGATGAGTTTTGGTAAGGAAACTCAACTGACCAAAATAGGCCACCTATGCACACAAGTATACTGAAAAACTAGACTTCACTCTCTGGCAGATATCTCACATAATATAAATTCTTTGAATGATATATTTGGGACACAAAACTTACATGCAAAGAGCTTTCCAACAAGCTAAAAACAAAGCAATTTGGATACAATTTGGTTGGGAAATTTAACTGACCAAAATAGACTACTTGTCTACATAGGTATGCTAAAAAACTGGACTTCACTCTTTGATTGATATCTCACAGAATATATAATATTTTAAGGAGATATTTCAATAGCAAATGTAAACAAGATAAGCTTTCCAATGAGTGTTTAAATGCAAGAAATGGTTGCATATACACTGAGATATGTGTTGGAGTTAGACGTCTGCAGAAGCACATGAACAGCACATGGAAGAAGAAGAAGCTTGGAGCACAACACGCAATACTGAATGTATTACTAGAGAAATTACAAAGATAAGTAGTCCATTAGGGTGATAGGCGTATATACAAGCCGAGGGGAAAAGACCTCCTAAAGAGGGAAAAAAATGCCCCGGTAGACCTAGTGTGTTCACACACATCACTACCTAAATATATCAACAAATCCCCCCTGGGAGTGATGCGGTGAACAAGGAGTTGGCACTCATGTATAAGGAAGTGCCAAGCTATGTGGAAATCACTCCACAAAAGGAAGTAAGCCCAAAGCTTTGCGGAAAGCTTCAAACTTCTCCCTAGGCAGAGCCTTCGTGAAAAGGTCTGCAATGTCTCCTGCATGGGCACATATGCCAAGCTGATCTCCCCAGTAGAGAACCTCTCCCTGACATAGTGATAATGCACCTTAATGTGCTTAGTGCAAGCATGGAACATACGGTTCCTCGCAACTCCCAATGCGCTCTGACTGTCAATGAAGATGGTGGTGGAAGAACACTGACCAACACCCAAATCAGCCATAAGGCATCTGAGCCACACACACTCAATAGTCGCTGTGAAAGTTTCCCTATACTCAACCTCACAATTGGAAGTGGCCACAATAGGCTGCTTCTTGCTCAACCAAGATATACATGAGCTACCAAGCATGAAGCAAAAGCCACTAGTGGACACACAAGTGTCATAGCAACCAGCCCAATCAGAGTCAAAAAAAGCATGCAAATCTGGCAGTAGTGATCCCCCCTTGGGATAAAACAACCCAAGTAGCCAAGTACCACTCAAGTAGCGAAAGATGCACTTAACCGCCTGCCAATGCTTGACTCCTGGGCAATGCATGAACTTGCTCATCTGTGAGACAGCAAACTGAATATCTGGTCGAGAAATGCATAAGTAAATCAAGCATCCAATAGCCCGGTGATAGAGAACAACATCAAATGCATCTCGAGCGTCATGAAGACTCAATCGTAAACCTATCTCCATAGGAGTGGCAATAGTCTTACAGTCTTCAAGGCCAAAACACTGCAATAATGTTCAATATATTTCATTTGACACAAAGCCATTCCACCATCAACTTGCATAAATTGAATGCCCAAATAGTGATGCAAATGCCCCAAATTAGACATCTCAAATGAGGCATGCAAATCAGCCTTAAAATCAGCAATATGCTTCTCAATAGGTCCAGTGAGCAGCATGTCATCAACATAGACAACAATGATCAGAAGCACATCATTAGCATGCTTAAGATATAAGGTGCTTTCAGTTGGACTGTTCTCAAAACCATGTGCAATCAGATAGGCATGTGTCTTCTCATACCAAGCACGTGGTGCTTGCTTTAAACCATATAATGCCTTCTTTAACCTGCACACCTGGTTTTCATGCACTTTCTGCACAAAGCCACGGCACTGAAAAACATACACTTCTTCATGCAAGTCACCATTCAGAAATGTTGTTTTAATGTCCAACTAATGTACATTCCAAACATGATGAGCTGCAAGTGCACAGATGCTCCGAACAGTAGTCATACGACATGTAGGTGCAAAGATCGCATCAAAATCAATGCCTCTTTCCTGTGCATAACCCTTTGCAACAAGCCTAGCCTTATACTTGTCAACTGTTCCATCAGGCTTACGCTTCAGCTTGTAGACCCACTTAGTGCCAATGGCCTTCTTGCCAGGAGGCAACTCACACAAAGACCAAGTACCATTCCTCATTATAGCATCATATTCAGATTGCATAACAACCATCCAATTTTCTGAATTTTATGCTTCATCAAACGAAACAAGCTCATTCTCATCACAGAGACTAGATGTAGCCATAGCATAGCAATCTGATGCAAAAGAGGCACTATGAGAGCCTGAACGAGCACGATATGACAAAGATTCATCTAATTTGCTATCACGCAAAGTCTGCACCAGCCATTTTGGCATAGTTTTTGCTTTCTCAATATCAGCTCTCTAATCAACTAGTGCATCATGTAAATCTGCATCAGAAATGGAATGATCTACATCATCACATGAAACCTGCAAAGGCTAAGAATTTGCCTCATTAGGACTAGCACTAGATTGTCCACCTATAAAAAGAGGAAGCAAAGTATCATACATGTCTTTGCAGCTAACAAATGTCTCCTTAGTACATGAAAGCAATGGCTGAATAACATCTTCCACAAAAACAACATCACGGCTAACCAGAATGCATTTAGTCTATGATTTATCATCCAATTTTCTACGATGTTGTCCAGACACTAATGCATATGCCAAACAACCAAAAAACACGTAGATGAGCAACAGATGGCTTGCGATCATGCCAAGTCTCTATATGGAGTGATAGACTGCAGTGCTTTAGTGGGACACCTGTTAAGTACATATGTTGCACACATGACAACCTCAAGCCAGAAACTATGTGGTAAAGCCTGAATCTTGACCATACACCTCGCCATCTCCATGAGTGACCTGTTCTTTCATTCAGCACTGCTCATGAGGAGATGGATCAAAACTGTAGACAGTAGTAAATGCCCATTCTTCTTTCTGCACAAGATTAGCAGACTCTGTTTTTGGTGTAGAGGCCTCTGCAACAACCATTCCAGCCTCTTTTTTCTTTGCCTCTTTAGCAGCCAGTTTTGGACAGTTCTTTATGATA
Organism: Ceratopteris richardii; assembly: GCA_020310875.1. Lineage (NCBI taxonomy): Eukaryota > Viridiplantae > Streptophyta > Polypodiopsida > Polypodiales > Pteridaceae > Ceratopteris > Ceratopteris richardii. Next base: position 63,657,926 of record CM035409.1, read on the forward strand.
GGATCATTCCCTTTACAGTACTTGCCCACTATATGCCACTTACTACAAAGCAAATATTGTATCTTTTACTCATCATGAATTTTGAATAGACTTTTTTTTTCTTTTTTCATTTTCTCTTCTTTTCCTTTATCTTCATATTTGGTAAATTTATCTAAGCATAGCTCATGTGAAAATGAGCTTGTACATTTATCTTCAACATCACAAAGTGGGTATACAAGCCAAAGCGTAACCTTGATGGAACAGTTGACATGTATAAGGCTACGCTTGTTGCAAAGGGTTATAGTGAATGAATAATGTTTCTAGCATCTGTGCACTTGTAACTCATCATGGTTGGAACGTACATTAGTTGGACATTAAAAGTGCATTTCTGAATCGTGACTTGCATGAAGAAGTGGATGTTTTCCTGCCCCATGGTATTGTGCAGAAAGGGCATGAAAACAAAGTGTGTAGGTTGAAAAAGGCATTGTATGGATTGAAACAAGCACCACGTGCTTGGTATGAAAAGATACATGCCTACTTGATTGCACATGCTTTTGAGAATAGTCCAATTGAGAGCACCTTATATGTTAAGTGTGCAAATGATGTGCTTCTCATCATTGTTGTCTATGTTGATGACATGTTGTTCACTGGACCTAATGAGAAGCATATTTCTAATTTTAAGGCTGATTTGCATGCCTCATTTGAGATTTCATATTTGGAGCATTTGCATCATTATTTGGGCATTCATTTTATGCAAGTTGATGGCAGAATAGATTTGTGTGAAACAAAATACATTGACACATTATGCAATGTTTTGGCCTTGAAGACTGCAAACCTATTGCCACTCCTATGGAAATAGGTTTATCATTGAGTCTTCATGATGTTGGAGATGCGTTTGATGTTGTTCTCTATCAGCACGTTGTTGGATGTTTCATTTACTTATGCATTACTCGACAAGATATCCAGTTTGTTGTCTCACATATGAGAAAGTTGATGCATTGCCCAGGTGTCAAGCATTGGCAGGCGATTAAGCGCATCTTTCGCTACTTGAGTGGTACTTGACTACTTGGATTGTTTTATCCCAAGGTGGGATCCCTATTGCCAGATTTACATGCTTTTTATTATTCTGATGGGCTGGTTGCTATGACACTTATATGTCTTCCAATGCTTTTTGCTTCATGCTTGGTAGATCATGCATATCTTGGTTGAGCAAGAAGCAAACTACTGTGGCCATTTCTAGTTGTGCAACTGAGTATAGGGCAACTTTTATAGTGACTGTTGAGTGTGTGTGGCTCAGATGCTTTATGGCTGATTTGGGTGTTGGTCAGTCTTTTGCCACCATCATCTTTAGTGACAATCAGCGCACATTGGTAGTTGCAAGGAACCGTGTGTTCCATGCTCGCACTAAGCACATTGAAGTGCACTATCATTATGTCAGAGAGAGGTTCTATGCTAGAGAAATCAGTTTGGCATATGTGCCCACACAGGAGAACATTGTAGACCTTTTCACAAAGGCTGTGCCTAGGGAGAAATTTGAAGCTTTCTACAAAGCTTTTTCCTTATTCCCTTTTCTGGATTGATTCCACATAGCTTGGCACTTCCTTATACATGAGTGCTAGCTCCTTGTTTGCCGCATCACTCCTAGGGGGGATTTGTTGATATATTTAGGTTATGATGTGTGTGAACACACTAGGACACTCGGGCACTTTTTTCCCTCTTTAGGAGGTTTTTTCCCTTGGCTTGTATATATGCCTATAACCCTAACGGCTCACTTATCTTTATACATCCTCTTGGTAATCCCACATGTCTTATTGTATGTTGTGCTTGTTACCGTTAGTGTCCATGTGAAAGGCCAAATGGCCACCGGACACTTCTTTGTATATGTTCTTTAATAAAGCATATAGTGGCCTGGTCAGTCACAGACTGTAAGTTCGACCGCATTTGTAAGACCTAAGAAGTCTGTCTTCATGCTCCCTGTGTACTGTGTTTTTTGTGTATTGTACAACCTCTGTGTGGAGTACTGTGTGCGGCCTCAGTTGCTCAGTTTTGTACTCCGAGCATATCGTCGTGGAGCTCTCAAGCAGGAGAGCGCACTGCGGTGTATCGCCATCGAATCACTTCAGTGGTATCAGAGCAGTTCGAGGCAAAAAACTTTGTTCCTTTTGTGCGAGCGAAGCGAGCACCCCCCCCCAGGCCTTCTCCAAGGCGGCGACTAAGGCGGCAACCAAGGCATAGACCTTGGCATACCTTGTCATCCGAGTCACCGAAGTCACCGTTGGCTTCGCGCGAGGGAGGACCTCAACGATCAAGGAATATAGAGGTTCCCGGTACTTCCCGGGAGGTCACCCATCCCAGTACTGTCCCCCCCAGAGCTCGCTTAACCATGGCAATCTCTTGCCACTAAGCTACACTCTTGTGGTGTTTGAAGAAGGGGAAAGACTAAGGTTGACATTACCTTGAACAAGTTTTGGTCCCTCAAAGCTTCATTTTTGCTTTCAAATCCTATTTCTGAAGCAATTTTGGGGTGTTTTTGGAGCCATTTCGGAGTACTTTCGCACATAGTTCTCTTTGCACATGTCCAAGAACATCAAGAAGACTGTTCCTTGTACTTCTCAGACAATAAATATAAACCTTTGGGGCTGTATTTTCAGCCACACTCATAAAACTACAGGTTTCTCGAGGGGTTTTCAGTTTTGGTGGGAGCAGTCGCTGCAAATTTATGCAGGTTTTTAAAGCCTAAAACATCAGAGTTGACAGACACTTGCAGGTGTTATTGGCTAGTTTTTGGGCTGTGTATTCAGCCTTTTAGTGTCATTTTACTGCATATATTGAGCACATACACACCATGTACGCTTCTGTGGATACCGCTTATGTACGTCCATGTGTTCATTGATATAGCGGTTACGTTCTTTGCATAAAGCCTTTTACGTTTGATAAAGAGGGTCATGGTGAGGTTTTCTTAACTGGGAGACACCCAGATGTCGGGGTCTCTTCGGTGATGCAGGTGGAAGACTTACCCAGCCTCGCCATAGGAGATGTATGATAGCTGTTCATAGGTGCTCGATAAGCCTAGTTGGCTTCTATTGGGTAATTGATTATATGCAGTGGAGTCAGTGATTCACTATGCAGGTAGACATGTCAGTACTTGCACTTTTATGATACTTTGACACTGGTCATATGCTAATTTTGCAGAGGATACTCTGGCAAAATTTTTCTAGATTTCTGGTTTAGTCAACTATACAGTGGTCGATTTACTCCTTGATACACTTATTTGTTGGTGTTTGGACTCTTCTAGCTTCATTATCATTCTATTCAGTTCTCTACGATCATGGCATCAGAGGTCTCAGGCACATCCGGTGGATCAGGGTCTAGTGCTAGTGTTCCGAGGAGGAGCTATAACTTGCATGGCAAAGACCATTTTGAGATCCGAAAATTTGATGGCACAAACTTTGCTCTATGGAAGAATCAGATTAAAGATGTGCTGATTCAAAGGAGGCAATGGAAGCCAGTAAATGGGATTTCAAAGAAGCCTGCTGACATGGATGAAGATGATTGGGATGAGTTAGATGAAATGGCCAGGTCTACCATTCGCTTGCACCTGGCAGATAATGTTTACTTTACAGTATTAGACTGTGAAAGTGCAGAGGAGCTTTGGAAGAAGTTATGCAATACATATGAAAAAGAGACGGCATCAAATAAAGTGTATCTGATGAGAAAATTATATGAACTTCGTATGAAGGACACAGATAGTGTTGCTTCTCATCTAAATGAGTTTGATGCTATATTCTCCCCGTTATAGGCTCAGAAAATGGATATGGATAATGAAATGAAAGCAGTATTGCTGTTATGCACCCTGCCATCATCATGGGATACGTTTTGCACAACTATTAGCAACAGTGCACCTGGTGGTAAACTCGTCTATGATAACATATGTGGAGCACTCTTGAGTGAGGAGATTCGTAGAAAATATATGGTTGGCACTCAGAGTGGAGATGCATATAATGTTCGTGATTCTTACCAAGGAAAGAATCAACAACGAGGCAGGAGCAAGAACAAGGAAAAGAATGGTCAACGGAATAAGAGTAGAAGTAAATCAAGGAAGAGGGATATCGAATGCCATTATTGTCATAAGAAAGGACACATGAAGAAAGACTGTTATGCATTAAAGAATGCTAAAGGTAAAGGACAGAATGTTGATGGGCATGTTAAACAGTTACCTGCACCATCTACTTCGACTGTGAAGATTGAAGAAATTAATGCTATTTCTGATGATGTTGATGTGTTGACACTTGATAGTACTGTGCCATCTGAGGCACTTATGGCTGATTCTCTTTCCCACACCTGGCTGCTAGATTCTGGTGCTTCTTTCCATGTGACACCACATAGAGAATGGTTCTCTGATTATGCAGCAAAGTCTCTTGGTATCGTGAGACTTGATGACTCTTACTAGTGTGATGTTGTGGGGATTGGAGATGTGGTTGTGCAATTCATTGATGGTTCAAAATTTACTATGCATAATGTACGCCATGTACCTCAGTTATCATGCAGTTTGATGTCAGTTGGTCAACTTGATGACCTTGGTTACAAGGTGGTCTTCTATGCTCAGTTCTTTCGTATATCAAAGGGCAATATGGTTATTGCAAAAGGAAGCAAAGTTGGCTCACTTTATCCTTTATTTGTATCACAAAAAGAACACTTGTTAGCTGTTACTGAACAACCTATGGCTTGTATTTGGCATGGTCGTTTGGGCCATATATCTCATAGTGGAATGGAAAATCTTTCTCGTTCTGGCTACTTACCTGTGTTATCTTTCTCTGATTTTTCATTTTGTGAGCATTGTCAATATGGAAAGCAAACCAGAAATGTGCATAGAACGCACATTGACTCTTCAATTCAGCCTCTAGATCTCGTTCATACAGATGTGTGTGGTCCTATGCCCACCAGGTCCTTAGGTGGTTCTCTTTACTTTGTCACTTTCATAGATGATGCTACTAGAAAAGTCTGGGTATATCCTATCAAATCAAAGGATGATGTATTCCCTACTTTCAGAAAATGGCTTGCTTCAGTTGAGACTGAAAAAGGAACTAAGCTTAAGGCTTTACGTTCAGATAATGGGGGTGAGTATACCTCACATGAATTCAGCCTTTTCTGTCAGTCTAGAGGGATTCGTAGAGAGTTTACAGCTCCTTATACCCCAGTACAGAATGGTGTAGCTGAGAGGATGAATAGAACTATTCAAGATAGAGTAGTCTCTATGTTGCATCATGCAAACCTCTCACAAGGTTTTTGGGCAGAAGCAGTATTGACTGCAGTTCATGTGATTAACCTTTCACCTAGTACTGCCAAAGGTTTGAAAGTGGCACAAGAGTTATGGACAGGGAAACCACCATATTATGATCATCTTCGAGTTTTTGGGTGTGAAGCATATGTTCATATACCCAAGAATCTTAGACAAAAGTTGGACCATAAGTCAAAGAAATGCATTTTTCTTGGATATGGTCGAGAAGGACAATTTGGATATCGCTTATGGGATCCTGAAACACGGTCAGTGATCAGAAGTGGTGATGTCATTTTTAATGAGTCTAAGATGCAAAAACAGCCCATTAAGGAGGTTGAAGTGAGAAGAGTGGTGTTTGAGGATACTAGTCCTCCGGTTAGCATGCATAAAAATGCTGCACATAGGGACGTTCAAGAGAATGTCCATTCAGATCAGTCTGCACATGTTCCTGTTTAGCAACCATTGAGACGTTCTGCACGTGTCTCATATCCACCTGATAGATATGTTCCAGGTTTAGATTTCGTTATGCTAACCGATGCCGGTGAGCCTTCTTGCTACAAAGAGGCTATGCAGACAGAGGATCATGTCAAGTGGGAGCGTGCCATGAAGAGTGAGTTGGATTCTATTCACAAGAATGGTACTTGGGACTTAGTACCTTTGCCAAAGGGCAGGAAAGTTTTACCATGTAAATGGGTATATAAGCTGAAATTCACATCAGATAGTGCTTCTCCAAAATATAAAGCACGACTTGTTGCAAAGGGTTTTAAGCAACAACATGGTGTTGATTTTGAGGAAATCTTCTCTCCAGTGGTCAAGATGACTACTTTGTGCATGTTGCTTGGATTCGTTGCAATGGAGGACTTAGAGCTAGTCCAAATGGATGTGAAAACAGCTTTCTTGCATGGAGATCTTACAGATGAGATCTATATGGAACAACCAAAGGGTTATGTCGTTCCTGGCAAGGAAAGTCTAGTTTGTAAGCTCAAAAAGAGCTTGTATGGACTTAAACAGTCTCCTAGACAATGGTACCAAAAGTTTGATGCTTTTATGAAGTCCCAAGGCTATTCTCGGAGCAATGAGGATCATTGTCTCTACACAAAGAGATGTTCTGATGGCAGCTTGATATGCTTGATACTTTACGTCGATGATATGTTGATTGTTGGGAATTCCTCTTATGATTTGTCACTTCTCAAAAAGAAGTTGAGTCACACATTTGATATGAAGGATTTGGGGGATGCCAAACATATTCTTGGCATGCGCATTACTCGTGATAGGAGTAAAAGATGCATATACTTGTCTCAAAGTGAGTACATATCCAAAGTACTTCACCGATTCAATATGCAGGGTGGAAAGGCATTGAGTACACCTTTACCCACATATGTGAAATTGAGCAAGGATGACTGCCCCAAATCAGATGAGGAAAAGGAATTCATGACCAAAATTCCCTATCAGTTTGCTGTTGGTAGTCTCATGTATGCTATGGTAGCTACGAGACCAAACATTGCATTTGCAGTGGGAGTTGTGAGCAGATATATATCTAATCCTGGCAAGAAACATTGGGAAGCGGTAAAAATGATTTTGAGATATCTGAGTGGCACTAAGGAAAAGTGTCTATGCTTAGGTAGAGGGAAAGCATCCATTATTGGTTACACAGATTCTGACTATGCTGGTTGTGTAGACAATCGTAAGTCTACATCAGGGTACATTTTTCATTTTGCTGGAGGTGCTATCTCTTGGAGATCTTGTCTTCAAGAATGTACAGCTGTTTCCACCACAGAAGCAGAGTATGTTGCAGCAAGTGAGGCATGTAAGGAAGCATTGTGGCTTTCTCGTCTTGCTTGTGATATGGGTTTACCTCAGCATGTACCTCACTTGCTCAGTGATAGTCAGAGTGCCATTGCTTTGACTAAGAATCTCTATCATGCAAAGACCAAGCACATTGAGGTGAGGTATCACTTCATTAGAGATTGCTTAGCCACTGAGAGCATTATTCTTGAGAAGGTTCACACTCGAGATAATGCTGCAGATGCTTTGACTAAAGCTCTACCACAGGATACCTTTCGACACTGTTGTCACTTGATGGGGGTTACTTGATTCTTGATCTTACGCAGTCACTTGTATACTGTGTAACATGCCCATCAGGTGGGAGGTATAGTTTGTATACTTACACTCAGGTATTCTTTATCATCCTTTATTTTTTCTCCCATAGTTACTCTGGCCATATTGGCCTTTAGTTGGAGATTGTTACCGTTAGTGTCCATGTGAAAGGCCAAATGGCCACCGGACACTTCTTTGTATATGTTCTTTAATAAAACATAAAGTGGCCTGGTCAGTCAGAGACTATAAGTTCGACCTCATTTGTAAGACCTAAGAAGTCTATCTTCGTGCTCCCTGTGTACTGTGTTTTTTGCGTATTCTATAGCCTCTGTGTGGAGTACTGTGTGCGGCCTCAAGTGCTCAGTTTTGTACTCCGAGCATATCGTCGTGGATCTCTCAAGCAGGAGAGCGCACTGCGGTGTATCGCCATCGAATCACTTTAGTGCTCCAAGCTTCGTCTTCTTCCTTGTGTTGTTTGCGTGCTTCCACAGACCTCAAACTCCAACAAACACATCTAGGCACACATTCCATGCCTCAAACACACATACAAGCTCAAGGAGAAGAAGATACAAAGAAGAAAATTTGAAATTATGCAAAGTTAATTCTTCAAATTGTCAAAAAGTATTTACAAAAGAGTCACAACTTACTTATATATATGTGCCCTAAATTTGTTCCTTTCACATAGGACACTAGAAATTCCTCTATAAATCACTAAGTTCTTACTAATGCACAAGGGTAATGTTACATTCTTCAGGGACCATGCATCTAGAGGACTCTTCTAGAGCAATTCCAATGCTTCTCACAGTTTTACAATGGATTTTGGAAAAAGAAAATGAGCCATTTATCAAAAATTTTGGAGCTCGCTTTTCTTTGCTTCTTTCTTCTATTTCCTTGTCTTCGGTCCTCTCCAACAGGAGGTTATTAAGATGAGAAAAAAATATTACTTCTAATTTATGTTTTAATTTTTTATTAACCTTTATATTATAATGAATGTATATGTGAAAGGATTTTCTTAAATCCTCTTTGTAGAAGCTATATAACTTTTTGGAATTTTTTCAAAAAAGGACACTTAAGTATCCCGTTTTGGTAGCAAACTACTGTTAACTTTGAATATACTATTAAAAACCCTTATAATTGAATCTAAATTCATTAAAGGTAACTACATATTATGCGTTGTGTTTAAGTATAATTATATATCCCATCTATTTGTCCAAACTAATAGATATGTCAATGCGCGATCACAATAACAATTGAACAGAGTTGTTGTACATGTCACCCTTCTCATTATATTGGTTTTTATTAGCATAATTGATTGGGTTGATTTGAAGATATGTTAAGGTAGCGCTCTTCATCTTGACATGTCTAAGAGCTCATCATGACAACCTTTGTCGAAAAACTTAATTTTTGAAAAGCTAAGGGATTAAGTTTAAAGAAACCAATTGTAATGTTGTATTCTAATTTATTGATCCTACCAATCATATCGTTGACTCATACAAACACTACAAGGAATACGGGCACATAGCGACAGTTAAGGTGACACAATCTCGTTGCTATAAAATTGCAAAATGCATCGCAAGGAGTGTCGAGTGCGGACCTTCGATTAAACGACGAGCCAAACGACATTTTTTTCGACGTGTGGCACGACGGGGTGTGCGACGCTCGCATAGAGCATCGCTAACATGACTGTTTAAAAAAGCATCGCATAAGCGATGCTTTTTGCATCGCATATCCGACACTAAAAAATGTCGCTTATGCGACACCAATTCCACTGGTTTTTATGATGTGTTACCATCGCTTACAAGACGGTCTATTGACGGAAAAAAATTAAATCATTGGAGGCTCTTGCGATCAGCATTTTCATGCATCTGATCGAAGAGCTCTCCAACGTTCGCAATTGTGCTGCGCTTATGAGCTGAAACAAGTATATGCAGAATTGTTGTTTTGCCTAAGCTCTATCTTATTGTCTCTCTTTGTCTCTGTTTCTCTCTTTCTACGTCTTTCTCTCTTTGATCTCTCTCTCTCTCTCTCTTTATTGCAGGTTATTCAAGAAGCTAACCAAGCAAAAAGTATAGCTAACTATTGTAAGTACAATTTCCATTCTTTGTATATCATTTGAATTGTGTTATTTTCATTAGATAGCATACTCACACTTATTGATATACACATACACTTATACATGATGAAGATGCACGTTCACACATATACACATATACACATGCACATACACACACATATATACACATAGATACATGTGCACATACACTTACAAATACACACACATACACATGCATATGCACAAACATTTCTACAACCACATAAAAAGACTTACATGCATGCATTATTGAATATATATATACACATACACATATTGACATATACTTAAATACATGTATATGCACATCCACATCATGCACATTCACATGCATGCACATGGATGCAAATGGAAATGCATCCACATGCACATGCATGTTTCATACATATACACATGCATATACATACATTTGTATATGTTTATACACATACACATACATATGCACTTATGTATATATACACACACATACACATATATACACATATATATACACATACGTACACACACATATACACATGCACACACACATGCACATACATACATATACACATATACATGCACATACACACATATACACATAGAGTTACACATATACATGCACATACATATACACACACATACACATGCACATGCACATACTCATATACACACATATACACTTACACATGCACATGCACATGCACATACATACATATACACGCACATACACATGCACATACATACATATACACACACATACATATACACTTACGTACACACATATGAATGAATTATATAATTAAAGTACTAAAACACATGCTTAATATAAACAATAATAACAATCAATAGAACAAAACTTTTCATTACTTAATACCATACACACAATTCAAAACATAACTGAAATGAAAAATATATAGATAATATATATATATATATATATATATATATATATATATATATATATATATATATATATATATATATATATATGTGTGTGTGTGTGTGTGTGTGTGTAAATACATATAATCCAATGTCATAATCAAGAATCCTAATCATCATCATCATCAGCATCATGATCATCCTGATCATCCTCATCCTCATCATCATGATCACCCTGTGATGATCGAGATCGTCCCTCCTGTGTGTGTCTCTCCACATCATCCATATCTGTCTCTCCATAATACTCTTGTATTACATATAACAAAGATAAACAAGTAAAACAATTAAACCATTCATAAAAATAAAATAATTATATAAAATTTAATAATACTCACAAAGGCATCCGGATGATCTTGCATATACTCGCTTAAACGCCAATATCCAAAATGTGTAGCATACTCGATCTCATGTTTCGTAGGATATTGGCCATAATCCTCTCGCTGCATTGAAACAAATAAAAGAGATTAGTTTCTTTCATTTTAACTAAAATAAAAAGTATACTCACAATAACACATATACTTACAAATGTAGCTACAAAACCATGATGGCCCATTTGGCCTAGGTGCGGTGTGTGGCCCGACTCAACTCTCTTCTTTGCAGCAGCCTGTTTATTTAAGAAAAAAATACATAAATTAAATGTAAAAAATTTACTAAAATATATGAAAATTATAAATATAAACTATTAATACATTTTGCTGAGGAAATGGCTCCTGAAGACATAGCTGTCTACGAAACAACTGCCACGTCTCAGGTGGTATGTTAAGCTGCCTCTTATTTTTTTCCACCATACAATATCTCCTGTTAATTTAATCTCAAACAGAAAAAAAAATCAGAATACATACACATACACATACCCACATACACATACACATACCCACATACACATATACATGCAAACATATACGGATACATATATGCATACATATACACATATACATACATATAACATAAACACACATATACATATCCACATATATACGTACACACACATGCATGCATATTCACTCATTCATACAAAATACATGCATTTATTCCACAATAATGTGTATTTGTGTATATGTGAATATGTGTGTATGTGTAAATGTGTTTATGTGTGTATGTGTAAATATGTATATGTGAATGTTTATGTATATAAATACCATTATTTGTAGTTTCCGATCAATCAGATGGAACTCCACCACCGTCTCCTCATCGTGCAACGACTATATACTATAAGTATATGAAACATTTAATTTTAAATATATTTGATGGATACATAACTTATATATATTTTTGTTTCTTATTATAATGAGATTCTGATCAATCAGAGGGTACTCCACAACCTCCTACCCATGCAACAACTTCACATGTGTCCTTCGATAGGAATTATGATGAATTTTACTATCAAGAGCATATTATATGTTGGTGTAACTCTTGTTATGGCACGTATCGAAGACCACAATTAGAATGTATTGAACATGAGGCAGCGTATGGTACTTTTGAGCGTGCACCATCACCTAGTCAACGTGATAATGCTTGGGTATGTATTTTTTATATAAATTAATGTTATTATTTTATTTAAAGACCATATACAAAATCAAATTACTGTTGATATACAGGAATACTTGCTCGATGATGATGATGATGATAATTTTTCTCATAATGTTAATATACCTCGTACACGTCATGGACTTGCTGTTCATCAATTACAAGTAGAGGTTTTTAGAAATCCTCTACCTCCTGTTGATATATTTAGGTAGTGATGTGTGTGAACACTCTAGGACCGCCGGGGCACTTTTTTCCCTCTTTAGGAGGTTTTTTTCCCCCGGCTTGTATATACGCCTACTGCCCTAATGGGCTACTTATCTTTGTACATTCTCTAGTAATACATTCAGTCTTGTGTGTTGTGCTCCAAGCTTCTTCTTCTTCCTTGTGCTGTTCGCGTGCTTCCGCAGACGTCTAACTCCAACAATTGGTATCAGAGCAGGTTGTTGCTTCTTCTAGGGCGCCGTCGACACTCCTCCGTTTGCAGTCTCAGATTCGCACAAAATTTGGTGAGCATACTCAAGGTGTTTCCGAGATCAAAACAGCTTCGCTTTGTGGTGCCGAAATCGCGATCTGAGCTCGTTTCGGCCTCCGAACGCACTATCGCAGTGCTTGTGCAGGCTATTTCGTCCTTTTGTGCCAAAGGTATATACCAGTTTCTGTCCGCCAGTTTAAGCGTCTCGAAGTCTGCTACAGGTCTAACAGAACTTGTCTGGGCAGTTCTGTTCAACTTTTTGAGATACAGTCAATTTTCTGCATCAAGGTATTTTAGTCACCGACCATGGCTGAAAGCAGTGATGTATTCCGTATGTTGGCTGTTGAGGATAAGTTGGATGGTACCAACTACCCATTATGGGCTTATATGATGCGACATGTACTGGTTGCAAAAGGATTGTGGAACATTGTGCAGGGTGTTGAAAGACGTCCTGTTACACCTGTAACGACAGGTACTGCAAATACAGGTGTTGGAGCTGATGAAGATGGTGTCGAAGATGATATTCCGCAGATTCCTGTTCGTGCTGCTGTTTCTGTTGCACCTACTGCAGAGCAGATTCGTTGGGATGGCAGAGATGCCCAGGCACATGCATTGATAGCTTTGTCTGTCAAATGTGCCATTATTCCTCATATTCGCTCTTGCAGAACAGCAAAGGATGCTTGGGATACACTTACCACTTTGTACCAGGCTAGGAATGAGGCTCGTGTTGCTTACCTCCGAAAACAGTTGGAGAGTGAGCACATGAATGAAGGTGATTCGATGGACAGTTTTCTTACAAAGATCAAAGACCTGAAGGAACAATAGATTTCTGCTGATGAGGTTATACCAGATAGCTCACTTGTGCAGACCGTTCTGAATGGCCTTCCTGATTCATATCAGAGTTTTGCCTCTACTCTTCGATTGATGATGAAAGGCAATCCGAATGCCTTGTCATTTGAGGAATTAGTCTCTGTTCTATTGCAAGAAGATCAGTCCAGGCAGAACAGGTCCATTATGCGTGTTGCAGATCAAGCTTTCCTGGCTAGTCAGAAGGGCAAAGGAAAATGGAGCTCTTCTACTAGTAAGCAGAAATCTGCAAATGCTGCACAATCGAAGAACCAGGATAAAGATGAGAAGAAATCAGAAAAGCAGAAATTGTTCTGCAAGTACTGTAAAGGAAATGATCATATTATAAAGAACTGTCCAAAACTAGCTGCTAAAGAGGCAAAGAAGAAAGAGGCTGGAATGGTTGTTGCAGAGGCCTCTACACCAAAAACAGAGTCTGCAAATCTTGTGCAGGAAGAAGAATGGGCGTTTACTACTGTCTGCAGTTTTGACCCATCTTCTCATGATCAGTGCATGTCTGCAGTAGACTCAGATGTTTGGTACTTTGACAGTGGGGCGACCAAACATATTACCTCGCAGCGCAGTTTCTTCCTTTCACTCGAGCCTGCCCCTACAGGGAATACTGTCACATGCGCCAATAACTCCTCTTATCCTGTTATGGGAGTTGGTTAGATCATTCTGACTACTGCTGATGGTAGTTCTTTCACTTTGTCAGATGCTTTATTTGTGCCAGGGATAAAAAAGAACCTGTTATCAGTTTCTGCATTAGCCAAGATTGGCTTGGTTGTGAAATTCGTTGATGACAGGTGTACAGTCCATGATCTCTCAAATGGCGATGTGATTATTGCTTCTGGCATTTTATGTCGTGGGCTGTATAAGCTCATAGACTATGAAAGATCTGTGAATGATTCGGCATGTGAAGTTCATGATTCTCAGGCTATGTCAGATGCAAAGCTTTGGCATGCACGCTTTGGTCATCTGAATTTTGCTAGTTTGTTACGCCTGCAGAAATCTGAAATGGTGTCCTCTTTGCCCAAACTTGAGGCACCTGGAAAACATGTTTGTGAAGGCTGCATTTTGGGCAAAATGCAGCGTTCTTCCTTTCCAAAAGATGGTTCAGTTTGGGCTATGCAGAAATTGCAGCTTGTACATAGTGATGTCTGTGGTCCTATGCAGACACCCTCTTTTGGAAATTACCTTTACTTCGTGACTTTCATTGATGATTTTTCCAGGCATGCATGGGTATATCCACTCAAAGCAAAGTCCGAAGTGTTCATGTGCTTCAAACAGTTTTTGGTTTTGGCTGAAAATCTGTCAGCATGTAAAATGGGCACCCTCCGTTCCGATCGAGGGGGGGAATATATGTCTTCAGATTTTAATGCATTTCTGGCTGAACGTGGGATAAAACACCAGTGTACAATGCCGTATACACCTCAACAGAATGGAGTTTCTGAACGAAAGAACAGGTCACTCATGGAGATGGCGAGGTGCATGGTCAAAAGTCAGGCTTTACCACATAGTTTCTGGCTTTAGGCTGTCATGTGTGCAGCATATGTACTGAACAGGTGTCCCACCAAAGCGTTGCAGTCCATCACTCCATATGAGGCTTGGCATGAACGCAAGCCATCTGTTGCTCATCTGCGTGTTTTTGGTTGTTTGGCATATGCATTAGTGCCTGAACAACATCGCAGAAAATTGGATGATAAGGCAGTAAAATGTATTTTTGTTGGGTACAGTTCTGAAAGTAAAGGCTATCGTCTGTATCATCCACAGACTAAACACATTCTGGTTAGCCGTGATGTTGTCTTTGTGGAAGATGCTATTCAGCCATTGCTTTCATGTACTAAGGAGACATCTGTTAGCTCCAAAGACATGTATGATACTTTGATGCCTCTTTTTACAGGTGGACAGGCTAGCGCTGGTCCTAATGAGGCAACTTCTCAGCCTTTGTAGGTTTCATATGATGATGCAGATCATTTCATTTCTGATGCAGATTTACATGATGCACTTGTTGATGAGAGAGCTGATATTGAACAGGCAAAAACTATGCCAAAATGGCTGGTGCAGACTTTGCGTGACAACAAATTAGATGCATCTTTGTCATATCGTACTCGTTCAGGCTCTCATAGTACCTCCTTTGCATCAGATTGCTATGCTATGGCTGCATCTAGTCTCTGTGATGAGAATGAGCCTGTTTCTTTTGATGAAGCACAAAATTCAGAAAATTGGATGGCTGCTATGCAATCTGAATATGATGCTATAATGAAGAATGGTACATGGTCTTTATGTGACTTGCCTCCTGGCAAGAAGGCCATTGGCACTAAGTGGGTATACAAGCTGAAGCGTAAACCTGATGGTACAGTTGACAGGTATAAGGCTAGGCTTGTTGCAAAGGGTTATGCGCAGGAAAGAGGCATTGATTTTGATGAGACCTTTGCACCTACATGTCGTATGACTACTGTTCGGAGCATTTGTGCACTTGCAGCCCATCATGGTTGGAATGTACATCAGTTGGACATTAAAACAGCATTTCTGACTGGTGACTTGCATGAAGAAGTGTATGTTTTTCAGCCCCGTGGCTTTGTGCAGAAAGGGCATGAAAACCAGGTGTGCAGGTTAAAGAAGGCGTTATATGGTTTAAAGCAAGCACCACGTGCTTGGTATGAGAAAATACATGCCTATCTGATTGCACATGGTTTTGAGAACAGTCCAACTGAAAGCACCTTATATGTTAAGCGTGCTAATGATGTGCTTCTGATCATTGTTGTCTATGTAGACGACATGCTGCTCACTGGTCCTCTTGAGAAGCATATTGCTGATTTCAAGGCTGATTTACATGCCTCATTTGAGATGTCTGATTTGGGGCATTTGCATCACTATTTGGGCATTCAGTTTATGCAAGTTGATGGTGGAATGGCTTTGTGTCAAACGAAATATATTGACACATTATTGCAGCGTTTTGGCCTTGAAAACTGTAAGCCTATTGCCACTCCTATGGAGACAGGTTTACGATTGAGTCTTCATGATGTTGGAGATGCATTTGATGCTGTTCTCTATCAGCAGGCCGTTGGATGCTTGATTTACTTATGCATTACTCGGCCACATATTCAGTTTGCTGTCTCACAGATGAGCAGGTTTATGCATTGCCCAGGAGTCACGCATTGGAAAGCGGTTAAGCGCATCTTTCGCTACTTGAGTGGTACTCGGCTACTTGGGTTGTTTTATCCCAAGGGGGGATCACTACCGCCAGATTTGCATGCTTTTTCTGACTCAGATTGGGCTGGTTGCTATGACACTCGTGTGTCCACCAGTGGTTTTTGCTTCATGCTTGGTAGCTCATGTATATCTTGGTTGAGCAAGAAGCAGCCTACTGTGGCCACTTCCAGTTGTGAGGCTGAGTATAGGGCAGCTTTCACAGCGACTGTTGAGTGTGTGTGGCTCAGACGCCTTATGGCTGATTTGGGTGTTGGCCAGTCTTCTGCCACCACCATCTTCACTGACAGTTAGAGCGCATTGGCAGTTGCGAGGAACCCTGTGTTCCATGCTCGCACTAAGCACATTGAGGTGCATTATCACTATGTCAGGGAGAGGTTCTCTGCTGGGGAGATCAGCTTGGCATATGTGCCCACGCAGGAGAACATTGCAGACCTTTTCACGAAGGCTTTGCCTAGGGAGAAGTTTGAAGCTTTCCGCAAAGCTTTGGGCTTACTTCCTTTGGTGGAGTGATTTCCACATAGCTCGGCACTTCCTTATACATGAGTGCCAGCTCCTTGTTCACTGCATCACTTCCAGGGGGGATTTGTTGATATATTTAGGTAGTGATGTGTGTGAACACTCTAGGACCGCCGGGGCACTTTTTTCCCTCTTTAGGAGGTTTTTTTCCCCCGGCTTGTATATACGCCTATTGCCCTAATGGGCTACTTATCTTTGTACATTCTCTAATACATTCAGTCTTGTGTGTTGTGCTCCAAGCTTCTTCTTCTTCCTTGTGCTGTTCGCGTGCTTCCGCAGACGTCTAACTCCAACACCTCCTAGTTTAGAGACAGAAACGGTTGGAGATTATCCATTGCCAGCTCGTGATCATTCTCTAGTACAAACATATGATAGAAGAAGATATGGAGGATGGAATAGAGGACCACTTCCTTTAGATGGAGAGGTTTTCAACTTTTGGGGTAATCACTATATGATTGCTCCATCCACTATTACTAATGCTGGTCATGGTCTCTTTATTGTAGAGGATTTGTATGTGCATCCGAACTCTGAAGTCACTTTTATGTCATTTTGTGGTCCTATATATGGATGGGGAGATTGTCATCGACTTTCACGTTATGTTCAAAGCATGAGTATTTATGGAATATGCTTGAACGCAACATCCCTTACTAGTAGAAGGATTTTACATGTAGAAAATGAAAGATTATATATTGATGGAAGACCTTATACGCATGGAAATATAGCAAGTTTAATAAATAGTAGTCGAGGGTTACATAATAGTTCAAGGACTAATTGCACATTTGAGCAGCGTGAAAATAGTCATGAATCACCATACATGAGTAGACATGTATCAAGATACATAGTTGTCAATTCCATTACTACATTACATGCTGGTGATGAACTATTAGTGAATTATGGATGGCGTAGACCTCCAAGAGAACCTTTTAGCGAGAGAGAATGAAAATTTTCTATCCATATTTAATAACTTACATATTTAATTTTATGTTTAAAGTTTACTTTTTATTCATTTATGGAATAATAATGAATTTTATTTATATGTGTAGATTCCAACGTATGATGTTGATGATATTCCTCCACACCATTCACAATTGCCAATAAAACCTCATTTATCAGAAGCTTCTATGAGGAGGCTATGCAAAAGTGATCCTGTGGAATATGCAAGGTTGAAAGATCTATATTCAAAAGAAGACAAAATACAAGATTTGTGCGACAATGATGAAGATGATGGCATGGCAGATTTTATTGAGGATTGGTATCAAAATGACAGTGAGAGCATTGATATTTCTAAAAACGAGAAATATCTTCGAGACGAATGTCTAAAGCATGTATATGAAGGAAGTCGTTTGACACGACTAAGTACGACCTTACTTATTCTCAATCTTCAAAATCGTTTTGGATGGAGTAATGTATCTTTTTTTACACTATTAAGGTATAATTTTCAATTATATATATATATATATATATATATATATATATATATATATATATATATATATATATATATATATATATATATATATATATATATATATATATATATATATATATATATATACATATATACATACATATATAAACATATACATAATATACATGAATGTATACACACATATAAACATACACACACATATACACACATACACATGTTATGAGAGTAAGGTCAAATTATACATACCTGTATCGAATGAAGATGTTTTGTCCATCTAGCCTTTAGAATTGTCCACCCAACCTTTAGAATCTTCTTGACACATATGTTTCTCTTATTTTAGTCGACTTAATACCTGTGCTGCTAACTCTTTTGCATACAAATTTTAAGTATCAATTAGCTATGAAGGTATTAAGTTGTCTGTAAAATGGGAGGAACAAATTTATCTTAAAGATTTTGAAGGATGGAAAAATAATTTTAAAGGATGGGCGAAAAAAAGTGTTCATTCATGCAGGTTTTTATTCTTACTTTAGCTAAGGTAAGAACAAGAACTTGCATTGAATGAACACTTTTTCTCCACCCATCCTTTAAAACTATTAATGCATCTTTCAAAATATTTACGATAAATTTGATCCTCCCATTTTACTGATGACTTAATACCTTCATAGGTAACTGATACTTAATATTTGTAAACAACTTAGCAAGACAGGTATTAGATTGACTATAAAATGGGAAACCGCCAGATGATTCAATGGTCTATATATGAAAATCTGCAAACCAAAATATACAAAAAATAATTAAAAATGAAATCAAACATACACAACTACACATGCATACATACATATACATACATACATACACATTCATACACTCCGAAATAAAAGGCAAAGAAACAAAAGATATAGATGTAATCTCGATAATAATGAGATTACAAATATATCTTCTTTCACGGATTGGCTATATAGTTGTTTGCAATGCGCCAACGCAAATAATGAAGAAATCTCAAATGAGCAGAGAGAGTTAATGATAGGTTGTGAATGAAAGGTAATTTTATTTCAATAATATTTTATTTTTTTCATATATGTATATATTAGTTTCTATTTACTAATTTAATTTCTTTTGCAGGCTCAAATGTTCACTAATATGTGGGCTTTTGGACAGCATATTAGAATCAAAGCCATTGATTCTTTACGTAAAACAGAGGATTGTAGTATTATTACTTCTTTCAAGCAACTATCACATGCTAGATCAAAAGACACAAACCTTATAGATGGCGAACTTGGTTACGTAGGAACTATTGTTGGTATCTACAAAATTTCATTTCGTACATTCAAACAGGGAGTAAAAAGTTTATATTTTTTATGATAGAGTTAGTTATTTTTTTAAGCACCTAATAACGGGTTTTTGTTTTTATATATTTTGATAGGTCATTTTGAAGGTTGACTGGTTTCAAGCCGAGTATAAAGGTAGTAATCCCACATTAAGAAAGGAATTATCTGGGTTTCGGGCAATTGATTCTTCCAAGGTAATGCGATCTACTAAAGAACCATATATTCTTCCTAGGCATATTGAACAAGAATTTTTTTATAAAAACCCAGATGCTTACCCTTGGTGGCAAGTCATTCATGTTCAACCTAGAGGTAGTTCATTGTTTGAATAGTTTATTGTTAGAGAGATCGAAGAAAGTCCTCTTGATGATTCAACATCAAATATTGATACATCAACATCTGAAAGAGAAATTAGAATCATTATACGTGATAATGATACTAATCTTTTTGATGAAGAGGATAATACTCTACATGCTGATTCTACTGATGAGGAAGAGGAATTACCAGAAATCGATATTAATCCATCAATAGATGATGTGACTCATGAGAACACAGATTTAACAATAGAAGAAATAAATGAAATCAATAAGGATAATGAATATGAGACTATATTGATATCTTACAGCACATCTTTTGCTACTTGAGTGATACTCAACTAATTGGATTGTTGTATACAAGGAGGGATCATTTGATATTTACATGTTTTTTCTGACTCAGATAGAGCTAGTTGCTAGACACTCATGTGTCCACCAATGGTTCTTGCTTCATGCTTGGTAGGTCATGCATATCTTGATTGAGATACTATGAACACTTCTAGTTGTGAGGCTAAGTATAGGGAATCTTTCACAACGATTGTTGAGTGTTTGTGGCTCAAAAAATTTTTAGTTGATTTGAGTGTTTTTCAGTATTTTGCAATCACCATCTTTATCGATAGTCAAAGTGCATTGGCAATGGCAAGGAACCTTATATTCCATGCTTTGAAAAAGTGCATTGAGGTGCACTATCATCATGTCAAGGAAAGACTCTGTATTTGAGAGATCAATTTGGCTTATGTGCCCACACCAAGTAATGTTGGAGACCTTTACACAAAGGTTCTCCCTAGGGAGAAGTTTAAAGCTTTTTACAAAGCTTTGGGCTTACTTCCTTTTGTGGGTTGATTTCATTCCACGTTGCTAGGCATTTTTGTATACATGAGTGCGAACTCCTTGTTCACTACATCACCCCTAGGGAGAATTCGCTCATATATTTTGATAGTGATGCATGTGAACGCACTTAGGACTGTCAAGGCACTTTTTTACCTCTTTAAGAGGGTTCTCCTAGCTTCTATACACACCTATGGCCCTAACTAGTCACTTATCTTTGTATATTCACTTCGTAATACATTTTGCATTCTATTGTTACCCAAGTTTCTTCTTCTTCCTTATGTTGTTCATGTGCTTCTGTAGTCCTCCAACTCCAACAAAGATGATGCATGGGAGTAGAATGGAGGAGTTGACAAGTATACCCATGTATACATTACGTTGGAATCCATCAAGTAGTGCTATCTGTGATTTGCATAAGCTCTAGGGTAACAAATCCGTGATTCACACAAGCTCTAGGGTAAAACATGCATATAAGAGCAATCTATGCATTAGCATCTCAAAAATTTTTGGTTGTTTTTTTTGTATCATAGAACTTGAAGCAAGGCTTGAGTTTTGATGCATAAAACCTGAAGCAACACCTATGAACGCCTCTAGTTCTCCTTAGCTTAAAATTCGTGAAACACGTTAAAAAGGGACCCAAAGTTTTGGCAGCCCCCATAAGGTTCTCTCTCTCTCACTTCTCTCTCTCTCTCTACCCCCCACCTTTGTTGTACTACATTCTTATATTGAAGATAATAAAAAAAGGTAAGCATTTCATGTTCGACCATTATGGTCAACTTAGTTGACTAAACATCTTTGACCTTGGTGGAACACTTTTGGATGAATTGGTTGAATATATAGCCAAGTACACACTTTATATATATATATATATATATATATATATATATATATATATATATATATATATATATATATATATATATATATATATATATATATATATATATATATATAAGTGCATGTGAGGCTGGCTTAAAAAGTGTTGGGTTGACTTGATCAATGATAAAATACATTTCTATGCATCTTGCTCATCAAACCAAAGCAAAACTAAGGGGAACAGAACCCACTCTCGACCCTCATAGTTTAGGTGAGAAAGATAGGCTATGTGGTCTAGTCCGAAAGTGGAGAGAGAAGAGCATGAGGCCTTTATCAAGGGTAGCCAATACAAGAAGGGCCAAAAGTGAGAAGGCTCAAAGAAGGTGGCTCTGCTTAAGGACCCTCTTTCTTTCTTCTTGTGTTGTAGAAGAGCTTGAATGCATCGCTCCTTGCTTATCTTTAATGAGGACTCTTAAATTATTTTGATTCATTAATAGTAGTTCTCTTAGTCATAACTCAGAGCTCGATTGTTAATTTATGTTTTTGCCATCCCCAATGTAGTTCTTTAAGTCCATAATTTATTAGACCGTCTTTTATTAAAAAAACCAGAACACATGTCTCCCCAATATAGCACTAGGAGAACCTATATATTTTGGAAAAGGTGTGTGGATATTTGTCTTGGAGTAGCGAGGGAAGAGGTGGTGGTCAGGTGTACAAGGCCCATGTAGTCGCCTTGTCAATGGTCCTTGGTGCTAGAATGGTCAAAGAAGATGGCCCCAAGTGGGTTGGACCATGGTGAGCCGAATGCCTCGAGCTCATATAGTCGCCCCTATCATGTAGTCACCTTGCCTTGCATATAGTCACCTAGGAATATTGGTCGCCCAACAGAAGAAGTCACGAAGAATCTGCTATTAAAAAAAAAGTTTTTTTGGCAAGAACTTTAAGGCACCAAAAATAAAGAGAGATGCAAGGGGTAGAGGAAAGATAGACTAATGATTATTGTGAGAAAAGCATTCATACTACGTGGGTGATAAATGCATGTATGGAAACTCTAAGTTCATCTATCTGAATTTACATATACAAAAAGAGCCTCAAACCAATGTTTTCTATGCTGCAACTACTAGTTTTTCTCTTGAATATTTGCCAACCATTCATCTAATGCAGGGATATGGACATGAAGGCAAAGCCACAACAAGAAATGTGAGAAGGTGGCAAACTCAATCAAGGTGTACGTATAGAGGAGCAAGATTATGTGGGGAATAAAATGGGTATAGATCCATAAATAGGTATGTGTGTGTGAGGACAAAGGCGGGAAAATTAGCTCTCGTAAAATTATAGAGGAATATAAGGAACAATAAAGCTGGGAGCAATATTTCGATGTAGCAAGGGAATTTTGGGACATTAAAGTCTAAAAAATGGCCCTCCTCTCTTCCTTGAGAGAAACATTATTGACTATGCCGCATTCAAAACTCCTGCTTATACATTCAGTAATTATGTCTTATACCAAAACACTTATTCCTAACGTAGAAAGTGAAAAAAGATTTGAAAGTAACTTTTTGGTACACAATTAATATATCGATAGAATTAGTAGGATTACTTATTTTGAATTATATTTAAAACATGTCCTCCGTCACTCAATGGATAGCGATGTTTTTTTTTTTAAAGAGTACAAGAAATTTGAAATGTCCAATGCGTGGAACTTGAACCCAGGCATTGCCCCACGGCGTTCAAGACATTCTGCTACACCACACCCATTTGGACGGATGGCGATGTTTTTAATTTGTTATGGTTTGAAAAACCATGTAGTAGGGTTCAATGATGATTTTTGACGGAAGTATTGCCCGGTTTGGCCATTCTAGACCTTAAAATAAGGTCATATGCATATGCATATCCATATGCACACACACGTGTGTGTATGTACACATACACATAGAGAGATAAAGAGAGATACAATCGTGTCTTTTAGATACCACAAAGTGAGAATTGAGAATGCCAATTGTTATCATCATAAGAAGGCGTTTAAAGAATAATTCCACTCGATCTGTAAATCAATAGGTGGAGGCCTGTATGAATAGAAGCCATTGTAAAGGCTCCACTACTAAGTAACTAGGTACATCCGAATCACCAGTTGCAAGTTTTGAGCCTGGCTTCACCTATCCGGTTACAGATCTATATATTCATTTTCGGGAATATTGTAGGAATGAAATAAAATGTCTTGGCGTCTCATTTCATTCAGCATATAGCCGGCACAGTGATCTTTGTGATGTTCTTCAGACACTCCATGATCGTAGAGAATGAGGGACGTTTCCTTGGATCACTGCAATATTAAAAAATCAGAAACAACACACACATACACGTGCACGCACGCGCGCGCGCGTTGATAGATAGATAGAAAGATAAGATAAAAGAGAGAGTCTGTGTGTATGTACGTGCGCGCGCGCACAGACACACACACTCTTTTACACATGTAACTTGTTGAACTGAAGAGACTCAGAAGGCAGAACTTTACTCATCAAAGCACGCAGTAATAAGCATGGATAGCTCATTATGTATGCCTTCTGGTATATGAAGCCTTCTATTCTGGAAGCCCACAGCCCCAACCACCTGTAAAATCAATTAAAATCATGAATAACTATGAAACTCGATTCGAGGGATCTGTCCAGTACAGACAAACACATCACCTGTGCTGGGCTAAGATCAGACCATGGCTGCTTAAGAGTTACCAACTCCCACAAAATTACACCAAAGCTGTACACATCCGATTTCTCATTTGAGGGCTCATCACGCAATACTTCAGGGGCCATCCACTCCGGCTGAGGCAATCAATCTCTCTCTCTCTCTCTCTCTCTCTCTCTCTCTCTCTCTCTCTCTCTCTCTCTCTCTCTCTCTCTCTCTCTCTCTCTCTCTCTCTGTATCTGTGTGTGTGTGTGTGTGTGATTGTGTTCTGCAGTCAATGAACTCCTGGAAACTGCACCTTTGAACAAGATACTAATTAGCACTGATGCTTATGCATTTCCAGAGGCAATTTTCC